>VDCT01000021.1:0-163991 GCA_009763385.1 Coix lacryma-jobi var. lacryma-jobi | reverse complement strand
ATCACCGGGAGATGGCCACGAACAATCACCACACGTGCCAAAGCTCCTCCGCTGCTCCAAGCCGTCTAGGTCGGCAACCACTGTTGACGGAAGTTATGGCATGTTTTACCTTATCAAAATACCGTCAACAGGCCTCGGTTTCAATGAAGAATAGCATATCATGAGCATATTTATCACTAATAAGTTCCACTTGTACTCTTAGCTTGTGAACTTGTAGGAGATGGCAAAATGAACAAAACGAGGCCAGGTGGGCCCACCAAGGGGGTCGGCCGACCCCACCTTGGGGCCACCTTGGCCATGGTGACATGGCATGATCCAAGAGAAGCATGTTCAAGTCAATATCAACCATTGGATCAAACATGTGCTTTTGCTCAATGGTACAAGATGAGAAGCACATGGATTCATGGGCCCACACCGAAAACCAAATGCAACCAACTTCACAAGACTTGCTCCATGACATGTGGGGTCACCAAGAGAGAGAAGGTGGTGGGCCAGCCCTGTCATAGGGGGGTTGGCCGACCCCCCTTGGTGGGACCCAACAACACTATTCATCAGGGTGACATCAGCACCTTCTAGAAGATATACCCCGGGCCCACATGTCAGAGACAGGGGTCGGCCAACCCCATGGTGACCCTCATCCAAGTCGATGGCAAAGTGCATGTTTCACACGTGAAGAATATCCAAGCCATTCATCCAAGGTCGGTTGCTATGGCGGTGGATGCAAGGGTGAAGAGAGGAGGATCACGCGGATCACTGACGTGGCACCGGAGTAGCCCCTACTCCATCTTCACTATAAATAGAGGCCTCCATCCTCTCATTCAGAATACCCCAGATAGTTTACATATCTCACAACACATATCTGCACTCTTATGTGAGATCAAGCAAGAGTAGTAGTAGTTAGTCTAGTAGTGGGAGTTAGAGTTGAGTCGGGCGAAGCTCGGGTCTCCAGAGTCGTCTTCTGGGAGTCTGGTATAGCCCTTGTATCTTTCTTCTTTTGTAAGACTTTATTTATTTAATATATTATTCTTTCTTTACTTTACTTTGCATTTACTTAAGTATTTACTTTCCAAGTATTTATTTAAGTATTTACTTAGTGCAAGTCTATATTTATATAGTCTTGTTGTGTGATTATCTTGGTTCTATAGTTGTCTTAGTTTGATTGATTTCCTTTACATAGCTTCTTGTGTGTGCGTCATCGTCCTATCTTAGGATAGGGGCTTTAGCTATTTTAATCGATAGCTAAAGATGTAGATAAGTGTGAGCGTGGTGCTCATACTTCATCTTATCTTTGACTACCGCTGGCTTGCACGGACAGTAGGGGCGCATGGGTAAAAGGTGACAGATTTTGCCTGGCTACCTAGATCCCCTCACGTGAACTCAGGCTAGTTTTTTAAAGGTAAGGCGTCCATAAGCCAAATATCCGCTTGAGTATTGGGTTAGGTGAAGAACCTTCTATCGCTTTACTCTCTCGTTTATCCCTCTCACACAAGTAGCAAGGCGTCAATCCTATTAAGTCATCTATTCAATTAGGATTAAGTTCATAGAGTAAAGGTAGATACACAAGAGTACTTTATACTCACTCGTTGTCCTCCCACCTAGCTAACTCTACTAAAGTTATCTTTCATATCATATACTCTTTGCTTAACTTATTTATCTTATCTATCTATCCTCCCTTATATCCACTTATCCCCTTTTGCTTCTCTAATTGATAATAGATTATAGTAAGACTAAAGGATCTATCTTTCCTCTCTCTACATCTTTCCTAGCTTGCTTTCCTTTGGGATAAAATAAATAACGATACCTTGGAATACTCCCGGGTGAAGTGCTACATCGGTATATTCTGTGCGCTTGCGGAATTATCCAATAGTCAATAGTTTTACCACCAAGACACTTCTAGCGCCGTTGCTGGGGTTAGGCTCCATAGTCTAGTTCTAGTGGTTACGTTAAGAAGTGTCAACAAGCATTTCTGGCGCCGTTGCCAGGGAAAGCAACAACCTAGGAGTTTAGAGAGAGTGAATCCGGAGTCTGCTATTTATTAGTTATCAATTAGTATAGGGGCTAACCCCTCACCTGTCTAGTTTCTTTTCGTCATCGTGAAGCTAGTAGGTGTATGAGCGGTTTCCAACTGCCGTCAAACTTCGTTGAAAATCCTGAGCAGTTGTTGAGGAGGACTAGACTTTGTCAAGTTCCACCTCAGCGGTTCATCTCGAACCAGAATCCGTTCGAGGAGGAAGTTTCTGCACCAGTTAGAAGAGAAGCCATGGCCCAAAAGACCATCTCCGATTACTCTGCGCCGTCAGCTGACAATGTCGCCATGGGTCCGCAGCTTAACTTGGGGGATGCGACTTTCGAGCTCAAACCAGCTCTCATCAACATGGTGCAAGCCAATCCATTCTGTGGGAAGCCGCATGAGGATGCCAACGCCCATCTCCAACACTTCTTGGAGGTATGTGGTACCTTCACTATGAAGAATGTGTCTGCAGATGCCATCCGTCTTTGTCTTTTCCCATTCTCGTTATTGGGAAAGGCGAAGCAATGGTTCTACGCCAACAAGAGTGAAGCCACCACTTGGGAGAAGTGCGTCAATGCGTTTCTCAAGAAGTTCTTCCCGATGGGCAAGACCAGCGCCCTTCGTGGAAAGATTTCCAGCTTCCAGCAACAAGCTGATGAGACGATTCCCGAAGCATGGGAATGTCTACAAGAGTACATTTGCGCCTGTCCTCATCATGGGATAGAGGAGTGGCTCATCATCCAAGGTTTCTACCATGGCCTGACCGGCATGGCCCGTAGTCACCTAGATGCAGCCGCTGGAGGGGCATTCTTACAACACAATGTGAGAGATGCCAAGGACCTCATAGAGAAGATGGTTACCAACCAAGGTTGGAATGAGGAACATCTTCCGTCCAAGAAGAGAGTTGTTCATGCTCTCAAGGAGGTGGACATGCTCTGCGCGAAGATGGACCTCCTGATGAAGAAAGTAGAAGAAAGTTCCAAGAGGGAACAAGAGGTCGTTCAACCTTATGCAACCGCACGAGCCGTGGAAGCCGACCAATGGTGTGAGGTATGCGGAGGCAATGACCATTCGGGAAATAACTGTCCCGAGACGAAGGAGGAAGTGAGCTTCATCAACAACGCCAACAACAATGGGTACCGGCCCCAACAACAACAACAAGGATGGAACTCGCGCCCCTTCTACCAAAATCAAGGTAACGGTTATAGCAATAATTTCAATAATTCTTATAATAACCAACCTTCTTTAAGAGATCTTATCTTAGGACAATCTAAAATAAATGATAGTATTAATAAAAAGATGATGGCTAATGATAAGATTCTTGAAAATATAAATGAGAAAATGGATAGCTTTAATTCTGCTATGAAAAATCAATTGAGTTTTAATAAAATGCTAGAAACACAATTAGCTCAATTAGCAGCAGCTGTCCCATCCTACGAGCAAGGTAAGATCCCGGGGAAACCCGAGGATCCAATAGAGGGTGTAAAATTAGTTACTACGAGGTACGGTAAGCCTCCGCTCCGGTCAAACTGGGGCTATCTACTCGATTCGCCCTTCCTCACCAAGAAGGAAGATCCAGGCCTGCCGACCATCACCTGCCAGATTGGACCACAAGTCTTCCACGACGCCTTCTGCGACCTTGGATCGGGTGTCAACATCAAGTCCAAGGTAACGTATGATTACTTACTAGGGGGACCTTTGCTCCCTACATTTGTTCGTTTGCAGCTGGCCGATCAGACGCTACGGTTCCCCGAGGGACTAGCAACGGACATCCTCATCAAAGTCCAAAACAGCTACGTCCCCGTCGATTTCCTTATATTGGACATGGGATCCAATGTAGACATCGCGATCATCCTGGGAAGGCCGTTCCTTAATACGGTTAACGCCGTCATCTACGTGGGATCCGGCCAACTTCACCTCCAGTTCCCGGAGTATAAGGTAAAGTGTCCATTCAACGGTTATAAAGCTAACATGCAGGTGAAGGACAAAGAACCTCGAGACAACAAACATCGCCATCGTCACCCACGCCATAGGAACAAGAAAAAGAGCGAGTCGGCCAACCAGGCCGAAGTAAAAGAAGAACTCGCCGACGAGGTGCAACCACGGTCTCCATCTCCGGGACCGACCGAAGCACCCAATGAATGACAAGATGGAGAGGTCCTTCTCTACAGACCTGAAACATGGAGCCCTTGCTGATAAGGTAAATCAGTAGTTTTCTCATATTTAACTTTTCATGCATTTCAATTCTTGCATTTACATTCAATTGCATACTTAGTTTAATTCTGCATTTTTTTCATTTTGACAAAATAAATTTTCATGCTAAGAACGTCTTGACAATAACTTGCAACACATTTGAGCCGTGGGACCACCCCAAGGTGGGGTCGGCCGACCCCACCAGTGGGCCCACTGGCACATGCTCTATCTTGGCTTAGTACCCTGAGTATGACACAACACTTTGGTGCTCAAGAAGCATCCAAGGTGGGATCGGCCGATCCCACCATGGTGCCCTCCTGCACCCTTCTGCATTCCACTCAGTATGCTCATAAACATGATGCATATCACCAAAGCCAACATCTGAAAAGAAATGATCCTTTGCTTTACTCTTTAAGCATGAGATGTTCCTCTTTATGTTGGATGCTCATGGGACCACAACAACCAACCAAAGGCATGTCTTTGTGCTCTCATGGTCCATGGGAATCACTTTAGACATGTCTCCACTTTGGCCATTCATCTTCTCCCTTTCAGCAAACACTAGGCAAGGGAATCTCTGAAATTTGTATCAACTTTGGACCAAACATAGTTACATCTTTACTAGACACTTGATGACACAAAGTTTAAAGCTTGAGGGGGGCATGTCACGGGGTCGGGCGACCCCCATATTGCATCAACCTGAAAATGTGTTTGCACACTTTAGACATGTTCCCTTGCTAAAGCAAAAGCAAAGTTGAAAGTGTCAAGGAGGGGGTCGGCCGACCCATGCTATGGGTGGTCACCACTTGCCCTTCTCCCCCTATATATACCCTTGCATTGTGAGCTCAACTCCACACCAAAACCACCAGGATTATCTCGAGCTCACAAGTTCTTCCTTTCCTTCCTTAGTTGCAAGTTCATTCTCAAGCTTAGTTTAGTAGTAGCCCTCCAAAAACCAAAAACCCAAAAATAGTCCCCATTTCATAATAGTAGTAGAAGCTTGGTAACTTATCTTGTAGTAAGATGAAGAAGTTGCTTGCCTCCCGTTTCAAAAAGTCCAACAAGGGAGAGAGTTCTTCCCAAGAACCTCACCATGCTAGTGCTCATGAGAGGAGAGAGGTGGAAACAAGTGAGCTAGTACCCTTCATTCCCCCAGCTAGAGTAATGGAGACCGAGAGTGGCCTCAGGCTAAATGCCGAAGAGATGGGGAAATTCTTCACTCTTAGTGAGTGTAGTTTCTCACACACAAGCGTCATTGATCCGGCCCTCTTGCAAGAAACAGGTATGGATTCAAAATTTTATGCTATTTTCAATACCATTGGTTGGGGAGGATTCTTTGAAATTTTTGAATTTGGCATAGAGAACCTAACCATTGAGTTTTTATGCACGTTAAAAGTGAATAACGATGGGGTAGCATTTCGAATGTTTGGGATGGAATATGACTTGACTTGGAGCACATTAAACACTGCTTTAGGATTTGATCACTCTTGCCATCTTGAAGTAGGAGATAAAGTTTTACTCTTTAACTCCCGTGTTCGACTTTTTGGACATGGTAAACTCCGAAGCAAATGGGAAGGACCTTTCAAGGTTGCTGCAACCTCGTCCCATGGAGCCGTCACATTGGGAAGTGACGATGGGCAAATCTTCAAAGTCAATGGACAAAGATTAAAAATGTTCTATGACTTTGATAAAAATGAGCTAAACGAAATTGATATAATTAACTTTGAAGTAGCTCAAGCCCATGACCATTAATAGATGGACCTAGTTTATCCTTTGTCCATTTCATGCACCTAGTCCATCCAAAACCCTGAGAAAGGCCTCTTTAGGCCCAACCATGCCATTTCAACCTCGGGACTTTGAATTTTAGGAGGCTTACCTTCTCCCGTTCGATGCCCGGCGAAAGAGGAGTGGCGGCCGCCACTCTTAACTGGCGGCCGCCACCAAACCCTGGCGCCCGCCACGCTAGGCGGCGGTTTAGAGGCCCCCCTCCACGTGGCAACCAATCCCGAGCTCGGGAGAGTGAAAGAAGGAGAAGATGAGGGAGTGTTAGTTCATCCAAGGCCTATCCCTCCACTTCTTCCCCCTTCTTAAAAGAAGAACTCCTTCTTCTTCCTCCATCCACCCATGAAGTTTAGCCAAACCTCCTCCAAAACCATGTCGTCCCCACGGAAATCCGTGTCCTACAACCCTCAAGGATCCATCTCGTCCTCCACCAAAGCCATCATCCGGTCGTTAACCGACGACGACATAGAGGCGCTTGATGTGCCTCCTTTAGCGATGGTACTGCCTGACGGAACCTATGTCAGGGGGACACCACCGGAGGGTGCGGGGAAGGCCCCAGCCACAACTCTAGTGGCGGGCGCCACCCCTGCTGGGCGGCCGCTGAAGGACCGAGAATGCAAAAGCAAGGCGACCAGAGGGGGGGGGGTGAATGGGAGCCAATAAAATTTCTCACGAAACTTTGGCCAAGTGTCCCAAAATCAATCCCCAAGAGCTACTACCAAAAACGTGATGCCCACGACCCTTGGAAGAGGGTGGATGATCCCAGGGATCACAGCGAGGCACCACAAAAACTTCCTCACCCAAGTTCACGCAAGTCAACTAGTGACGGGATGGGTTTTGGGTAACCTCAACCTCCCCCGAGCAACGCGAGGGGGATTCAGGCTATTTTGTAAAGCGGGAAGCCCAAATTCTGTAGAGCACGAAGTTAGAAATCCAACGCCACAAACGATTCACGAATCGAAAGACGAACGAACAAACTGCGGATGAAAACGCGTCGAACTGGATCGACCGGACTCTGGCCAGCGTCCGGTCAGCAGGGACCGGACGCGTCCGGTCAACAAAAATCGGCTCTGGAACCTTACTGTTCGCGACCGGACTCACGAGTACGGAGCGTCCGGTCGAGAGCAGTGCGTCCGGTCAGAAACGAACAAGCACGATGAACAGTGAAAGCGATGCGTCCGGTCAAAACATGAATGGAGCGTCCGGTCAAAGTGAAGAACACGGCTACGTGCTGTTCATCGACCGGACTCACGGACCAAGCGTCCGGTCACCCCGACTGAGCGTCCGGTCGACTCGCTGCAGCCCCGTTCGTCCACCGATTTGCCTCTATCTCACCCAAAACAATTCCTCTAGGGATCAAACTTGGTGAGATGAGTCACAAGGAGTATAGTGAGCTATCTTTAAGAGATCATGGCTCGAACCTATCTCCAAAACGGTGGATCGAAGAATTTCGGGGAAGGAAGAAAACTTGACCCGAAACTAAAAATCGATCGATCTCCTAGACCGTGAGGTTAGAGGTTAATTCCTTCGGTGGAAAGAAGTGCCTCACGATCTAGGACAACTTGGTTCAAACGAATTTGCAAAAGATGAACCGAGCAAGGAGATCAAGCGACGGGAAAATCGTGGAGGAAAAAAGGATTCCGCGAAGAACACAAGGAAAACGCGAATCACAGCCACGAACTCGAATCAAGGACGCAAATCAAGCCATCGATCAGTGCTCCAAGGTGAGGATACGGCCTCACTTCCTCAAATCAACAGTACACAGAGTGGAGTCTCTCTGCGGATCTCAACTAGCTAAAGCAGGGGATGGGAGAGTAGGAAACCCTAGCAAATGAAGGCACTAACTGAAATAGCTAAAACTGAGATAAGGAGGAGGGTGTCTCCCCTGGACTACTTATACTAACCTAGCCTAAGTCTATTTCCTACTCTACCCCTCTCTACTCTAATTACAGAGCGGGCCAGGAAAACCCTAAGGCTAATCTGGTCCACCCGCTGGTGGTAGGTAGATCCGACGGCCACGCCCGCACGGTCTTCCGCGTCGCCTCCACGCAACCTTCAGATCGCCGCCACGTGCCGCCACCACTCTGCACCCCCGGTTTTGTGGCCCAAACCGGGAAACCAGCCTTTTCCATCAGCCCCCGGTTTTGAGGCCCAAACCGGGAAACCAGCCTCCAGCCCGAGTTTTGTGGCCCAAACTCGGAAACCCGCAGCGCCCGAGTTTTGAGGCCCAAACTCGGAAACCGGCCCACGCCCAGGTTTTGAGGCTCAACCTGGAAACCGTCACGCCCAGGTTTTGTGGCTCAACCTGGAAACCCAGCACCCAGGTTTTGAGGCCCAAACCTGGAAACCGTCCACCATTGGTTTTTCCCGGGCTCTACCAACAAACCGGCGTCGTAGAGGGGATGCACCGCCTGTGCACCCCTTCCACCGACATGATCGCACTTCTCCGCTTGTCGCTGTCGCAGGCTGCCAGCCACCACAGCTGATCCTCCGGCCTCCAGTCCATCAGTCAAAGTCCACGTCCGCCCTTCACCGTCCGATACATCGGCATGGCACGTCCGCCGCACGGCACGCCCATCCTTCATCGCGCCCGGTCCGTCGGCACGGCACGTCGCAACTTGACCTTCACCCACCATCGATCACTGTCTCCGAGCTCGACACCTGCACAACACAAGCCAAAGAACATGCGCATCATCTCCGTTGACAATCACTCATCACACAGAGACTCGGCACACATCCATGTATCCGCAGCGGTGGCGGCCTTGCTCCTGGCCTCCTTGGCCTCCTTCCTCGCCGCCTCCGCTGCAGACCGGGCGTTGGCAGCCTCGCTTCGGGCGTCGGCAGCCTCCTTCCTCGACGCCTCCACCCGCGGACAGAGCGGTGGTGGTCTCCCTCTTAGCTTGGGCGGCCTCGTCTCGAGCCGCCTGGGTCTCCGCCTGAGCGTCGTTGAGCCGGCCCGCCATCTGCGCGTTCCGGCCCAGCTCAGTGCGGAGCTCCTGGAGCTCCCCCTCCGCCCTCACGAGGGTAGCCGCCACCCGCGCGGACTTGTCCGCCTCCTCCACGAAGGCCCTCTCTGCCTGCGCCACGAGCTCGGTCACCTCCTTGAAGATCGACCGCGTCTCCTGGTGCGGCCCCTCAGCCATCTCCTTCTGCTGCTCTGTCCCCTCCCGAGGCGACGGTGCGGCATCGCGTAGAGGCAGGAGCTCGAGCAGTAGCGGATCGCTTGAGAGGTGGCTCGCCTCCAAGCTCTCCTCCGCGCCGGCTAAGGGACCGGTCGTCCCCTCCGCCTCATTCCCGACCGGCCCCTCGAGCCTCTCCTCCCTCACTAGGTCTTCCGGCGTCTTGTCATCCCCGGCCGGTGCCTCGAGCGCCCCCTCCAGCGTTGAGCCCTCGACCGGGGATGGCTCCTTCTCCAGCTCGTCCAGGAGCTCCTCCACCGTCGGTATCTTCTCCACCGACGCCTCCCCCTCCCTCTCCTTCTCCGCAGGAGTGCGAGGCTCCGTCGGTAGGAGATCCTGTCCAGCGGGCTGGCTCGCGTCGTCTGGGGTCTCGAGGGCCGCTGTCCCCCGCGGCCCCAGACGCCGACGGGGCCGCGCCTATCTCGGGTGCTCCCCTCGAGATGGTCGTCGTGATGGGGGGAGGAGTGGCCCTCTCGGTAGGCGCCACTGGAGCAAGAGGAGGAGGAGGAGGAGGAGGTGCTGCAATGGACGTAGTGGCGGCGGGCTCGGCGCCAGGAGCCGCGGTCCCTGCTAAAAAAGAGAAGAACGTCGTCAGAATCAGGAAAAAGCCTCGACCCCCGTGGACGACGGCGCCGGCCTCACCAAGATCCGCGGCGGCCATCTGACTTCCCCGAGCCATGGCTGCCCGAGCCTTCACCAGCCAAGCGGCCATTTCAGCGGAAGGAGCCATACCTCGAGGTGCTTGGTCCTCAGCAGAGCTCGAGGACTTGGCCCGCTTGGACACCGCGGGGTCCACCTCCTGCCGGGAGCGCTTTTCCCTGAAAAACCAGAAACGGCACACATCACCAAAGGTAAAAAGGTAAAGCTTCACTAACCAACAGAATTGAGAAACGTTACTTACCCAAAGCGACGGCGGGACTTCTTCCCCGAGTCGCCGGACCCGCTCGGGGGCCTCGAGCCCGCCTCATGGCTCGAGCCAAGCCCCCGAGCCGTCTCCGTGTGGCTCAGATGGGGGGAAGGCTCCCGGTGCTTCCCGTGGCTCAACCCCGGCGGGGAGCTCTCCTTCTGTCTCTTGTCCCGGGGGACGACCGCGTCTCCTTCAAGCGGTCCTCTTGGCGCCTTTCCTTGCGCGGGCTCCGGGACCTGCTCTAGCGCTCGTGCCGGCGGTCGCCCCCCCCGTGTCTGCCTCCTTCTCCCGGCGACAGTGCGGCGATAGGCTCCGGGATCGCTCGCGACTCCTGTCACGAGACGACCGGGAGCTCCCCCCTCGACGGTCATGGTGGCGGGGGCTCGACGCCCCCTCATGTTGCCCGCTCTTCCGCGGGCTCGATGTCGTCCTCGATGACTTGCGGCGGTCGGGTTCGGAGTCCCTCTCGGCGTGTTGACCGCTTCTCGAGGTCCGGCCCTTCTCGAGACCCCCCGCCTGGGTCAACGCGGTCGTGACCCCCTTCTGCGCCGCGGCGATGGCGCCCCGAGTTCGAGGCCTCTTCATGTTAGGGGGCACGTCCGGCACAGAGGTCGACGTGCCCTGAGCCTCCGACGAGGCGGGGCCTGGCGTGGCCTTCCGCTGCTGCGTCCCGCGCAATCCCTTCGCCAGGGGGGATCTCCAGGATATTCTCCTGCACAGAAGAGCAGTCAGCCCTGATGTCGACGACCCCCGCGCGCCTCAGACGCGCATCCATCCCTTCATCATCGCTCTCCTCCTCATCATCATCCTCCTCCTCCGAGCTCGTATAGTTGAGCTCGGGGGACTCCTCTCCAGGCTGCCGGTTACGACGAGCCTTCGCTAGCCTCTGGTCCCGGTCCACCCGACGCAAGTTCTTCTCTTTCTCTTTCCTCTTCTTTGCATCCTTACTCTCCTTATCTTTCTGAGCAGAGAGGCGCCTCACCTGTCTTTTCGTGGCGTCCTCCTTCACCGGGGGCCTCGACGCGTGACATGTGAACGCCCCCTACAAAAAGAAACTTGATGAGAAAAACCACAAGGAGAGTAAACAAGATTTGAAGAAAAAGAAAGGAGGGGAGGCTCGAAACAGCCTAGCTCGAGGAAGGCTTACCGGGTCGAGACACCTCGCGTCGGGCGCCATGGCGATCAGGTTGGACTCCTCAGGGCGGAACGGCCCGTGGATCGTGACCGTCACCCGGGAGGCACCCTCGTTTCGAGACAGCCTCTCCTCGGCCATCCTCGACCTGTTCAGCTCCTCGAGCGGAGCGTTTGGCCCCATCTCGTACATAAGAAGGGGGCGGTCCGCCAGAGGAAGGACCCTCCGCTGATGGAACGCCCAAATGACCACCTAGACG
The DNA here is from genome assembly GCA_009763385.1 of Coix lacryma-jobi var. lacryma-jobi. NCBI lineage: Eukaryota > Viridiplantae > Streptophyta > Magnoliopsida > Poales > Poaceae > Coix > Coix lacryma-jobi. Next base: position 152,531 of record VDCT01000021.1, on the reverse strand, counting down.
GTCAGTCCCTTCTCCTCCACCAGCGACCACATCGTGTTCATCAGCGGCATCAGGTGGCGCTGCCTGTCCGCCACAACGCCCCAATTACACTTCTCAGGGCGCTTGGTGATGATCCTGCCGGTGTACTGCGGAAGGAGCCCATCCTCGTTCCGCAGGTAGAACCAGTGGTCGTCCCACCCCGCCTGGTTGGACAAAAGCTTGTAGTGGAGGTAGTGACGGGGGACGTTGGCCGACGAAGGACCGGTCCTCGCGGTGATGGTGAGGGAGCCCGCGCGCGTGAGCCTCCTCCCGCTCGGCTTCACGGCCTTATGAAAGAGCTCGCCTCGGAAGAGGTGGACGAACATCTCCCAATGAGGCTCGATCTTCAGGTATCCCTCGCACACCGCGGCATAGATGGCGGTGTGCGAGATTGAGTTGGGGGAGAAGTGCTGCAATTCCACCTCGAAGTGGTGAGCCAGGCCCCGCATAAAGCGGCTTTGGCAGAACGCCAAGCTCCATGCGGTGGTAGCGCGTGAAGTTCACCACATACCCCTCCGGCGGGTGCGGCTCCTGGTGGTCCGCCGACGGGAGAATCCACCACGCGGGCCCCTCCCGCGGGTTGGGCGGAGAAGCCCCTGGTCCACCAATGACTCCAGCTCAGGCCACGACGTCTTCGTCGGGCGCCAGTCTTCGAGCGGCAGCACCTGGGTCTGGGTGGCCATGGTGGCGACGGCGCGGATCTGAGCGGCGGACGGACGACCGGGAAGATTACCAATCGCCAGCTTGGGGAGAAAGCGTGTGGGAGCTACGGCGGCTGTGAAGGCAAAGGCAAAGTAAAAAGTCCCTCACCCCTCACTCGATATTTATAAAAGAAAACCCCGACGGGCGGGGTCTCCCACGGCGGAGGAAAGGTAACCGCACACATTTAATGCGCCCACCTAACCACGTCTCGAGCCGGTTGACAGGTACACGCGGCAACTCCCCATTCGCTCCACTACCAGGGCCCACCACGACCGCCGCTCCGACTTCGTGTTTGTCGCCCTGGCGCCACGATCTCCACTCCCTGATAGTTTCCGCCTAAAAAGGCGCGCCCAACGGGCAGAAGGATTCCAAACGATGGAGGCTTCTTCAAGAAGGTAAAAACGGGCCCCGGCCCTTCCAAGTCTCGAGGCAGCGAAGGCGGGCCCTCGAAGAGGGTTCGACAGCCGGCTTCGAGCACCCGAGTCACGGACACCAAGGGGCGCCACTCGCAGCATCACTCGAGGGCCAAGCCCTCGAGGCCCCTCACGTGTATCCAAGGCAGGGCGCACGACATGCAGTGAGATCCCCTCGGAGGGAGGCATCGAGCCACCAGGTCCTATCGAATGGACCCGGCATTCCTGCAGACCGAGCGCTCATGCTTTATGACATTGCCTCCGGGCTTCAGTCGACCCTATCGAACGGGGCACGAGGTCTCACTTGGATTCCCCCATTACCAGCTCACTGGGAACCTCGATACTCGCCCGCTCGTGGTAGTACGAGGCATCCCCCCTCGCATCCGATCGAAAGGACTCGCGGGATGACAAGCCAGGGCAACCGGCGTGCCGGACAGCTCGAAGAGCTGGCCGGTCGATTCAGCCTGGCACCCCTCGACGAAAGAGGGTCGAAGAACTCAGGGGCTCGACACTCCCGAACCTAAAAAATGTAACTAACACTCACACTCGTGAAAAAAGCCCATGAGGGAGTCCTAACCACTCCCCCGTGGCCTCGGGGGCTACACCCGCGGGTGTCGCTCGCGCGACACGCACGGAATCAAAACAACCAAACCCTCGAGAACCAGTTAGCTAACCCTCGAGATCCCGGTAGGGAGCCCCTGCTCGAGTGCTAGCACTCGAACAAGGGCTCGGGGGCAAGTGTCGGGGGACCACAGAAGGGGTACCTCCAATCAACGCAAAACGAATAAGTTAAACTTAGAGCACCAATTAATAAGAGACCTAACTAGTCTAACCCCCTAAAAGACCAACCTCTCGAGGCCTACAACGCTGGCTCACCGTCAGGAAGCCCGGGCCCGCCAAAGCCTTACCGACCGCCTCATGATAGCCTACCTCTCGAGCCCCGGCACATAGGCCTCGAGCCTACTACAGCCGCACACCATTCCTCGAGACCCCACGTGGGGACCTCGAGCCTCTCTAACACGGTAACCTACCCCTCGAGACACATCATACCTCCCTCGAGCAGCGCCATACATCGGATACCAGCCCCATACTACGCATTTAATGCGTCCACCTACTCCGGTAACATCCTCTGGTACACGACGTGTGCCACAGTGAACCGGGGCCAGAGTCAAACCTCGTTTTCACCACAAGCATGGGCAAAAAGGCACAAGTACAAAACTGTTAGGCTATACCCTGCACTGTAGCACACTCGAGCCACATCTCGAGACCTGGATTCCCGCTGTACGGTCGGGTACTCCGGGACTTGCCCATACCTGCGGGGGCTCGAGCCCCCGTAGGCGCCACCTCGAGGCCGGCCCTGCGCCCCTCGAGCCCTGACTGCTTTCATGCTATTGGAGGACAGGTACCCCAAGACCCGGAGGGATCCTGCCACGTCCTATACGTGCCGGAATGGGCGCTGCACGGCCTCCACGTCGCCACGCCTCCACGTCCGCGCCCGGGATGGAAGCCACGCTTCAAGGACGCCTCAACAGCAACCCCCACGCCAGCTCCAGTGACTTCGACAAGACAGAATTCCAACCCTTCGCCGTATCGGGTGTGGTACATGTCACTCCTATGTAACCCTGGCCTCCTCTTGTTCTATAAAAGAGGACGCCAGGGCCCTTCACGCGGACGGGTCCAGGCGACACACCTACACACACGAGTCCAGACTCCCGCCCACGCTCATTGAGCTTGTATTGCCCCTGTACAAGCACTTAGGTGCAAGTAATACAAGAACCTCCTCCCCCCGCTGGACGTAGGGCCTTCTTTGCCCGAACCAGGATAAACCCTTGTGTCATCTTGCATCACCATCCAGGAAGAGAGCACGCAATCATATTACTAGTTGGTGTCATACCCCCGTGGTCGAAACACCGACACGTGGTGGCGTGGAGAGGCTGGCGCGGCGGCGAAGCTATCCACGAGGAAGTCGCGGTGGTCGACAGTGACGGCACGTGGCGGCATCCTGGAGCTTGCGTCGAGGCGAAGCAAAGGATGAGAAGGCGCGTGGCCGTCCGATGAAAACTGCTAGGGTTGGACAGTTTTACCCCTGGGGGGTATTTGGGTTGAGTGCTTCATGTGAGGGTGTTTTGGTCTTCGGACGTGCGCCTATATATATGAGAGGGGGCTGGTTAGGGCAATCAATCCTTGGACGGTGCCACTCTCTTTTTGTTCTTGTGAGAGAAGGCTAGGGTTAGAGGAGAGAGGGCTCTTTTTCTTGAGCTTTTTGCCATCCGAGCTTTGTTGTTGCGAGGAGTGGCTTGTAACCCAATACCGAGCGCTAATACAATCTGTCATCTTGTTGAATCCAAGGATCAAATTCGTGCTTTACTTTGTCTTGCCATTTTGTTCTTCGCGTTGCACGTTTTCCCCTCTTTTGCTCTTCACAAAATCGGTTGTCTCGAGGGATGATTTGCGAATCCATTTGAACCATCTTATGTAGCTTCGTGAGAGTCTTCTTTCTACCGAAGAAATTTCTCTAATACCTCACGAACTCACAGATCGGTCAGATTTAGTTTTGGGATCGAGTTCTTGCCCGTTCTTCATCGTTTTCTTCGATTCACCGATTTGGAGTTAGGTTCGAGCCATGATCTCTTAGGAGTAGCTCACTAACATCCTTGTGACCCCCCCACACGAAATTTGAGCCCTAGTGCTTTTGATTTGAGAGAGATCGGGACGATTTGGTGGAAGAACAGAGGGCTGGTCGGGGTGACTGGACGCTGCTTCATAGCGACCGAACGCACCTACTCAGAGTTCGGTCTTTGAACACTAGCACTGACCAGCTCGCGCCTAGTGACCGGACGCTGACCTGGCATCGACCGGACGCACCTAGTCTAGAGTCCGGTCAGTACCAGAGACCGTTTTTAGTGACCGGACGCACCTGTTGTACCGTGACCGGACGCGCTGCTCGCACTATTCATAACGAAGTAACAACCGGACGCTGGTTTTTGTGTTGACCGGACGCACCTCCACGCAGAGTCTGGTCCAACACAGAGAGCTCCAGCGAGAGGATTTTTGTGACCGGACGCGTCCGATCACTTCTGATCGGACGCTCCCTAGAATCCGGTCAGTGTAGACAGAACGCATTTTCGTTCGTATCTTTTGCGTTCGAGCTCCGTTTTGAGATCCGCTTTTCGCATTGGATTCCCGACTTCGTGCTCTACAGAAATCGGGCTTCACGCATTGCAAAAAAGCCTAAATCCCCCTCGCGTTGCTCGGGGGAGGTTGAGGTTACCCAAAGTCCATCCTGTCTTTAGTTGACTCGCGTGGATTTGGGTGAGGACGCTTTTGTGGTGTCCCGCTGTGTTCCTAGGGAACATCCACCCATTCTCTTGGGTCGTGGACATCACGCGCATCGGCTTTGCTCTTGAGGTTGATTTTTGGGACAGAGTCCTAAATATTTATGAAAAGAATTTTACGGCTCCCATTCACACCCCCCCCCCTCTGGTCGCCAATTCGTTCCTTCAAGGAGGCCAGTCGGGCCTGGCGCAGAGGCAAGGCGAGCTGGGCCTCGCGGGAAGGGAGTGGAGAGCGGGTCGGCCTCCTGGAGGAGAGGGGCGAGCGGGCTGGGAAGATGGGGAGGCGCGAGCTGGGCCAAAAGAAGGAAAAGGAGGGAGAGAAGGAGTTTGGGCCCAAGAGCATGAAGGAAGCTTTCTCATTTTTACTAAGGAGAATGAGAGGGATTTAAAAAGGAGTTCACAGAGAAATTTAGAGGAATTGGATGGGGCATTCAAATATGATTTGATGGAAAAGGAGAAAAGGATTCTTCTCTTCTAAGAAATATTATGACTTGGAGGGTTCGGAGTTGGAACAAAAGGGATCGAGGGAAATTTAAAGGACAAGTTCGGTGAAATCAAAATCAGTGGTTTGAAGGGTTCCAATAAACATTGGAGGGGAACTCAAGAGAGGTTGAGTGGAGTCCATAGGAGTTCGGGAAAGAGTTGAAGGCTGTTGAGAGAGACATAGAAGGATGTTCGATGGAGGATTTGATGGAGACTTTGCTATGGATATGTGCACCCTGACTCTAACACGACTCAAACCCTATCCGACTCGAGAACTCAGGCATACTCCTACAAACAATTCTATATGAATGCAACGTTTCGCAGACAAACACTCCTATGTTTATCTAGCGTTTGACCTAGTGGCTACATGCTCCACACATTGCACGAAAAAGTTTTTAAAAAGCTCATATTTTTGGTTATTGGAAAACCAGGGATGTTGCAGTACCTTTGGCATCCGACATCTCAGACCTGGACAGTCCCGATCGAACACCTCGTCGTCGTCCCTGCAATCCAATAGAGTGAGTGCCCAACGGATCGTGCTGTAGTGATGGGGGTAGAGAGAAAAGAAGAACCGGTGTAAAAAAAGGATCGTGCTACCCCTCTCTCGTGCTCAGACCCGATCGGTCCGATGGCGTGCTGCGCTAGGTTGGCTCGCTCGCCCTCGCGCGCGCGTCAAGCGCGGCGTCGAACCCCCCGCTGCATAGCCCCCCCGCCCCAACCGCCGAGCTCCACAATCCACTCGCCGGCCGGATTCCACACACTAACCCTAGCTCCAAGAACAAGACGACCGAATCCCACATACCTTCGATCCGATGCGGCGAGCACCAAGGCCACCACTGCTGACGGGCACCAAGGTCACCACGGTCGGTCGTCTTGGCGTTGGGAAGGCGAGGATGTGGGAGAAGGAGGTGGTGCCAACGAGACAAAGAAGGCGTCGAGTCACAACGCGTGGGAAAAAGAATACGACCCCAACGACCCGACTTAGTTCTGCGCGTATAGAAGAAAATGAGCTAGGGGCAGTGTCGTCATTTTACTTGCCCATGCTGAGTCAGCTCCACCGTGTCAGCTCCCTAGAGTCCGGTCAGTGTAGACAGAACGCATTTTCGTTCGTATCTTTTGCGTTCGAGCTCCGTTTTGAGATCCGCTTTTCGCGTTGGATTCCCGACTTCGTGCTCCACAGAAATCGGGCTTCACGCTTTGCGAATGAAGGACCGGATTAGCGACTAGAGGGGGGTGAATGGGAGCCTCAGATTCAACTCGTGAATAGAATGGCCCTTGTCCCAGAAAATCACCCCAAAAGCTAAGACTCGAAATGACCGAAGAGTTCACGACCTACAAGTAGGTGGATACCCTAGGAGATGTCCTAGTGGTACAACGGAACCCCCGGAGAAACACCAAAACCAACTGCCAAAGCTTCGAAGCAAAACTGCACAAGCTGCAGGTAGGCGGACTGTCCGGGGTCAGGGTCCCGGACTATCCGCTGAATGCCGGACTCTCCGACACTAGAAGTCCGGACTGTCCGCCCGCAAAAGACCAGAAACTGAACTGTTCTGAAACAGTTCTGGACGACTCCCGGACTGTCCGCGTTTTGCACGCCGGACCGTCCGCGGTTCACGTGAACAGTGTTAACCTAGCGTCCGATGCCTGCCCTGTGCAGCGTCCGATGTGACCCCGGACTGTCCGCGGGTCACTGGCGGACTGTTCGCCGGTCACGAGACCGAGAACAGTGTCGCGCTGCGCTGATCTGACCCTGCCGAGTCCCGATCCTCGGACTGTCTGCCGCTGGAGGCGCGGACTGTCCGCGGATGAACAGAGACCACAAAAACGCTTGGGACAAAAAGCAAATTCGATCAAAACTTCTCCAAACCAAAAGGGACTTCGATCAATCTCCTCCCAAGTGTTCCTCTACGTATTGGGGGTGCTAATCCTAAGAAATCATCGCACCAAACCAAGTCAATTGAGAGGAATCTGAGAAACACCGGAAAGGGGGAAAAACGAAGAACGAACACGAAATCAACCCGATCTATGGATTTGAAGGACCGAAAGTGCTACCAGAAAGCGACCAGAGGGGGGTGAATGGGAGCTTCAAATTTTCCTTTCGGAAACTAATAGCCTCTGTCCCAGAAAATCAACCCCAAGAGCAAAACCGATGCGCGTGATGTCCACGACCCAAGAGAATGGGTGGATGTTCCCTAGGAACATAGCGGGACACCACAAAAGCTTCCTCACTCGAGTTCACGCAAGTCAACTAGTGACAGGATGAACTTTGGGTAACCTCAACCTCCCCCGAGCAACGCGAGGGGGATTTAGGCTATTTTGCAAAGCGGGAAGCCTGATTTCTGTAGAGCATGAAGTCAGAAATCCAACGCAAAAACCCAAAACCAAATCCAAAGTCGAATGATCAAACCGCGGACGAAACAGTGAAGAACTCACTGCATCGGACGCTGGCAGCGTCCGATGGCCAAGCACCGGACGCGTCCGATGCAAACAGGTCCTCTCTGGAACCTTACTGGACTGGCATCAGACGCTGCTACAGTGAAACCCTAGCGTCCGATGCTAGACCCCCGGCGCGTCTGATGGCAACGGACGCTCCGATGGTCAGCGTCCGATGCTCCTTCAAAAACACTGTCAGATGACACGTGGCAACGGACGCTCCGATGTGACGAACTCAGCGTCCGATGCCTACAGACTCAGCGTCCGATGGTCCCAAATAGCACTGTTCTTCCGCGAAATTCACTCGATCTCCTCCGAATCAAAAGCACTAAGGCTTAGACTTGGTATGAGGAGTTCTAAGGAGGTTAGTGAGCTATCCCAAAAGAATCATGGCTCGAACCTAACTCCAAATCGGTGAATTGGAAGAAATCAAGACTAAGGGAGCAAAACCGATCCAAGACTAAAATCGCTCGATCTTCTAGACCGTGAAGTTTGAGGTGAATTCCTTCGGTGGAAAGAAGTGCCTCACTATCTAGAACAACTCAGTTCAAACGGATTTGCAAAAGATGCACTGAGCAAAGAGATCGATCAACGGGAGAAACGTGGAGAAAAGCAACCCGCGAAGAACACAAACAAAACACGAATCACAACCACGAATTTGCAACCGTATGGCTACCACACGCTACAATAGTGAGATTACGGTCTCACTTCCTCAAAAATCTCACGGGCACAGAGGTATTGTTCTCTTCTCTGTGGATCTCAGTTTGCTACAGCAGGGGAGTGGGAGAGCAGGAAAACCTAGAAGGCAAAGAGCAAATGGCTGAGATGGATGGGGAGGTGGGTGTCTCCCCCTACTTATCCTAATTCTAACTATTCCTAATTCCCACTCTACCCCTAACTACTTACAGAGCGAACCAGCTAAACCCTAAGGTTATTCTGGACCAACTCGATGGTAGGTGGATCCGACGGCCACGCTCGCACAACTCGTAGCGTTGCCTCGACGCAACCTCCCGTTTGCCGCCACGTGCCGCCCTCGCTCTGCACCCCCGGTTTTGTGGCCCAAACCGGGAAACCAGCCTTTTCCAGCCAAACCCCGGTTTTGAGGCCCAAACCGGGAAACCAGCCCACCAAGCATCTGAGTTTTGAGGCCCAAACTCAGCAAACCCGCAGCACCCAGGTTTTGAGGCCCAAACCTGGAAACCGTCCTCAGCCCGAGTTTTGTGGCCAAACTCGGAAACCATCCACGCCTAGGTATTGAGGCCCAAACCTAGAAACCGTCCACCCGATGGTTTTTCTCTGGCTCTACCACCAAACCGAAGCTGTAGAGGGGATGCACCGCCCGTGCACCCCGTCCACCGACACGTGTCCCCAAGTCCACGACTTAGGCAACACATGACCGCAAGTCTTCGCTCATCACTGTCCCAGGCTGTCAGCCACCACAGCTGATCCTCGGGCCACCGGTCCCTCAGTCCAAGCCTCACGTCCGCCCTTCGCCACTCTCGGTTCATCGGCACGACACGTCTCTACTTGACCTTCACCTTGCCTCTGGTCATTGTATCTGTGCTCGACACCTGCACAACACAAGCCAAAGAACATGCGCATCATCCCAGTTGACAATCACTCATCACTCAGAGACTCGGCATACACCCATGTATCCGCAATCTCCCCCTTGATGAGTGCATTGTCAACTACCAACACAAATCATAATGGAAGCAGAAGAAGGAAGAAGGAGAAAGAGAGAGAACTCAACCAAATGACCCAAAAGCATAGCACAGCCGAAGAAGGTCAAGTGGAAAGAGCGAAACAACTTGGTTCCCAAAGACATGGGCAACGGCTCGACGCAACCAAGCAAAGCAAAGCTAGCCCTCAAGAAGAGGTAGAACAGGCTCAACACCGCTAGCAAATACCAATTAAGAAATCGAAGAAAAATGCTAGTCCCTCAAGATAGAGGCACAGAGGCTCAACACAACTAGCAAAGAAAGCTCGATACCAATGCCTTACAGCCAACAGGAAGCAGCAAAAACTCCCCCTCGAATAGTGCAAACAACCAGGAAAGCTCCCCCTTAGTTCAAACGGAGGGTAATGATTTGCATTTTCTCCCCCTTAGTTGAAAATGCACTTATCAAGAAAACAATGCTCCTCCTCAGAAACTGCACCACCAAAAGTGCAAACCAGAGAAGTTCTCCTACCAACAAGAGAAGTTCTCCCCCTTCCAAAATGCATATGAGTCAAAAATGCAAGTTAGGAGCTTCAGGAGTATACTCAAAAGAGTGCAAAGATGCTCTACAGAGTTCTGATTCAATGACTCAGAAAATGCACAGAATGCTAGCAAAGGCTCAAACTGATCACTAAGGGCCTGTTTGGTTCGCGGACGAGCTTAGTCTGGCTCACATAGAAGGAGCCTGGTTCTGGGTAGCCAGGCCCAATACATACAAGAACGTGGTGTTTGGTTGTCTGTATACACGAGACAGGTTGAGCTGAGAAGCTGTTTGGTTGCTCGTATGAGAACGAGTTGCATGAGATAAAAATATATAAATAATCATCATCATGACATTTATTACGGACAACTATTATCGTATAACACTTAGTTTACCTTAATTCTGCTTAATATACTTCAAAATATATTAATATCATTTAATATGTGCTAATAATATATTAATAACGTCATTAGATGACAAATTACCTGCACCACGCGAGCCTGGCCCGGTAGAAACGGCCGATTTCTACGTTCCTCCAGAGCCAGGCTGCGGGAGGAATCTTGCACGAGCAGAGCCTGGCCAGACAGATACGCGAACCAAACAAACGCCTATTCTCGCATCTGTGGAGCCTGGCTGAGGGGTGGTGCAGCCAACCAAACACACCCTAAGTCTGAAATGAGAGCACAAAGAGCAGTTTTTAGCCGAAAGGTATTCTCCATCAAAATAACACATACATGTATAGACAGGAAGTCAAACAAGTGCTAAACATGTATACAAGGTGAACTACACCTAGCACAGTTCAATCATCATGCTGATACCAATTGAAAAAATGAAGCATATACTTGTGATTTCAAATTTTAATCGGAGTTGCAGCGGTGAAATTACACAAGTTCAGAGATCAGCATGTGACTGCGAGAGGTTGAATGCTTGTTATTGCCTAACTTTCCAACTGTGCGAAGCCTATGCATAAGCAATCAGAAGCTTAAAGCAACAGTTTCGGTCATACACTACACAGCTCAAGTTTAACTCAAAGTGCAATGAGAAACAGCCTCAAAACTGTGAGGTGCTAACAAGCAAACCCATCTCGATCTTTTCAATTCACTTAACTTGGTCCAGATTTAAAACAGAATATGACATGCCAAGCAAAGTGAATGACTCAACACTAGAGACATAGCAATCTAGCATACATAAATAGCATAAGTGACTTTGACACATCCTACACATGCTAGTTGCATATCTCAATGGTGAACATTTTCAAGTTTTAAGTTCATTATCAAATTTCACCATTCAAAAATAGCTCAGCTCACAGTATGTATCAGTGATCAGAAAGAGCATAAGCTACAACATCTAAATAAAGCATCAGAGCAAAGACTACACAGAGCATAGTTACATTCTTCAGACTATATTCATGAAGCTCAGAATGTAAAAGCGTATGCTGAAATGCAAAGATGCATGAAGAAACCAAAAGAAAGCAAAAACAACTGAAAAACACAAAGTCAGTGTATCATACAAGAGTCAAAAATGTTTTCCCCATCTAAAAGGGGAAACACACACCAAGCTCACCTCTCAACCGATTAAAAGTTGATTGGTCCAAAGGCTTGGTGAAAATATCAGCCAACTGATGATGAGTATCGACATGGCGAAGGTCGATATCACCCTTTTCATAGTGGTCTCGCAGAAAATGAAAGCGCACATCAATGTGTTTGGTCTTCGAGTGAAGCACGGGGTTCTTAGCAATGCTAATGGCACTCGTGCTGTCACAAAGCAAAGGGACGCGAGAAAAGCTCAGACCAAAATCACGCAAAGTGGCCATCATCCAGAGTAACTGGGAACAGCAGCTAGCCGCAGCAACATACTCAGCCTCCGTGGTAGACTGGGCGACACTAGACTGCTTGCGAGAAGACCACGATACAAGAGAAGAACCAATAAACTGGCAAGTCCTAGAAGTGGACTTGCGATCAATACGGCAACCAGCAAAATCGGCATCAGAATAACCGCAAAGCGAGAGGGTGGAGGAAACAGAATACCAAATCCCAAATTCTGGAGTGAAGGATAAGTACCTCATTATGCGCTTGACCGCCTGTCGGTGAGAAGTGCGCGGCAACGACTGAAATCGCGCGCACAGACACACCGCGAACTGGATGTCCGGGCGTGTCGCCGTCAGGTAGAGCAGTGATCCGATCATACTCCGGTACTCCTTCTGGTCCACTGCTTCTCCCTCCTTGTCCGCATCCAGGGCCGTCGTGGTCGCCATGGGTGTTGGAAGAGGCTTGGCCTCACCCATGTCGAATTTCTTCAAAATGTCCCGGGTGTACTTGCCCTGGTGCACGAACGTCCCTTCCCGGGATTGCTTGATTTGCAACCCGAGGAAAAACGTCAACTCGCCCATCATGCTCATCTCGAACTCCCTGCTCATAGTATCTGCGAACTTGGCAACCAAAGTGTGAGAAGAACCACCGAAAATGATATCATCCACGTAAATTTGGACCAAGAGAGTGTCAGTGCCTTGCTTGAGGAGAAAGAGCGTTTTATCTACACATCCCATTTTAAAACCCTTAGCAAGCAAAAAGGTTTTCAATCTATCATACCAGGCTCTAGGGGCTTGTTTCAAACCATACAAAGCTTTGTGAAGTTTAAAGACATGGTTTGGAAACTTGAGATTTTCGAAACCGTGGGGTTGTCTAACATACACCTCCTCTTCTATGTAGCCGTTTAAGAAGGCACTCTTGACATCCATTTGAAAAAGTTTGAAACCTTTGGATGCAGCAAAAGCCAAGAGTATCCTAATTGCCTCCAAACGAGCTACAGGAGCAAACGTCTCCTCATAGTCTATCCCTTCCTTCTGACTATATCCCTGGGCTACGAGTCTGGCCTTGTTTCTCACAACATGGCCATCTTCTCCTTGTTTGTTTTTGAAAACCCATTTTGTCCCAATTGGATGACTGTCGGTGTTTCGTACCCGGGGGTATCACACCAACGAGTAATATGATCGCGTGCTTCTCTTCCTGGATGGTGATGCAAAGGGACACAAGGATTTATCCTGGTTCGGGCAAAGAAGGCCCTACGTCCAGCGGGGGGAGGTGTTCTTGTATTATTTGCACCTAAGTGCTTGTACAGGGGAGAATACAAGCTCAGTGAGCGTGGACCGGGGTCCGGACTCGTGTTTGTGCGTGGACTCGTGTGTCCTGTTCGTCCTCCTGGATGAGGGCCCTAGCGTCCCCTTTTATAGAGCAAGGGGAGGCCAGGATTACAAAAAGTACTACAGGTGTCGGGGCGCATGGTGCCCCATACGGAGAAGGGTAGAAGTCCTGTCTTGTCGGGGCCACTGGAGCCGATGTGATCGTCGCTGTTGAGGCGTCCTTGAGTCGAGGCTTCCCTCCCGGGCGCGGACGTGGGGGCGCGACAAAGCGGGAGCCGTACAGCACCCATCCCGGATTGTACAGTATGCGGCGAGGTCCCTCCGGGTCTTGGGGTACCTGTCCTCCAAGAGTATGAAAGTGGTTAGGGCTCGAAGGGCGCGAAGCCGACCTCGAGGTGTTACAGTGTATGGCTCGAGGGGCGCGAAGCCGACCTCGAGGTGTTACAGTGCATGGCTCGAGGGGCGCGAAGCCGACCTCGAGGTGTTACAGTGCATGGCTCGAGGGGCGCGGAGCCGGCCTCGAGGTGTTTACAGTGCAGGGCTCGAGGGGCGCGGAGCCGACCTCGAGGTGTTACAGTGCATGGTATGGTCGAATAGTGCTGCACTGGTGCCCTTTTGCCCATGCTTGTGGTGAAAACGTGACTTGACCTTTACACCGGGTCACTGTGGTACATGCCGTGCACTAGTGGACATGACCGGAGTAGGTGAAGGCATTAAATGGGTGGTATGGGTTGGTACAGCTGTCTGTACCACTCGAGGTCCGTGCGATAGGGCTCGAGGTGTGGGAGCGCGTTCGCCCGAGGCCTGGCTGGGAGGGCTCGGGCGAGACGGAGATACCGGTTCGCCCGAGGCCTGGCTGGGAGGGCTCGGGCGAGACGGAGACAGAGCGGTTCGCCCGAGGCCTGGCTGGGAGGGCTCGGGCGAGACGGAGATAGAGCGCTCGCGCTCGCCCGAGGCCTGGCTCAGCGGGCTCGGGCGAGGCGGAGAAAGAGCATTTGCCCGAGGCCTGGCTGGGAGGGCTCGGGCGAGCCGGAGTTTTGGGCGTTTGGGTGTTTGCGTTGATTGGGGGTACCCCTTTTTTGTACCACCGACAGTAGCCCCCGAGCCCTTGTTCGAGTGCTTGCATTCGAGCAGGGGCTTCAGATTGGGATCTCGATGGATAGCTAACCGGTTTCGAGGATTTTGTCGATTCGATTCCGTGGGTGTCGTGCGAGCGACACCCGCGGGTGTAGCCCCCGAGGCCACGGGGGAGTGGTTAGAACTCCCTCGTGGGCTTTCCGAAGAATCCTCCGTCGTTTGGGAGCCTTCTGCCCAGTGGGTGCGCCTTTTTGGGCGGATATCGTCAGAGAGCGGAGATTCGCGGCGCCGTGTGTTCCTGTCAACAGGCTCGAAATGCAGTTTGGTAATAAAATTTAAACGTTCGAAGCAACCTTTCCTTTGTTGTGGGGGACTCCGTCCGAGGCTTGGCTCGGAGGGCTCGGACGAGATGGAGAACAAGCGTTCGTCCTGGGCCTGGTCTCGAGGGCTCGGGTGATAAGGAGGTCGAGCGTTCCCCCGAGGCCTGAAAATCCCACGTTCAGACAAAGAAAGAGATTAGTCGTAACTGTCCGAGTTTTTAGACCCTCTTTCGTCGAGGGGTGCCAGGCTGAACCGACTGGCCGGCTCCTCGAGCTGTCCGGCATGCCGATTGCCCTGGCTTGTCATCCCGCGAGTCCTTTCGATCGGATGCGAGGGGGGATGCCTCGTACTACCCCGAGTGGGCGAGTATCGAGGTTCCCGGTGAGCTGGTAACGGGGAATCCAAGTGAGAGCTCGTGCCCCGTTCGTTAGGGGTCGACTGTGGCCCGGAGGCGGTCTCATAAAGCATGGGTGCTCAGTCTGCAGGAGTGCCGGGCCCATTCGATAGGACCCGGTGGCTCGATGCCTCCCTCCGAGGGGATCTCACTGCATGTCGAGCTCCCCGCCTTGGATACACGTGGGGGGCCTCGAGGGCTTGGCCCTCGAGTGGTGCCTCGAGTGGCGCCCCTTGGTGTCCCTGACTCGGGTGCTCAAAGCCGGCTGTCGAACCCTTTTCGAGGGCCAGCCTTCGCTACTTCGAGACTTAGGGCCGGGGCCCGTTTTACCTTTGTGAAGAAGCCTCCGTCGTTTGGAATTCTTCTGCCCGTTGGGCGCGCCTTTTTAGGCGGATATCGTCAGGGAGAGCGGCGGACGCGAAGCCGGAGCGACGGTCGTGGCGGGCCCGGGTAGTGGAGCGAATGGAGAGGTAACGCGTGTGTCCTGCACCCGGCTCGAGACGCGGTTAGGTAGGCGCATTGAATGCATTCTGTTACCTTTTTACATCGTGGGAGATCCCGTCCCTTTGGATTTCTCCCTATAAATATCGAAAAGAGGGGAAAGAGAACCCTTTACTTTGCCTTTGCCTTCGTCGCCGCCGCTGCCTTAACGCGCCCTCTCCTTCGAGCTAGCCGCCGCCCGTCCGCTGCTCGGATCCGTGCCGCGCCACCGTCATGGCCGCCCAGACACAGATATCGCCGGCCGAGGACTGGAGTCCGTCGAAGGTGTCGCAGAGCGAGATGGACTCGCTGGTGGCCCAGGGGCTCTTGCGCCCCAATCCGGAGGAGGGGCCCGCATGGTGGGTTATCCCGTCGGCGGAGCACCAGGAGCCGCACCCGCCGGAGGGGTATGTGGTGAGCTTCACGCGCTACCACCGCATGGGGCTCGGCGTCCCTCCGAGCCGCTTCCTGCGAGGGCTGACCCACCATTTTGAGGTGGAGCTTCAACACTTCTCCCCCAACTCCATCTCGCACGCCGCCATATTCGCTGCGGTGTGCGAGGGGTACCTGAAGATGGAGCCACACTGGGAGATGTTCGTCCATCTCTTCCGGGGCGAGCTCTTCATCAAGTCCCTGAAGCCCAGCGGGAGGCGGCTCGTGCGTATGGGCTCCCTTGCCATTACTGCGAGGGCGGGGACCTCGTCGGCCAATGTCCCCCGCGAGTATTTACGGTACAAGCTTTCCTCCAACCAGGCCGGGTGGGACGACCATTGGTTCTACCTTCGGAACGAAGGTGGCCTCCTTCCGCAGTACACCGGCCGGGTCCTCACTCAACGCCCGGAGAAGTGGACCTGGGGTGTTGCGGCGGACAGGCAACGCCACCTGGTCCCGTTGATGGAGATGATGAAGACGCTGGTGGATGAGAAGAAGCTGACCGTTCAAGCGGTCATTTGGGCGTTCCACCAGCGAAGAGTTCTACCGCTGGCGGACCGCCCCCTTCTTATGCACGAGATGGGCCCGCAGGCTCAGCTCGAGGCGCTCAACCGTTCGAGGATGGCCGAAGAGAGGCTGTCCCGGAACGAGGGCGTCTCCCGGGTGTCGATTACGATCCAGGGGACGTTTACCCCTGAACTCTCCCACCTGGTTGCGATGGCGCCCGACGAGGGGTGTCCTCGACTTGGTAAGCTTCCCTCGAGTCGAGCTATCTCGAACCTCCTCCCCCTTCTTCCTCCTTCGATCCGTTTGCATCCGTATTGTGGTTTGTCTCCTCATGCTTCTCCTTTCTTCAGGGGGCATTTACTTGTCGCGCGTCGAGGCCTCCGGTGAGGGAAGACGCCGCGGATGCTCAGGTGAGGCGCCTCTCTGCTCAAAAGGACAAGGAGAGCAAGGATGCAAAAAAGAAGAAAGAGAAAGATAAAAACTTGCGTCGCTTAGCTCGGGAGCAGAGACTGGCGAGGGCCCGTCGCAACCGTCAGCCAGGGGACGGGTCCCCCGAGCTGAGCTCCTCGAGCTCGGAGGAGGGGAGTAGTGACGAGGAGGGGGACGACGACGAGGCGATGGATGCGCGCTTGACGCGCGCGGGGCTCTTCGATGGCAGGGCTGACCGCTCCTCTGTGCAGGGGGGCACACTGGAGGTCCCACCGACAAAAGGGGCACGCGGGACGCAGCCGCGGAGGGCGGCGCCGATCCCTGCCTCGTCGGGGGCCCGAGGTCCGTCGAGCTCCGCGCCGGATGCGCCTCCAATCGCAAGGAAGCCCCGGACCCGGAGCGCCTCCGCCACTGCGCCAGTGGAGGCCGACCCCGCGTCATCCCAGACGGGGGGTCTCGAGAGGGGGCGGGCCTCGAGAGGCGGCCGACAGGTCGAGAAGGGTTCGGGGCCCGACCCCCGCGAGCCGCCAAGGGCGCCGTCGAGTCCGCGGAGGAGCGGGCGCCAAGAAGGGGCGTCGAGCCCGCGCCCTCATGAGCGTCGGGGAGGGAGCCCCCGGGCATCTCGAGACCAGGGGCGCGAGCGTCCCTGGAGTTCATCGCCGCACCGCCACCGGGACGCGGAGGCGGACGCGGGAGGGCGCGACCACCAGCGCGGGCGCCGGAGCAGGTCCCGGAGCCCGCGTCGGAGCGAGCGCCATGATATCAGCACGAGGGTGGTGCGGTCGCCCTCCCGTGATGTGGGGCGGAAGGAGGGCTCTCCCTCGAGGTCGAGCCATGGGAGGCGTCGGGAGCCCTCCCCCCATCCCAGCCCTGCGGAGACGGCCCAGGCACAGGGCTCGAGCCATGGGGCGGGCTCGAAGCCCCCGAGTGGGTCCGGCGATTCCGGGAAGAAGCCCAGCCGCCGCTTTGGGTGAGTAGTATTCTTGGACCTCGTCGGTAGTGAGACTTTACCTTTTTACTTTTTGATGACATATGCTATCTCTGTTTTCTCAGGGGGAAGCGCTCCTATCAGGAGGTGGACCTCGCCTCGTCCAAGAGGGCCAAGTCCTCGGGCCCCGTCGAGGCACAGGCATCTCGAGGTATGGCTCCTTCCTCCGCGAGAGAGGCCGCTTGGCTGGAGAAGGCTCGAGCTGCCATGGCTCGAGGGGGCCGACTGGTCGTCGCGAATTTTGGTGAGGCCGTCGCCATCGACCACAGGGGTCGAGGCATCCTTCTTGATTCTGACATCGCTGTTATCTCATACTGCAGGGGCCTCCGCTCACGGCATCGAGCCAGCCTCCACCGCGTCGACTGAGGCGCTGCATCTTCCCCCTCCTCCTCCGGCGACGGCGCCAACTGGGAGCGACACCCTTCCCCCTACCACGACGTCTGTTTCGGGGGAAGTGCCCGGGGCGAGCACGGCCCCGCTGGTGTCCGGGGCTGAGGAGACCGCGCCCCTCGAGGCCTCGAGCAACGCGAGCCGGGCTGCGGAGGAGGGAAAGGGGGGAGGGGTGTCAGCGGAGAAGGAGCCGACGGTGGAGGACCTTCTGAATGAGCTGGAGCGGGGGCCGCCCCTCGCTGCGGGCTCGATGACGGTGGAAGCGTCATTCGAGCCTTCGCTCCCACGCGAGGCAGTGGCGCCGCCTCGGGAGGCGGCGGAGCAACAGGAGGCGCCAGCGGAGGGACGGAGGGAGTCGGGTCAGCTCGAGGCGGAGGAGGATCTGCTCGACATCGAGCTCGACCGGCCGATATGGCCGTTTCCCGTCCCACTGAGCCCGCCTCTCGCCGTGGTCCCCATCGAGCAGCCGGCCCAGCGGGGGACCCGCGTGAGGTGCGGTCCATCTTCCGGGAGGTGGCCGCGCTCATGGCGGAGGCGGAGCGGTCCTGCTCTGAGGAGGCGGACCGGTCCGCTCAGGTGTCTGATGCCCTCAAGCGGGCCGAGGCGGAGCTTCGAGATCTCCGCGCGGAGCTGAGCCGGAACGCCCAGATGGCGAGCCGGCTTAACGAGGCGGAGGCGAAGGTCCGGGTGGCTCGAGGCGAGGTCGCCCGATCCAGGGAGGAGGCCGCCGCTGCTCTCGAAGCGTCGAGGAAGGAGGCCGCGGACGCCCGAAGCGAGGCCACCTCCGCCCGTGCTGAAGCCGAGGCGGCGAAGCAGGAGGCTGCTGACGCCCGTGGTGAGGCCGCCGCCGCCCGAACCGCAGCGGAGGCGGCGAGGAAAGAGGCTGAAGACGCCGTGAGTGGCGCCGACACCGCCCGAGCTGCTGAGGGGGCGGCGCGACAGGAGGTGATCCGTAAGGATCTGGCCCTGGTGGAGGCGGGCCGGCTGATCGAGGACCTTAGGTCCGAGAAGCTCCTCACGCTGGCCGAGAAGCGCAGGCTGGAGCAGCGTGCTGAGGGCCTGACCAGCGACCTCGCCGTACTGGGGCAACACTGCGACGGTGAGGCTTATACCTTGTTTTTGTTTGGGTTTCGAAGTTTTTTGTTGTGCCGTCGTCTCACTCTTCCTTGTTTATCGCGCAGGGGTCGAGAAGACGGTCGAGGAGCTCCGTGAGACGAACCAGGCTCTCTTGGACCAACTCCAAGACGAGACGATGGTGGCGGAGCGGGCTCGCACCTCCCTCGACCGGCTCGTCCCTATGTGGGGTGCTCCTGCGGTAGCTGCGGCAGAAGGCGCGATGGCTCGAGGCGACGCCTTGGTCGACGCCTTATGCTTCTTCGACGTAGCCGCTCGGGACCGCGTCCGGCAGGCTCTCCATCATGGTGTCAAGCAGACACTCGCGGTTGTTCGCTCCGGTTTCCGCTTCTCGGTCCATGTTGTCGCAAATGGCTTCATCGAGATCGAGGGGAAGGATGAGGAATGGAACAACCGCCGAGTTGACAAAATTTTGGAGAAGATGGAGAGGCCGGGGGCGTCGCTTGCGAAGATCTTCGAGGAGGACGTGATGCCTCCTGACGCCAGCAGTGGCGTCGGGAGCCCTCCTCCCTCGAGCTTGGGCGTCGAGGTCGAGCCTGCCCCCGCGGACCTTGGAGAGGAGTACCGCACCGACGAGGATTGAGGCCTGCGTGCCAAATTTGGGCGTCGAGGCCCTTGTAAGAATTTTGTGAGATAAATGAGGATAGGTCGAGATCCGAATGTATATGAGTTTTGTTTATGGAAAGAGTTGTTTTCTTTTCAAATGCGTTTGACCACTTCTCTTTGTCGCAAGCTTGAGTTTTTTGCTAACTTAGTCTGTGCTCCTTCGATACGTCGCGAGCCCCTCGAGGGGAGGCGTAGGTAGGTTACCGTAGCCCGGGGGCGTAGGTGGCCGTCTATGTCGACGCCTCCCGACCCTTGGTGGCTCGAGGTATTTTAGGATTTAGACGTTGCTAGTTCACTCGAGGCATGGGTCGAGACAAGGGTCAAAACTTTTGAAAAGAAAAACGCTCATTTTTTCTGGAGTCTGGGGGAGGCGTCCCCCGTCAGCCCCCGAGGGAGGCTTGACCCTGAGTAGAGCAGGGTCGAGGCTACCTTAAGATGCGAAGCAATATAAACGATAATGTACGAGTTTGTTCGTTCATTTTGACATGTTTGTACAAAGTGATAAAATGAACAAGGCCTCGAGGCCTTTAAGGGTAGAAGCGACGTAGCTGTTCGATGTTCTGAGCTGGAGTCGGGCTCGGAATTGTTTTCGTGGTGCAGCGCTGAAGGTCGAAGGCCGAGCCCCCGAGACCGGCTCAAGGAGGGGCGTCGAAGGTCGAGCCTCTGAGTTCGGCTCGAGGTGGGACGTCGAAGGGACGTCGAGCCCCCGAGTCCGGCTCGAGGTGGGGCGTCGTGCGTGGGTGCCGACTTAGCCAGCTCGCCTGCGGCGGGCGCCCACGCGCACTTCTTCGTCGTCGTCGTCCTTGTCGTCGTGCCTTGCCTTCTGTCCTTCGCCTTGGCCTGCGGAGTGACCAAAGAAGGCCCCCACTGCCTCGTTGCCGGAGGTGAAGCTGGTGACCTGAACCATCAAGTCTTCGATCGTCCTGGGACGGTAGCGCCCTAACTCGTGGACCAGCTTTTGGCACGTCGTGCCTGCGAAGAACGCTGAGATGACCTCCTCCTCAGGCATGTGAGGGAGCTCGAGGCGCTGCTTCGAGAACCGCCGAGCGAAGTCGCGGAGGGGTTCGTCCGCTGCCTGCCTGCAACGTCGCAGATCCCAGGAGTTGCCTGGGCGCGCACAAGTTCCCTTGAAATTCCTGTCGAAGACCCTGACTAGGTCGGCCCAGTCCTGGATCTGATCCGGCGGGAGTCCCTCGAGCCACTGGCGGGCGGTGTCCGAGAGGTAAAGTGGGAGTTGGCGTATGATCACACGGTCGTCGTCCTTCGCTCTGCCCAGTTGGCAACCTAGGCGGAAGTCTGAGAGCCAGAGCTTGGGCTCGACCTCCCCGTCATACTTCACGATGTTGGTCGGCGGTCGGAAGCGGTCGGGTAGGGTTGAGCTGCGGATGGCCCGGCTGAAGACTCGGGGGCCCGGGGGCTCGAGGACCTGCCGGTCCTCGTCGCTGTCGTAGCGCCCCCCTCGGTGGGCGCTATAGCCACGCTCTTGGGCCCCCTTGTCCTTGCGCCGTCGGTTGATGTCGTTGCGGGCGTCATTGGGGTCTCGAGGCGGTCGGTTGTCGACGATCCGTTCGCGGGCTAGCCTAGCTCGAGAGGCGTCCGGCTGGTGGACGGATGCCTCGCGAGCGTCGTGGGGTGTGTCCGCCGGTTTCGCTGAGGCCGCCCCGCGTCGGCGTGACGCCGAGCTCTCGGCCTGCTGCACCGCGGCTGTCTCGAGGAGATTTTTTATTTCTCCGAGCATGCGCCTGGCGTCGGGGTTGGAGACGGAGGGCAGTTCACGGAGCATCATCGCCGCCGCCACCACGTTCTGGCCGGCTCGTGGGAAACAAACCTCGGGGCGCGCTGGTGCCCCGTCCTCGAGGATCCGCCGGTGGACCTCTCGAGCCCGGCCTCGAGTTCCGGCCCCTCGAGGTTGGGGTGGTTCCTGCATCAGGGTTTGCCGGAGCTGCTGCAGGTGTCGCCGTTCTTCCTCGGCTTTGGTGATTGCTTCTTGCACCTGCGCGAGTTGTGCCGCCCGGCCATCGTCGTGCTTAGGCGGCACAGCCGGTGCTCGAGGTTCGTCCCTTCCCAGGACGCGTGATCCGCCTGCCGCGGCCACGTCGCTAGGTCCTTCTAGGTCGAGGGCCGGTCTGCCGTCATCGCCCTCGTCCTCGGTATCGCACGCGACCCCCTCGAGTTGAAAGCACTCCCTAGTGGGATCCCAGAAGTCGAGGTCGTAGTAGTCGTATTCGTCGGAGCCGGAGCCGTCGACGGCGTGCCGTCTTGGCAAATGCTGGGACCGCAGCTCGCGGTGCCATTCTCCGACGGTGGATCGCCGAGGTGGCCCGAAGGCTGGCAAAGAGTCGCGGTTGACGCGCGCGGGGTGGACGATCTCCAGGCTGGCCATGGCCTGCAGCAGCGTGCCCGGACGCTGCTCCCGGTCCGCCATCGCCTGGTCCTGATGGCGCCCGTCGCGGCGGTGGGCGTGCACAGCCGCCGAGCGGTCGAGGCCGACCGGGAGCCGCTGGCGCCAAACGCGGCGACGGGGGCTGAATGGCGTCGACGGCGCTCGGCCCGGAGGCCTCTGGCCCGGTTCCTGGTCCGTGCGCATGATGAATGCGAAGTCACTCGGCGGGCGCGGGTGCGCCCTGGAGGTTTCCGGCCGCACACCGGGCTGGTTTCCCCTTGGGGATCCTGCACCGGCTACGGGGCCGCAGGAGTTTGCCGCGGGTACCGCCTGCGCCCGGCGACGACGGTGACGACGACGCCGCTCGCGATGTGGCGACGCGTGGTGGTGCGGGTGACGCGCCGCGCCCCCCGCGCGGGGTGGCGTGACGCGCTCTCCGCTCAGGCCCTCCGTGGAGAGCAGAGTGAGCTCGTTGCCGTTGCCTGTGGCCAGGAACTCGAGGCTCCCGAACCAGACGATGGCACCAGCCGAAAACGGAAGAGGGGATGAAGCCATCCAAGAATCAACGAGAAAACGGCTCGGACACGCGAAGTCCCCTACCTGGCGCGCCAACTGTCGGTGTTTCGTACCCGGGGGTATCACACCAACGAGTAATATGATCGCGTGCTTCTCTTCCTGGATGGTGATGCAAAGGGACACAAGGATTTATCCTGGTTCGGGCAAAGAAGGCCCTACGTCCAGCGGGGGGAGGTGTTCTTGTATTATTTGCACCTAAGTGCTTGTACAGGGGAGAATACAAGCTCAGTGAGCGTGGACCGGGGTCCGGACTCGTGTTTGTGCGTGGACTCGTGTGTCCTGTTCGTCCTCCTGGATGAGGGCCCTAGCATCCCCTTTTATAGAGCAAGGGGAGGCCAGGATTACAAAAAGTACTACAGGTGTCGGGGCGCATGGTGCCCCATACGGAGAAGGGTAGAAGTCCTGTCTTGTCGGGGCCACTGGAGCCGATGTGATCGTCGCTGTTGAGGCGTCCTTGAGTCGAGGCTTCCCTCCCGGGCGCGGACGTGGGGGCGCGACAAAGCGGGAGCCGTACAGCACCCATCCCGGATTGTACAGTATGCGGCGAGGCCCCTCCGGGTCTTGGGGTACCTGTCCTCCAAGAGTATGAAAGTGGTTAGGGCTCGAAGGGCGCGAAGCCGACCTCGAGGTGTTACAGTGTATGGCTCGAGGGGCGCGAAGCCGACCTCGAGGTGTTACAGTGCATGGCTCGAGGGGCGCGAAGCCGACCTCGAGGTGTTACAGTGCATGGCTCGAGGGGCGCGGAGCCGGCCTCGAGGTGTTTACAGTGCAGGGCTCGAGGGGCGCGGAGCCGACCTCGAGGTGTTACAGTGCATGGTATGGTCGAATAGTGCTGCACTGGTGCCCTTTTGCCCATGCTTGTGGTGAAAACGTGACTTGACCTTTACACCGGGTCACTGTGGTACATGCCGTGCACTAGTGGACATGACCGGAGTAGGTGAAGGCATTAAATGGGTGGTATGGGTTGGTACAGCTGTCTGTACCACTCGAGGTCCGTGCGATAGGGCTCGAGGTGTGGGAGCGCGTTCGCCCGAGGCCTGGCTGGGAGGGCTCGGGCGAGACGGAGATACCGGTTCGCCCGAGGCCTGGCTGGGAGGGCTCGGGCGAGACGGAGACAGAGCGGTTCGCCCGAGGCCTGGCTGGGAGGGCTCGGGCGAGACGGAGATAGAGCGCTCGCGCTCGCCCGAGGCCTGGCTCAGCGGGCTCGGGCGAGGCGGAGAAAGAGCATTTGCCCGAGGCCTGGCTGGGAGGGCTCGGGCGAGCCGGAGTTTTGGGCGTTTGGGTGTTTGCGTTGATTGGGGGGACCCCTTTTTTGTCACACCGACAATGACACTCAGAAGGTGGAGACACTAGAACCCAAACCCGATTTCTCTCAAAGTTCTCAAGCTCCTCATGCATGGCATTGACCCAATCCGGATCCGTCAAAGCGTGTCCAACATCCCGGGGTTCAAAATCAGCAACAAATGCAGAATGAGCAAAATGAGAGATTTGCCTTGACCGGGTGACGCGTTCGTCGATGCTGCCGATCATCTGCTGAGGTGGGTGCTAGCGCTGAATGTGTCGTGGCGCCTCCCTCGCCGAAGTGATCTCCTCCTCAGCAGCAGCTGGTGCCTCCCCGGGTACAAAGGGTACCGCTCGGGGTGGCGCATCCCACGGCCCCCAGGAAGAAGACGTGTCGGGGCCGTGAGTCGTCGTAGAAGCCGCTCTTGGCGGCACAGCAGGTGCAGGAGGTGCTGGGTCATCTATCCCTTCAGCACCTTCTTCTTCATCATCGAAAAGAGGCTCGCCAACCTCGTGATCACCTGCATGCTCAAAACGAGAAGAAGGACAAACCATGGTCTCGTCGAAGGTGACATCGGATGTCTCCATGACTCGGTTAGTGTCAAGGTTAAGTACACGATAAGCTCGAGTGTGAGTGCCATAACCCAAAAACACACCGTCAGAAGAACGAGACTCAAACTTGTCCAAGTTGCCCTTTTGAGTATAAAACTGTAACACCCGGATTTCCGAAGAATTCCAAGTGCCAACTATATGTGTGCCCAGGAAGTCCACAAGACACATATAGCACCAAATATGGAATTTTCTCAAAGGCAATGCTTTATTACATATCGAAACATAGATACAACAAGACTTACATCTAAAACAAAGCAGAGCGGAAACTACTCTTCGGGACTCCAAACTCCACAGGGACGGTTGACTTGGGAAACACCCGCCTAGAACTCTTGGAACATCCTCTGTAGATCTTCACTTGAAAACACCATCTGGTACCCATCCGGGATTTTTGTGAACCAACGACAAGCGTCAGCTCACCATGCTCAGCATGTACAACTACGGGGATGCAAGGCTCAAGAGGTTTGACTCAGTTGACTGCGGTCAGCATTTTAAGTTGATCATATTTTACATTCACCTTATATTACTAGATGTATAAACCCTGTTGTCCCATGGTATGTGATAAACATCATGTTAAAAAGAGGTAGACCACCAACCACCAACATATCCCACCATGGACATACTTAAAAAGGATCTCAGCCGCTCGTATCCGTGAGCACGGCTGATATATCAGGTTTACACTCTGCAGAGGTTGTACACTTTCACCTTAGGTCGTGATTCCCATATGCCGGGGAGAGCCAATCCCACATTACCTCCTCTATGGAAGTATGGCAGGGTTTCACTACGTAGCCTTTCACTAGCTACCCTAACAAGTAGTAGCCGCAAGGTTTCAACATCTAGGCGAATGGAGGCCCCCTTCAAGATGGCACACCTGACAGCCGACCAGTACACATCTTGACAGGCAAGGAAGCCATTCTAAGCCTAGGCTCCCCTCTAGCGCCTTTCGGTAACTACTACAAGCTAGAGAAAGTCTAGTTACACAACTAAGATCAGAGCCATATAATACCCAAGGTTGCACGGGATCTCTCGAGTGGCCGCTTTAGAAGATAGTCCCTAGGGTGGGTCACTGAGCGAATCACATGCTCCAGTGCCCAAAATGTGGTTAAAAAGCCTCTTTTAACATTTGTTCCATAGTCATTAATCAGTGTTAAACAACTAGCAATTTTATAGTGCGTAGCATTTCTAGTCATATTATGCAAAACCCTCCCATAGGTACAAGGTATACAGTTCAATGAATCTAGTATTGTCCTATGGTTCATCAAGTTTGACACATGCATAATGATTATTGAGTGTTGCATTTAATAGGAAGGCAAGGAAACCGTAGGTTATACTTGCCTTCCAATAACTTGTGTTGATGGTCTCACTTCTTCAGAGATCTTCTTCTCGATAACCTTGATCAACTTGAAATCTAAACGGGGTCAAAGGCATCACACAAACATCCATTCCAATCATCACATGCAGATAAAATATACTTCTATTGGAACAGTACACCAAGCATCAAAAACAGGTAGAGAAACACTTATAAAACTACTCTACTCGTCGATACGATCACATGGACGTAAAGATCACTCTAATCGGACTAAAAATGGGAAAGTTATAAAGAAAACAAGTTTCAGGGGCTATTTTGTAAATAAAAACATTTGCCTAGGGGCTAGCCTGCGAAAACCGAGGACTAAAACGTAATTAATGGTAGACTAGAGGGGCTAGCAGGCTTAAAAACGTGATATGGACTGCGGGCACTAAAACCGAAAAGATCAGGGGCTAAAACAAAAGAAAACAGGATCTAAAAGAAACTCTTTTGAACTACGGTGGACTGCGAGTTGATTTTCATAAAACACAGGGGGCCTTTTTGCAAAAGCGGCGGCTACAGCTGCGCAGGCGCTGACGTAACGCCACGCAGCGCTACACGGTTGGCCGGGTCCACCAGCTGGCGGTGGACCGCGCGCGGGGCCGCTGGTCCACGGGTTCATGGTCCCGGTGCATACCCCTTCGGGGTGGCTTCTAATCCTGGCCACTCAACGCCGGATGAACGGCGCAGAGGGCTTGGCGAGCGGGCGCGGCGGCGGGAGCGGCGGCGCCGCCACCAGGGCACGGTGGCGCGCCATGGGAGGCCACTGGAGCTTCACCGGAGGGCGCTCCAGGCCTCTGCTGGCCAAACGGACTACACCGGGGAGATGCGGGGAGGACGGCGAGCACAATAGCGGGCTCGATCACGGCGAGGGTGCTCACCACAACGCCAACAGCGGCGGCGGGATCTGCAAAAAGGGGAAAACCATGGTGAGGCTCGGGTTCATGCAATAGGGCAAAAAGGAGAGCGCGGGGGGTGTTTCTGGTGACCGCAACGTCACCTGGAGGAGCTCGGCGAGGGCGTTTGCGCGGCCGGAGGGCTCTGCAGTCGGCGGTGGAGAGATGAGGGTGTGCGGGGTGGCGAGGGGAGAGAGCCAGGGCTTCGACCACGGCTTTATAGGGTTCGGGGTGGGCGGCGAGGAGTCGGGGAAGCTCCACCGAGGCTTAAAGGAAGCTGAGTGGCCATTATGGCCACTCCCGCGGCGGTTTCGGGAGAGGAGGGGTGCGGCGGCGACGGCGGGAGCTCGGGCCGTCGGAAGGTAGGGGGAGGGGCAGAGACCGATAGGCGGGCCCGGGTGTCAGCGGTGCGCGCGCGCAGCTGACGCGCGGGGCCGGGCCGTCAGCGGGCGAGGGAGCTGCGAGGGGGAGCGCGCGGGCTAGCGGGCCGGCGTGGGCGAGCTGGGCCGCGGGCGAGCGACTGCGCGGCGAGCTAGGGCGGGCCACGCGGATGGGCCGGCAGTCGCGGGAAAGGGGGTGGGGAAGGGGAAGGGAGAGGCGCTGCGGGCTGGGCCGCATTGCCGGTCGGGCCAGAAGGGTGAGGGGAGGGAGAAAGAAAAGAAAAGCCCTTTTCTTTTATTTTCTTTTGAAAAACTTGCTCAAATTCAAATCAAATTTGAATTTGAACCACTCAACACTATTCCTACACTCAAGCAAAATATTATGCTCCAGCATGAATGCAACAAAAATGTTTCTAAACCCCAACTTAAATTATTATTTCACCAAAAATTATTATTTGAGCTATATGTTTCATGAATAATAAATAAACAAAGTCATATTAAACTCTATTTTCCAAAAGGTGATTTTCAGGGTGTCACAAAAACAGTGGCAACCAAAAACTCGAAAATAACTCACCTTGAGCAGTTTTCCAAAACGCAACTCATAAGAAGTCTTTTTCAAGAAAGCTCGGAGAAAAATGCGATTGGAAATGTAGCATGCAGTGCTCATGGCTTCGGCCCAATATCGCCTAGGAGTCCTATGCTCATCGAGCATCGTCCTGGCCATCTCTACAAGGGTCTGATTCTTCCTCTCTACAACACCATTCTGTGGCGGTGTGTAGGGGGGAGAAAACTGATGCTCTAAACCCAAAGAGTTACAAAACTTCTCAAAATCCAAATTCTTGAATTCAGAACCATTATCACTCCTAATAGCTCGCATCGAGTTCAAAGGGAACTCGTTCTGAAGACGCAAAATCAGATTGCGGGCAAAGGAGAAAGTCTCGGTCTTCTCAGCTAAAAAGAAGACCCACGAATATCTCGAAAAGTCATCAACAACAACAAGCACATACCACTTCCCCCCAACCGAGCTCACCCGAGCCGGACCAACAAGGTCCATGTGCAAAAGCTCTCCGGGGCGCTTGGTCATGACCTGAGTCACTGGATGGTGGGGAGCGGCAACCATCTTCCCATGTCTACAAGAGTGGCAAACAAGATCCTTCTCCATATGCAACTTGGGCAATCCTCGGATTAGGCCAAGTGAACTAAGCCTTGCAAGCAAGTCGAAGCTCAAATGTCCAAGTCTCCTATGCCACTTCCAAAGATCAGAACAGGAAGGTCCAGCCACAAGACAACGAGAAATGCCAAAAGACTCCGAGAAATCCGCACGAAAGACTTTCCCAAAGGGCGAAATCACACAAACAAGATTGCCCTTAGGGTCCAAAATACGACTGAGATTCGGTTTAAAACGAATCTCATAGTCGTCATCGAAAAGTTGCGAAACAGAAAGAAGGTTAAAATGCAAGTTAGAAACAAGAGCAACATCGCGCAACACAAAGTGCTCATTAACTCGCACAGACCCACGAGACAGCACCTTACCTTTGCTGTTGTCGCCGAAGGTGATATACTCCTTTCCAGCGACCGGACTAAGACTGGAGAACCACTTGGCATTTCCGGTCATGTGCCTCGAACACCCAGAATCCACCAACCAAACGTTCTCCAATCGTTTTACCTACATCAATAAAAAGACATAAGGTGAGCATACGGTCCAACACTGGGGTTAGTGAAGTGGGAAGAATACCAGTGTTGGGTCGGCTGCTCAAAAGAACGGTCAGTGTAAAAACCATTCCTAGCATACCTACGAAGGAAGCGATCACCACGTTTAGACAGACGTGGTCCGCTGGGGAAGGAGCGCTCACTGCGATACTCAAAACGCGGTGAGGGAAAACGCTCAACTACTACGCCACCGCCACGGGGTCCATAGCCCACAAATGCAGGCTCCCGCAGGGCACGCTCTCTACGAGGCCTAGGCCTAGGAACTTGAGGCACTGCACCTCTAGGCCTAGCATCTCTCCTCGGAGCTCTCCTCTGTCTAGGCCTGGGAACTTGAGGTTCTGGACCTCTGGGCCTAGCAGCACGTTTCTGAACATTTGGCGCATGTACATCATGGAGAGGATGGTACATGTCCGGGTTGTTCATCTCCCTAGCACGGCGCGCCTCTCTCTTGGGCCGAAAGCAAAACTCGCTCAAGTGTCCATCTCTCCCACAATGCTCACATTGGTACCTCACCGCTCTCAAAGGGGGTTGTTGGTACACACGGTTGTGGGTTTGGATCACTTTGCCCTTCTATGGCAAACACTCCTCCTGGATAGGTGGCATCGTATCAAGCTTGTTCTTTAGGTGGTTGGGTTTGGGATGCCACACTTGGTTCTTGGGTGGAGCTCTCGGAGGTTCTTCAAACACTCCATCCTTGGTGTTAGGCTTGAGTGGCTCTTTGGGTGGAAGCTTGGTAAGTTTGGGAGTAGTGGTGGAGTTGGGCTTCTCACAAGGGTTAAGACCACTCGACTCTCCAATCTTCCCAAAAGCAAAAAGATCAACACCCGGAGCAAATCCTACACCAGGACCTCCAGCAGCTCGCTTGAATTAGGAGATCGTCATCCTGAGCTGCGGCTCACCACAAGACACCCATGACAAGATGGTCCGAAGGTATGTGTTTTCCTCCTCGATTTGCATCTTGTCATGCTTCACATTCCCAATCTCCATCTCCAAACCCTCACACAAAGCACACCTAGTCACACAAGTGCTACCCGAGCTGGCCTTCTCAAGAGACTCAATCTTGGCATTCTTCTCTGCCAACTCGGTTTGCAAGACAGGACAAGTCTTGCACGCACCCAACAGCATGGGTCTAGCACGGAGCTCATCCACCTCTCCTACCAGCATAGCATACTTGCTCCTCATAGTGAGAAGGTCAGTCATGTGTGTGGTGCACATCTCACACTCCTCCTCATCGGTAACAACCATGGTGGACTTGACAGAATCAAGTTCCTTCACCGTATCCTCCCACTTCTGCCTAAACTCCTTGCGCTCTCTAGCGGCACGCCTAAGCAGCTTATCTTGACTAAGAAGCACGGCAGTAAGTTTCTCGACCTCAGCGGAAAGCTCGTCGTGGGTCAGAGATACCTGGGAGGTGTCGTCGTCATCGTCGTTGTTCCGAGGAGTGTCGCCTCCGACCTCATCACCAAGGGCCATGGTGCAGAAGCCGTCGTCGTCGTAAAGAAGCAGAGGCCGTTGAGCTTGTCCTTGATCCTCTTCTTCTTCTCGGACTCGTTGTCGCTTGAGGAAGCGGAGTCATTGACGTCGCTGAGCGAGGCGAAGAACGCACGCTGCTCAGCTTGGGCCTTCTCCAAGTACTTGGTCTTGATGTACTCCTTGTTGAAGCCGCCCTTCCGCTTGTGCCTCGTGGGGACGTACTTCTCCTTACGCTTGCCGGAGTCGTACTTGTGCCCATGATCGCCCTTCCCAGAATGCTTGTTCTTCTTGGGACAGTTGGCGATGAAGTGGTCGGGGTCGCCGCACTCATAGCATCCTAAGCGTCCTCCTCCGCGGCGACGGTTCATGCGGTTGTTGTGAAACCGCGAGAACCGGTTGGCAAGCAAAGCCAACTCGTTGTCTCCCAGAGACTCCAACTGCTCCTCTGTGACAGAAAGAAGAGAATGCAAAGTAAAGCCTCCAAAGGGGATAGCAGAAGAGCCAAAAACCAAAGCCATAGTCGGGCCTGAAGGATTCTCATAAGAAGCCCTCACCATGGCATCAATCTCACTGGACTTGAGCTTACTGAAGAGCTCGTCGCATGTGAGGGTCTCATAGTTAGGTGATTCGATGATCGCCTGAACTTTGGAATCCCACACCGATCGATCAAGAGTATGCAAAAGCTTCAAAGCCCTCTCATGATCATCGAAAGGCAACAGCTCCTTGTTAGCCCTCATCCTGTTGACAATCACCTGAAAGCGAGCGAATAAACTTTCTATGCTCTCGCCAGGCATATGTCGAAAGTTCTCATACTCTCGCTTGAACGACTCGTAGAGGCGGGTTTTGACTTGAGAGGTTCCCTCATGAAAACGCATGAGGGTAGCCCAAATCTCCCGAGCCGTAGCGAGGTGAGAAACACGATCAAACTCACTCATGCTCAAGCATGAGAAAAGAGCATTACGTGCTCGGCTATTGGCATTGTGCTCATCGATCTGATGCTGAGTCACACGAGCAGCCAAGACAAAGTAATCAGCAGAGTTGCAAATATCCCAAATGGAAGCGCCCAAACTCTGCAGATAGGCCGACATGCGTATCTTCCAATACGCATAGTTCGTCCCATCGAAAAATGGCGGTTTGCCCACGCCGCGATCCATGTCGCCTTCTGTGGATCTGGAACCGGCTAAGGTGGAAGATGCTTAACCCGCTCCGATACCAATTGAAGGACCGAAAGTGCTACCAGAAAGCGACCAGAGGGGGGTGAATGGGAGCTTCAAATTTTCCTTTCGGAAACTAATAGCCTCTGTCCCAGAAAATCAACCCCAAGAGCAAAACCGATGCGCGTGATGTCCACGACCCAAGAGAATGGGTGGATGTTCCCTAGGAACATAGCGGGACACCACAAAAGCTTCCTCACTCGAGTTCACGCAAGTCAACTAGTGACAGGATGGACTTTGGGTAACCTCAACCTCCCCCGAGCAACGCGAGGGGATTTAGGCTATTTTGCAAAGCGGGAAGCCTGATTTCTGTAGAGCATGAAGTCAGAAATCCAACGCAAAAACCCAAAACCAAATCCAAAGTCGAATGATCAAACCGCGGATGAAACAGTGAAGAACTCGCTGCATCGGACGCTGGCAGCGTCCGATGGCCAAGCACCGGACGCGTCCGATGCAAACAGGTCCTCTCTGGAACCTTACTGGACTGGCATCGGACGCTGCTACAGTGAAACCCTAGCGTCCGATGCTAGACCCCCGGCGCGTCTGATGGCAACGGACGCTCCGATGGTCAGCGTCCGATGCTCCTTCAAAAACACTGTCAGATGACACGTGGCAACGGACGCTCCGATGTGACGAACTCAGCGTCCGATGCCTACAGACTCAGCGTCCGATGGTCCCAAAATAGCACTGTTCTTCCGCGAAATTCACTCGATCTCCTCCGAATCAAAAGCACTAAGGCTTAGACTTGGTATGAGGAGTTCTAAGGAGGTTAGTGAGCTATCCCAAAAGAATCATGGCTCGAACCTAACTCCAAATCGGTGAATTGGAAGAAATCAAGACTAAGGGAGCAAAACCGATCCAAGACTAAAATTGCTCGATCTCCTAGACCGTGAAGTTTGAGGTGAATTCCTTCGGTGGAAAGAAGTGCCTCACGATCTAGAACAACTCAGTTCAAACGGATTTGCAAAAGATGCACTGAGCAAAGAGATCGATCAACGGGAGAAACGTGGAGAAAAGCAACCCGCGAAGAACACAAACAAAACGCGAATCACAACCATGAATTTGCAACCGTGTGGCTACCACACGCTACAATAGTGAGATTACGGTCTCACTTCCTCAAAAATCTCACGGGCACAGAGGTATTGTTCTCTTCTCTGTGGATCTCAGTTTGCTACAGCAGGGGAGTGGGAGAGCAGGAAAACCTAGAAGGCAAAGAGCAAATGGCTGAGATGGATGGGGAGGTGGGTGTCTCCCCCTACTTATTCTAATTCTAACTATTCCTAATTCCCACTCTACCCCTAACTACTTACAGAGCGAACCAGCTAAATCCTAAGGTTATTCTGGACCAACTCGATGGTAGGTGGATCCGACGGCCACGCTCGCACAACTCGTAGCGTTGCCTCGACGCAACCTCCCGATTGCCGCCACGTGCCGCCCTCGCTCTGCACCCCCGGTTTTGTGGCCCAAACCGGGAAACCAGCCTTTTCCAGCCAACCCCCGGTTTTGAGGCCCAAACCGGGAAACCAGCCCACCAAGCATCTGAGTTTTGAGGCCTAAACTCAGGAAACCCGCAGCACCCAGGTTTTGAGGCCCAAACCTGGAAACCATCCTCAGCCCGAGTTTTGTGGCCAAACTCAGAAACCATCCACGCCCAGGTTTTGAGGCCCAAACCTGGAAACCGTCCACCCGATGGTTTTTCTCTGGTTCTACCACCAAACCGAAGTTGTAGAGGGGATGCACCGCCCATGCACCCCGTCCACCGACACGTGTCCCCAAGTCCACGACTTAGGCAACACATGACCGCAAGTCTTCGCTCCTCATTGTCCCAGGCTGTCAGCCACCACAGCTGATCCTCGGGCCACCGGTCCCTCAGTCCAAGCCTCACGTCCGCCCTTCGCCACTCTCGGTTCATCGGCACGGCACGTCTCTACTTGACCTTCACCTTGCCTCTGATCACTGTATCCGTGCTCGACACCTGCACAACACAAGCCAAAGAACATGCGCATCATCCCAGTTGACAATCACTCATCACTCAGAGACTCGGCATACACCCATGTATCCGCAGGATTCGTGAGGTTATAGGAGAAATCCATCGGTGTAAAGAAGGAACTCACGACCAAGAACAAATTGATTCAAGTGGAATCAAAAACCATCTTGCGAAGAGGGAGAACGAGGCAAATCGCCGGGAGATGAAAAACCAAAACGTGAAGAACACAAAACACGATTTGATTTCAGCCGAAATTCCTCCACACAAGGAGACAACGAGAATACGGTCTCGTTTCCTCAAAAGATCCAAATACACAAAGGTATGATTCCCGTCTCTGCGGATCGCTTGCAGCGAGGTATGATTAGACCCTAAGCAGAGGGCTAGAGAGAGAGAGTGCTCAGGAACAAATGACTGCAAGGATAGGGAGAGAGGAGGGGTGCCTCTCTTATTTATAGCCTAAAATAATAATCCCCTTCTACTCCTAGATACAAGAGCGAAGCGGCCAACCCTAGGGGTATCCCGGTCCAACTCTGCTGATGGTTGATCTGACGGCCACGCGCCTTCCTCACCCTTACCTTCGCCTCGACGCAAGCCTCAGGATGCCGCCACGTGCCGCCTAGTCGACCGCCGCGCCTACCTCGTGGATAGCCTCGCCTCCGCGCCAGCCTCTCCACGCTGCCACACGTCGACCATCCTTTTTGCGGACCTCCCCCTAGTTTTGAGGCTGAAACCGGGAAACCTGGGCCTTCCCCCTGTTTTGAGGCTGAAACCGGGAAACCTGTCCTCAGGCTGAGTTTTGTGGCCCAAACTCAGAAACCCGCGCACCGAGGTTTTGAGGCCCAAACCTGGAAACCGTCCACGCCGAGTTTTGAGGCCCAAACTCGGAAACCGGCCACCCTGAGTTTTGATGCCCAAACTCGGAAACCGTCGATGGTAGCTTTTCGAGGCTCAGCTACCGAACCCGCGCCGTAGACGGGATGTGGTTCGCACACCCCGAGTTCCAGCACCGATGTCGGAGCATGTCCAGCCTCCACGCCGGGCACAGTGCATTCGCCATCCTTCTCGGCCTCCCGCCAAGTGTCACGACTCCATCACCTTCCTCCCGACTCGGCCGATGCACCGCACATCTCCATGTACTCTTGCTTGTCAACGCCACGTGCCAGCTACCACAGCTGGTCCTCTGGTCTCCCGGTCCGTCAGTCCAAGCTCCACGTCTGCCCTTCACCGCTCCCGGTCCGTCGGCACAGCACGTGTGACGTAACGACCCTAATCCCATGGCCCACTGATCACTATCAACCACTGACAGTCGATCCGTACAGCCAAGAGATTAAGACCGGGTTCGCCACTGGGCTACGTCAGTGCCCGATGTCCGCAGGATCAGCTCACAATTCAGTTACAATCTCTTGAACATTTTGACAAATAACATCGGAGTAAATAGCGGAAGACTTAAATAACAATAGTTTTACAAACCAGTGTTCAACATAAACTTAAAGTGAAATTATTACAGACCATAGTTCAAATAGAGTTGGCAGGGTAGCAGATGACAACAACTAAAAGATAAAGATACATCACCCAGCCCGAGGGTGAATAATCACTCATCGGCCTCATCGGCCTCTTCCTGAACAACAGTCACACAGCAGGGTCCGAGGCATACTGAGGAGTCTGCCATACCTGCAACATGGGTAAAAGAAGCCTGAGTACAAAGGTACTCAACAAGACTTACCCGACTAAAGAAAAGGGAGAAGACTCAGGAATGCAGGCTTAGGGTAGTCAAGGTAAGGCTTAAGCAAGTTCAAGTATTTTGCAGAAAAGCATTTTTGGTAAACCTTATTTTAATTTTGAAAGATTCGGTATTCCTTGTTCCATCATAATCCTTGATTCATTTTACTTTCCAAAACAGACCTAGTTGAGAACCACTCCCTGTTGACAGTCAGTGACTAAGTCTCCATAACCGAGGAGCAGCGTTAATCCGGATAAATAATACTCAGCTGAGGGTCCCTATCCACACTGCATATGTAGCACCCAAGCTTGCATATGCCAACTCGTCTACCACGATTCCTCCAAGATTGGGCCCGGTCCTACGCCACCCGGAAGTACAGTACACCACTCCAATCCGGGCCTCTAACCCACGTGGGTACATGCTACTTCCGCCATCTCTCCACTCCCAGTGCGCGGTTGTCGGTCCAATCAAGGATTCCTCGGAGCCGAAGCTTTCCGTAGTATGTGAATAGTTGCAAGTCTTAGTCAATCAGGCCCCCATACAGGTGGTCCCTAAATTTTCCAGCCAGCGACAAGCACCTCGGGACTCTAACCCAAGAGTACAGGTCCTGTCAGTTTTTTCAACCCTGTCCCGGTCGGTGTCAACTGTTGAGTCCCGGACTACAACATGACGGCACCGTACGCAAGGACAACCTCTCCTTCCCATTGACTAGGTACGGATCAGATACTTAGCCAATGGTGGGAGTAAACCAGAAATTCCCATAAATATTCTTAAAGTGATCACACTTTGAACTTGGCATTTTTATTGCAAATCTATCATATAGCATTGCTAAGCATTTTTCAAATAGTTTTTGAAAAGCAGGTATCGGGTGTATCATTGGTCAAGGTAGATAATGCATCAGATAGGGATTTCACTCAACTCCTATCAACCTAATGCAATAATTTAACTCAAAACATTTAAAGAAAGCATTTATAAAAGCAAGGTAGGGTTAAATGCACCGGGGCTTGCCTTGGACGGCAAAAAGAGTAGACTCGGGGTAGGTATAAGCGTCGGAGCTCGGGGTTGCCTCGGGGACAGATCCTTCGGTGGCTACCTCGACTTCAGGGCCTTCTTCGTCAACTATACGGATGCAATGATGAATGCTCATGAGAATGATGATATGGACTTAAGGTGCAAGACAATACCACTGATACTAGATTACTCTAAGGCAAGGCATAAATCGAAATCTAGGTTGAGCATAAAGTAACCATTTCTTCCTTAAGCAAAATTTGATTAAACTAGACTTTATCATAACTATCCTAAGCATCAACCAACATAGCATCACAAACATCATAGACCAAAGGGTAGGGGTCTATGAACATCAATCAATCCCAAAAGTCACTTCACAGGGCATTCAACGCTAACTCTAATCATCTTTTCTATTTTCTTAATTATTTAAAAAGGTCATCTTATGAAGGTGCTCCAAAAATTACCAAATTAATCACACAAGTTCATTAGAGTACAAGTATATGGCAAAACAAATTTCAAAATTTTTGGAGGTCATTAAGGTGCTCAATTAAATCTAGACATTTAATTAACAAAAGGCACTATTCCTTAATTAAAATAAAGCTCAAAAATCAACTTGCTCCAAATGACTTCAAAATTTCACCAGAGACTTGTCATGGCATAACTAGCTCACAAAAAGTGTTCTCACAAATTTTGGAGTTATAAATCATTTTCTAAAAATCCAAAACCATCATTTATTAATTAAAAGAGAGATTTTTCATTTTCAAATTTTTGCAGGAAAGCCAAGTTTTATATTTTTATAAAATACTTCAGAGCATAAAGAGTCTACCACAAAAATTTCAGAATTTATGGATCAACACAGAAAATCACACAAAAATATGAAATCTGAACACTATTCACATGTATGAGAAAATTGAAAAACAGCACTGTGCTTCGTCTTCCTCCCGCCGGCGGTCACCCGACGGCGGCGAGATGGTGTTCCGGCCACGGCAGGGGCTCGCGGCCGAACCCAAGGGCATGGAGAGGTTCAGGAGCTCACCGGCAGTCGATGACGCGCGGTGGCGAGGCGAGGGGGTGGTCGGAGCTAGGAGGTCGACGGAGCGGGGGTCGTCGGCGGGCAGAAAAGCGTCGCGACGGCGTTCCGGCGATCCTGAGCACCACACGGGGTCACCAAGGCATGGTTAGAACGCAATGATGCGAGGAAGAAGAAACAGAGGTCGGGGAGGGATGATCATGGCCGGGGAGAGAGAATTTCTCGGACCCGAGCTCAACGGTGCTTCGCCGGTGTTGGGGAAGTCGGAGTTACGCCGGGCGATTGGGGATGGTAGTGACCAAATTGAGGAGTGGGGAAACTGCACGGGCTCAAGGCGGAGCTGTTGGGCTAACTGGCGAAGGGGCGGATGCTCTGGTTAGCGCTGGCGACGGTGGCGGAGGTGGGTGAGGAAGTCCGGCTCACCGACGGCCTTTTATAGACACGGCTAGCGGCCGGTAGAGAGCTCGGAGAGGTGTGGATGAGTTCGGCCGAGGCACGCGCAATCGATTGCGAGCTGGCGGAGAGGACGGCGTGCAGTCGGGGCCTGGGCGTGAGCTCGCCGGCGTTGTCCACGCGGCGGCGACGAACTGGGGACAGTGGGGGACGGGCGAGAGGTCAGCGCTCGCACGCGCGGACGCGAAATGATCACGCGGCCGCAGGCGGCAGGTCGGGAGCATGCGGGCGGCTGCCAGGCGCGTGGCGCACGCGGCGCCGGCGAGGCGTCCATGGCCGGCCCCCCCCCCCTACGACGGGGAAGATGAACAGGATAGGGTATAGGGTTTGACTTTAGGCTAGTTTCTGAAATTTGCAATTTACTTCCAAAATTTGAACTGGGCAACAAAAACTCAAAACACCAAAGTTGTTCAGAAAAATGAGATCTACAACTTTGTCAATATGAACATTTTCAAATTCCAAATAGTTTTTGAACAACATTTGAAAACAGTAAAGGGGACACTTTTTCAAACTTGATTCAAATCAAAATTACTCTGGATTTCAAACTGAAACTTGAAAATCTGTAAACATGAAAGTTGTTCCTTTTATCAAAACCTACAACTTTGCTATTATACACTTTTCCAGAAACTCATTAGTTTTTGAACTCCTTTTGAAAACTGAAAAGGGGACAAAAATTGGAGTTTGATTGAATTTGAAATAACTCAAAACTTTGTACTGCAACTTGAAAATTTGTAAATACCAAAGTTGTTTCTCTTTGACAGATCTACAACTTTGCTTTTTGGACCAATCCCAAATTTTGAATAATTTTTGAATCACAACAAGAGGGATAAAATCCAGGATTTGGAAATCAGGGTTTTGCAAAGAGTTTTGAAATCAAATTCTGATTTTTGAACTTTGGCCAACACAACAAAACTTCAAGACACCAAAGGACAAGAATTACACAAAGCTAGGCACAGAGGTGAAATTACCATTTTGCCCTAGTAGAGAGAAGTGGGCTAAATAGGGTTTTTGCAATAGAGATAATTCACATAAAATGATACACTTAGCAAAATGCATACACATGAAATCATGATCAAGATGCTTAATGATGATAATGATGACATGTCAAGTTAATTACATGCTAAACACCAGAGGTGTTACAACCTCGAGCCTCTCCAGCACGATAGCCTATCCCTCGAGGCTCATTACACCCCAGGCCTCGAGCTGGAGCCCGACCTCCGCTCACCCGAGCCCTCCGCGCCAGGGCTCGGGCGAGCGCTCCACTACCCTTCGAAACCCCCCACGAAGAGGAAGCTTCCCGCTCCCTAGCTCTGACGACCGTACCAACCCCATGCAGCGCATTTAATGCTTTCACCTACTCCGGTCACATCCTCTGGCACACGATGCGTGTCACAGCGAGCCAGAGTCAGGGTCAAACCTCGTTTTCACCACAGGCATAGTCAAAAGGGGACGTGCAACACTGTTAAGCCATACCCTACACCGTTGCACGTCCAAGCCACGTCTCGAGGCCCGGATACCCGCTGCTCAATCGGGTTTCTCGGGACTTGCCCATACCTGCGGGGACTCGAGCCCCCCGTAGGCGCCACCTCGAGGCCGGCTCTGAGCCCCTCGAGCCCCGACTACTTTCATGATATTGGAGGACAGGTACCCCAAGACTCGGAGGGACCCAGCCACGTCATGTACGTGCCGGAATGGACGCTGCATGGCCTCACGTCGCCACGCCTCCACGTCCGCGCCTGGGAGGGAGGCCATGCTTCAAGGACGCTTCAACAGCAACCCCCACGTCGGCTCCAGTGGCATCGACAAGACGGGATTCCTACTCTCCGTCGTATCGGGCATTGTACATCCCGACTCCCGTATCACACCTATGTAACCCTGGCCTCCTCTTGCTCTATAAAAGGGGACACCAGGGACCTTCACTCATCCGGTTACACAAATACGGCTAGACACACGCGTACGCATGAGTCCGCACAAGTCCACACCACACACACATACGAGTCCGGACTCCAGTCCACGCTCATTGAGCTTGTATTGCCCCTGTACAAGCACTTAGGTGCAAGTAATACAAGAACCTCCTCCCTCCGCTGGACGTAGGGCCTTCTTTGCCCGAACCAGGATAAATCCTTGTGTCATCTTGCATCACCATCCAGGAAGAGAGCACGCGATCATATTACTCGTTGGTGTCAGACCCCCGAGGTAAAAACACCGACACTTCTCAATCCTTTCCCTAAGCCATCAGATTTGAATTTGACGATTCGATTTAGCGGACCCATCTGGATGCTCTTCGATACCGCGAGGAAAAGGATAAGGCCTGGAAGGAACTGGAAAATGCGTCCAAGAAGCATAGTATCGAGGAATCTGAGTGGGCAGACCAACAGAAGCAACTTTGCAACATCATCACAAGTTAGCAGATCCTCGGTCCTCTTCTTCTGGTTGAGTTTGCCTTACTTGACGCATCCCTTCTTTTGTTAGCCCTTTCTGCAGAGAATGACCGTTTGAAAATAGCAGCGAACAAAATTGCCCTCAAAGTGAATGCTCATGGGGATTCAGCCGAAGCCCGTCTTGACGCCATGGATGTTCGCATAGATCAGGCCATCATCCAAGGTGTGCACGCCGGGGTTTCCCTCGGGCTATCAGCAATGAGTTCTTGGACCAAAGAAGATTACTCCTTCCTACCAGTTGGCTTTGCAGGCAGGGATCCGGATGAATCTGAAGATCTCGAGATCTATGATAACCATGCCGCCGCCATTGCCGAGATTACTGACCCGCAATCCATTGTGAACAAATTATTTCAAGGGTAGTTTGTGTCAGGACAAATTTGTAATCGAACAAATGAAGTTTGTTCTTCTCTGAATAATGTCCATTTGTATCCCTCAATTCCTCGGTGACCTTTCTGACTGCAACATTCCCTCAGAGGGACATTTTGCCGAACGTATGACGTCACCTTAGCCGACTAGATCTCATTTCCGATACGTCACATCACCCGGCATCGCACTCACTGCACTTCATCTTTCCTTGATAAACCTGCTCACTTGAAAACGTTGGGGCCACCAGGGTCATAAATATCTTGTACTAAAGGCGATATAAATAATATCGGCTATGACTTGAATTCTTGGAACATTTTTCTGCTAAAGGCGATGCTTTACATCGGCTGTACATAAGTATTCCCCAAGTTACATGCGTTCGACTCTTAACAAGTAGTGCCGAAGCTTGATCCACGAGTGACAAAATCTCTTTACAGCCGAATACCCTTCTCCGGGTTTAACATTTTTTCGGCTAAAGCTAGCTGCTATTTATCTTTAAAATTCTAAAATAAGGGCCGATCCTATTGCAAGGCTATCGGCCGCCACGTACAACTTGAAATAATCACCAAGTTGCGGAAGTGCCTTCATACTCTCCAAGACCCTCTGTCGTACGTCACCTTACGTGAACTCTTGTTCTTCCCTTAGCTTCGGCAATGGAGAAATAAGCAGAACCCTCTCAAAAGTTCGTTAACTCCAAAACATGCTCGAGACCCAGACTTGCATACATTGGTCCTATCTCGGCTTCATTATCAACACTTTATTCCTCGTCAGCCGACATGAAACTTGGTCTCAATCTTTCTCCATTACCATCAGTCGGACTATTTATTCAAAAATTGCTCTGAGAGCCGATTATCTGAATCGACAGTTGGCTCTTCCCAAGCTCTTCCAGAAAAGCACTCAACGCCATCATATTCCCAGTAGATAGGCTCTGTATTAGCAATACTCACTGAATCATCAGCATGAACGATTTCGATGTCATCTCTGATCCACTGGATGAGGAACTGATGCATAGTTGACGGCACACAGCAGTTTGCATGTATCCAATCTCTTCCCAATAGTAAACTGTATGCCCCCTTGCCATCAATGACGAAAAAGTAGTAATCAAGGTCTTAGTCCCGATCGTCAACTCAACATGGACTGCTCCTCGAGTATTAGAAGAATTGCCAGCAAAGTCTCTCAACACCATGTCGGTCTTCAACAAGTCTTCACTTGCCATCCCAAGTTTTCTGAAGGTGGTATACGGCATGATATTTATGGCAGCCCCTCCATCAATGAACATCTTAGTCAATGGCTTGCCATTAACATAGCCTCTCATATACAATGGCTTCAAGTGTCGATGCTTAGCTGGTTTATCGAATACTGCACTCTGAGCCAAGACAAGATGAGCCAACAACTCTTGGAATTCATCTTCATCAAAATTTGAATACACTTCGTCTTGGACATCCTGTTCTTCGGGAGCTATAAATTCTGATGGAAGAAAGAAAGCCATGCATGCGTCAGCCGAACGATCACCCCTATCCGGCTTCTCTTTGGGGCGCCAAACTCGCTTTACTCTGGCATTTGCTTGTTCTAGCTCTCTGTTTCTTAGGCGCTGCACCCTCCTTTTCTGGCTTTTCCTCAATCCTGGTGGACACCACTGTCCTCTCTGTCAGACATACTCGCGGTACTCTTCTTCTTTAGTGCGAGCCCAACTTTGATCGACAAAATCTCTTTCCTGCCGATCTTCTAAATTATTTATTTTTATGCGCCGATCGTCCTCAGGGATTCGTGCCCCAAGCCTCTCATGGACAGATCGGCGGTTGACTCGAGACTGCCTATACTCAGAGTACTGATTATTGCACTCAGGGCAGTTGTTCTTAACAGGCAGCTTCAAGCCTTCGTTCCAACAATACTGGAAGAACGAGCATTCCCAATGAGACTGTTCCTGCTCCTTCGTATCTTCCCGTTCCTCCCAGTACATCTCTTCTTTGTACCTTCGTTGTTTCTCCAGGAACTTCCGTTCTTCATAAAGTCTCTTCTTCTGGTACCGTTCCTGCTCCTGACGCCATTTATTCAACAAGATGCGCGTCGTGACCCTGGGTCTGGAAGTTTCACCTGTCTCAGTTCGGCTATTTTGGAACCGAACCCTCTGTTGAAGCTCCCTCTTCATAATCTGCCGATTAGGGTCAACGGCACCAGCTTCCCTCGCTCTATCAGAGGTTAACACTTTCATCTTACTCTTATCCCTGGGATGAGCTGCGTTGATCATATTAACAGAGAAGGACACAGTATTCTGTCCAAAAGGGCTACCATCAATTTTCATCTTTCCATCAAACCTCATATGCCCGTCTTGGATAGCTTTCTGGATTCACACTCTGAACACTCGGCAATCATTTATGGAGTGGGATCTAGTATTGTGAAAACCACAATACTTCTTGTCCTTGACCCCTTCAGGATGCAGCATAGGATGACCTTCCGGCAACTTGATGCGTCCTTCCTTCAACAAGCATTCAAATAATTTATCTGACTTGGAAACATCGAAGTCTTAAGTACCTTTCTGCTGCCTCAGCCATCGCTGGTTGACTTGAGTTGGTTCTTTATCCCAGACTATCTCGGCTGCAGCTATTTCATCTTCATCATCGTACTCAGCTGCTTCCTCTAGGAAAGCTTGATACATCTTGGCAGCCACATCACCCTTCTGGAACTGATTATTCCTCTTGAATCCCTGGGCTTGATTACTCATCGTTGCCAACCTTTGTGATAACTGCCCGAGGTCATCAAACTCCATGCCGAATAGCCTCTCTTTGATACTCGACAACATGCCAGCTATGGCTATTTCCGGCAATTGATCATCCGGCAAATTCAGAGAATAACAAAGATTCTTGGTTTCCCTGAATCGGCGCAGATATTCTTGTGGCGTCTCGCCAGGTTTCATCCTTAGGCTCATGAGATCGACCAACTTTTTCTCGCTGGTACCTGTAAAGAAATACGAGTGGAATTTCTTCTCCAGCTCCGCCCATGTATTGATAGAATTTGCTAGCAGAGAAGAAAACCATGAGAAGGCTGGTCTTGTTAATGACAACGGGAAGTACCGAATTCTCCAAGCTTCATCTGTAGATGCTTCTCCGAGTTGCATCAAGTAGCGACCGATGTGTTCTATAGTACTGGTATAATCCTAGCCTGAAAACTTGGTGAAATCAGTAGGAGGCTTCACCGTTGGAGGAAGAGCTACC
Organism: Coix lacryma-jobi var. lacryma-jobi; assembly: GCA_009763385.1. Lineage (NCBI taxonomy): Eukaryota > Viridiplantae > Streptophyta > Magnoliopsida > Poales > Poaceae > Coix > Coix lacryma-jobi. The sequence continues at coordinate 108,968 of VDCT01000021.1, read as the reverse complement.
CGATTGTACCACTCTGGATAGGGAGACTTGTATGTGTAAGTTTGATTCTTAGGCTTCAGGCCAAATTGATTTTGCATCATATTAGCCATCTTATGCATGATGAGGTCAACATTCGGATCAGGAGCTGCTTGTGCCTGCCCCCCAGGATGTAGCCCTGCCGAACTCTTATAGCCTGGATTTGGAAGAGCATTGATTGAGCTATAATCGATGAACTCATGATATCCGTCTCCAAACATATTCTTCTGTATCCTGTTCGCTGCAGGAGACACTTTAGAAGCAGATTGCGGGACATCCCCTGTCGTGCCGAATGCGAGTTGGCCATAGGTCTGAGGAGGTTGTTGCGTCTCATGAGGAACCATCCCACCTGTGCTTGGGCCAGCTCCGCCCTCTCCTGCGATCCTTTGACGTTGAGGTACTGAGAACAACAACGGTCCTTGCATCGGACCAATAGTTTCTTCAAAGCATTTATCCACGGCTGGACTGAAAGCATTGACCATGATAGCGCGAAAAGTGTTCAGGAAAGCCGACTGATGACTGGTTACAGCTTCTGATACAACCTTATGCATTATTTCAGTCATCTTCCGAATAGCTTCTTCTTCATTGGGGATATCAGGTTGATGATGAGGAAGAATCTTTGGGAACTCCTGCTTCTGGAAGACCCTGCCGCTCTTGTTCTTGGAGAAAGACGCCAGGCACTTGCGCTGGAATTCATCACAGGCCTGTTGTACTAAGCTTTTCGACTCTAGCGGCAAGTCATCCATGATCACATCCAGAACTTGATCATCGCTGATCTCAGGCATCTTGAAACGAAGTGGTCCCACTGGGCGTGCCAAAAAGTGTGTTGACGCAAAAAGTGACACTTTGCGCCAAGGCACACAGCAAGCCGAACGAGGCTAGCTTCAATCGGGTGCCCGGAGTGTGCTGAATCCGGTGACGTGCCAGTCGGTTTGACCTGAAAACCAACAAGGGATAAAACATGAGAATACCTCTGAAACATGCTGGGTAAAACCAGACAGTTCCATATGTACGGCTTTGGAAGCCAGTCACGACGGCACACAGCTATAGAAGCTGTCTGTCAGAGCATGTTTACAAAGTCATTCGGCAAGTATGAAAACAGAGTATGTGAAGCATATTAACTGCCGAACGCAAAAGGAAGACATGTTTGAATGGATCAAAGATATTATAAACAGGCAACTTGCAAGAATAGATCTATTCAAATAACACATGCATAGGCTAATCCAACTAATCTGCCGCACATTTAGTCTTCATGAACCCGTCAAGAATAAACTTAAGAGAAGCTAATCCACCGCATGATACCACTTGCTATAAGTCTATACCACTTCTTATAATTAGATTAATCCACCGCATGATACAATCTAATTATAACAAGCTAAAAGCATGCATATATTTGAATAAATCTATAAAAGCTCATTACTCGTGTAAGCTTAACCAAAATCGGCAAACTAGCCGAGTTGGGGTCCATGAGGAAGGAACATACAAGCAAACATGATCAAACTAATCTAAAACCTGCATCTGCCGCACGACACCCAGTTCTATCAAAGCATAAACATGATTGGCATGTATGAACCCACAACATGTAACAATCTAGATTGAAAGCTGATCCGGCCATTATGATCTTATGATTAGCAAAGCACAAGCAAACTTGTGAAACAAGGCCGAATAGAGATCAATCAAGATTGGGCAAAAAGAGTGTGACAGGAATTAAATAAATAAAAAGCACATAACACATGATAACTTAATGAATCTACTAGATCTGCAAATCTAATAGAGCCGATAACTATTTACTCATGTCTTAATCCGCCGCACGATACAAGGCACAAGCAAAAACTTCCCGTCATAAGCTTAAATCCGCCGCACGATACTAAGCTTAACATACGAGACTACTTGCATCATATCTAAATCCATCGCATGATACTAGGCATGATAACAAGGTTGTCGGTACTTACGGAGGTCGACAGATCGATGTTTCCTCTCGAAGAACTCGACGACACAACTTAGGGACTCGAAGATGGCACGGGGCCGGTTTGTATTGATATGGTTGTGAACAATTTTACAATGGTCGAGGGCTTATTATTTATACCCTAGACGAAATACGAGTCCTAGACGATTACGATTTACAATGATAAAATATGGAAAGATACGAAATCTATTCCTAATCTTCTCGATATCTTTCATCTCCATATGTCTTCTCATGCAAGCCGGCTTCATCTGCAACATCCATTTCCCGAATGGAAACATCTCTCTGCAAGATAGCCGACCGCACAGACATTCATCGAAATCTTGAGGACCAAATAGTCGTCTGATTGCTTGCCGAATCCTTTCTTCTCTGCTGGCTGGACCCATCTGTCATATCCTCATGCGTGCGAAATTCTGGTGTTAACACTTCTACTAGCTCCTCCTCGTCTAGCTCTAAAATCATTTGCCACCGATGAAAATTCATGGGACATGTCATGAAGGACTGCCCCAGTCGTCGCGCTTTCATTGCTACCGAGAGGATGGATATGTAAGTGCTAGTGATGTTGAAGATGATTTAGCCCTTATTGCTAACATTGATGCAGATTCCACCAAGGATGATCAAGACAAGGAGACCATCACCATTGACTCTGTGGCTGCTGCTGCGGACTATCCTAGCCTTCTTGTGCAGCGTGTGTTGAGTACACGTGTGAGACACGAAGATGAGATGAAGATCCAACGCCATAATTTATTCCACATGTATCTCATTGTGCAGGGTTGTCATGTTCTCACTATTATTGATAGCGGGAGTTGCAACAAGGTGAGTTCAGATTTGGTTGACAAGCTTGGCTTGACCACACGACAACATTCGTATACATACAAACTTCAATGGTTTAATAATAATGGTATGACTAAGGTAACTAAATCAGCACGCATTAGCTTTTTCATAGGCTTTTATTATATAATACTGCTGATTTTGATGTTGTTCCTATGTAAGCTGTTCCATTTTGTTAGGTCACCCATGAGAATTTGATAATGATGCTTTACACCATGCATGTAGAACTAATACATACACTATCATACATAAGAACAAGAAAATTACTTTGTTGCCTTTGTCTCCTACGGATATTATTAAACATGCTAAAGAGATTAAAAATAAAAATAAACCCCCAACAAACATTGCTAAAAATAATGAGATTAAGTTAAAAGGAAGTGCTTTTCTTGCTACGACTTCTGCTACTGCTGAGTTTATGTGATAATAATGATGCTCCTTGTTATACATATTTTGTCGACATGTTAGTGTTGCTGCACATGATTCTATACCTTGGTGTTTCGCATTGTGGGTCACTAACCTTTTGCAGGAGCTTGGTGATGAGATGGAGTCGTGGACGACTCCAATTCTAAAAGGAGAGGATGATGAGGACATCGCCAAGATGGAGTTGAGGATGACTCCAATTCAAGAAGGGGAGGATGATGATGAGGACATCAATCTGTCATGTACAAGCCAAGGAGACGCGGAGTACCAACGAGGACATCCAACACGAGTTTTCCATGGTGGAGGGTCAGTCCAACTCAAGTCCGAGTCCATCTCGGATTCCAGGAGCAGTCCCGGGTAAAATCAACGCCCCGAACGCATACGGACTCTATTTTCGACGAACCAGATATGCTTGGAAAGATAATTTGATAAGCCAACCAATTGCTTTGGAATCACGTCAAAATTCATTCGGAGTCAACGGAATCGTCAAAACAAGTCAGCGTCCAGAATCTGTCAGGGTGCTGCGACACTGTCTTTGGTCTGTTGGCCGTGTATTGTATCGTCCTAGAGCCCATTAGGGGCCTGTCCAGCAGGGAAGACGTCCTAAACCCTATAATTAGCCATCGTCGTCATCGTTAGGGCTTGGGTTTTGTTTAGTGTTTAGTTTTCCATCGAGAAAACTGAATCGTTCATTGTAACTGTGGTGTCGAATCCTTTTACAGTGATCCAGGGCCCCGTTCTTGATCTCCTCCATTTGTCGATTAGTCCTTTGAAACCGAGTTCTTGAACCCTCCATTGATATTCGCATCAATTTATATTTGCAATTTCAGATTGCGTGTTTTTACCTTCTTTCTTGTGTTCTTCGATTCGCTTGCGGAATAGTCTTCTTGCGAGGTCAATCAAGTTGTGCTTGGTTGATAACCAACGAAGCAGTGTGTAACGGTTACAGGGTTCGAATCGTGTCTGATTTGAAGCCGGATCGCCACTCATCTAAGTAATCTAGGAATGCGGTTTTTGCAGTATGAAGGCTGAGGACCAAAGATTATTGGATGCTGGAGGTAGGAAGGGCCAATAGCATGGAAGAAGGCCAAGGTGCATAAGGACAAGAAAACCATGAAGGAGGACAATGGAGAAGGATGATAGTAGCCTTTGAACAGATTATGACGGTCAAAAAGCTATGACGTTGTAATAGGCAGATGATAGACTTGATACTATCTTGCCTCTGTTTTGCTTTAGGCCTTTGAAGTTTTGGTTGCTTGGATATAAGTTGCTGGGACAATGCTAAGCATGTGTCACCTTTGTTGTTTTTCTCTGATGGATGTAATGAATCTGAATCAATCTAGAAGTCGGAAAATCATGTCTTGGAATGTGAGAGGGATTAATTCTTCATGGAAAAAAAAAATTTCGGAATTTCAATGTGATATTGTTTGTCTCCAGGAGACTAAGAAAGAATCCTTTGACCTTCCTTATTAGAAAATTCTACCCCCCATGTTGACTGTTTTGACTTATTGCCTTCAGTAGGCGCTTCTGGGGCATCATTGTGAAGTGGGAAAAACATTAATCTAGAGACCCAAAACCACGCTACGATGTCAATATGAATCTCGCAGCAGCCGGACACCGTGTTAGATTATGCTGAATCCGAGTTCAGAATCCCTGATTAGTACTTGTTTATTAATTTGATTTTTTTAGATAAAGGAATAGAATATTCCAGCCTCAAGCATTCACAAATAAATGAGTACAGACATTCAGAACAAAACTACAGTACTTAGACCACTCCACCATACGGTGATGTAACGTTATGACAGGAAAAAGGAACGAGACTCAAATCCCAATCCTATTCTTGTGTTTGCTAAAATCGCTCAAGAATTTTAGCACTATGATCTCATTTTGCGACTATATATCCCTCTAGTGATGACAACATTGAATTCCATGTATCTTGCAACAACTTGATGCTTGACCGTCAAGGGGTTGTGGTTGCTCATGTGCATGAAGATTGCTCTCTGAAACGATGCCTGCAGGGAGGAAAATGACGACACCGCCTACTCATACCAAGGTTTTCTCACCTGATCAGTAGACAGAGGAGTTGTGGATTGTCATCGGGCCATGTTTAGTTGACAAAATTTTGGAGAAAAATTCTTGTAGCATTTTTGTTATTATTTGTTAAATTTTATCTAAACATAAACTAACTAGGCTCAAAAGATTCATATTGACATTTACAGACAAACTGTGCAATTAGTTATTTTTTTACCTATATTTAATGTTTCATGCATGTTCGATGTGACGAAGAATCTTGAAGTTTTTGGGAACTAAACAGAACGAGGTCCAAGAATGTCGCTATCATGGAAATCGGTAAGAGGGACACTAGCTAGGCTTTCGCTAGCACCCCTCCGCAACATCTCATCCAGTGTCCTCACTCCTCACGCAGAAATAGTCCGCCCCACTGACCATCTCATGCAAATAACTGGTCTCAAGGCCTTGGCATAGCGACCCTTGAGCCACGGCATGGAGCCTCACTGTATCATAGACTGACTCCAACGGATGAGGCAAACCGTGACCCATACCCAAAATAAGGTGTGCACAGTTGATTTGCAGCACGAAACCGGCCTCCAACAGAGTAGCCAAAACCGTGACCTATTTTGCGTAGAAAAGCCTCACGGTGAGCAAATATGGATGTTGTCTCCGGCTCTTTGCGTCTCCTGCAGGCGGCCACCAGAGGGAGTGGGAAGGCAGCATGTGTGGATGCGTCTGGCTGTTGGAGAACTAAAGCTTTAGGGTGCCTGACCCAAACTGTGGGCAACCCAAACCAACGAATGGGTCTCGGATTTGGGTTTGCTCTGTTGGAGTCAGTCTTCTGCAATAACATTAGTTAATGCTGCTTTAATTTTTTCCCATGACTAAAAAAATATCTAAGGCAATAAATTTTGCTTGTAATCAGAAGCCAGATGAGATATCACCTTTCTAAAATAGGACCTCTTATGTATTATGCAAAGTTATAGATGATGATTTATTAATCTTGAGTTGACTAGTAAGATTTCAATGAAAATACATCATCTAGCGCAAAGTTATATCATTTCCTACTAGCAAATTTCCATGTATTTGCAATTTGTGCCAGAACACGAGTAGAACAACCATCCTTGCTCAAAGCATGCACTGATTGGCCTCTAAGTTCACTTGATCGCTTCCTCATTCTTTCAGCTTCCTCCCCTACCATGGCACGCCGAATCGCATTCGCAACTTCCTCCTTCCTTATAAATCGATCAACTCCAACCTTGGCCCGGACGGCCACACCAACCTGGACCACCATCATCGCAGCATTCATGTGCTGCTCAGCGTAGAGTGGCCAAGCAACCATAGGAACGCCGTTCATTACGCTCTCAAGCACTGAGTTCCACCCGCAATGCGTGACGAAGCACCCAACAGAAGGATGGCCAAGTATAGCTGTCTGTGGCGCCCAAGACAGCATCACTAACCCCATTCCTCTAGTGCTTTCCATGAACCCATCTGGTAAAAAATCCAAGGGAATGTGCTCATCATCACCCTTTTGAGTCCCGAAGAATGCTCCCATTGTTGAGCTTTGGTGTGGCCTCTTGACAACCCATATGAATCTACACTGACTAAGCTCCAGCCCAAGCGCCAGCTCAGCCATCTGCTGCCACGTCAGCGTGCCACCGCTGCCAAATGACACATACACCACGGAGCCACGTGGCTGCTGGTCCAGCCAGCTCATGCACTTGTGTTCCATGTCCACGCCGACCCGTCTGGTCTAAACCAATGGCCCAACCGGGTGGACAGGCAGCTGCAGACCGTCCAGACCGTCGCTCACCGCGGGCTCAAGTTCGTGGAACGTGTTCACAAGAATGCCATCGACTCCTGCGACGTCCTTGGCCATGGACAAGAACCCGGCGTAGTGTTGCTGCTCCGGTCAGCGAGCATGGACGTCGGCAGCTCATGAGCGAGGATCGGCACGCAGCCGGGCAGGCGGATCGGCTCCGTGGTGTCCCGGTGCTCCCCGGCGCGAGTGGCGTCGATCTGGGGGAGGTGCAGGAACAGGGAAAGCGTCATCCACGGGACGTGAAGAACGTGTACAACGGGACGCCCAGCTCTGTGGCGACGTCGCGCGCCAGCACGCCCACCATGTCCACCACGAGCGCGACGAGTGGCGCGGCCGCGCGTAGCTCCCGCGCGATCTCCCGAACGCGTGGGCACGTTGGAGACGACGGCGAACTCGGCGCGCTCGCGCGAGCGCGCGGGTGGGAGGCAGCGCATCTGGCGGCGGTGCCGGCAGCGCGACGAGGTCGATGGCGTCGGGAACGGCAGCGGCCACGGCGAGGTACTGTTCCGAGGGCGGGATGTAGCCGAGGCGAAGAGGAGCGTGGCGGCGAGGCCGTGGTTGGCCACGAGGCGGCGAGCGAGCTCGGCGAAGGGAATGAGATGGCCCATGCACGGGCTGCACAGGAGCAGCACGCGCGGCCGCGCGGCTGTGCACGCAGGCGGCTTCCGCTCCTCGAGTTTTCCCATGGCCCGCAGGTGGGGATGTGCGTGCTCACGGGAGGAAGGGTAATGAGAGAAGAGAGAGGACGAGCACGGGAGAACGGTTTATGCACATGTCCCACCTCCACGGCGCCACCGGCGGTGCTCCGGTACGTGTCCGGTGATGGTGAGAGCGAGCTTGGAATACTCTTGGAATACTCGGCGGTCATCAACTTTTAGTTTTTTCTGCAAAACACGACGACGGGGCGTTGATCCTGCCTGCTAGATCCAAATGATGTTTACATCATTGCTTGCGTTATATCACGTGCCAGGGCACAAGTATTTCCAGCTTGTAGGTAGATGTGGTTGAATAAACTTCCCGTTTCATGGCTTTTTTCATCATGTCAATTGTCATGCATGACCAAAATAAGTGAGGACTGAGGACGGCTTCCAAATTGCGCAAGTGTCACGACACTGATCTACACCTCTAATTATACATCTTTAAATTTATGGTATATATATAGCTAGACTTATATGTATAGAAAAATTATTTCTACTCCTAGAGAGTTAAACGGCGTAAACAATTTTGTATAATAACACTAAAATATAAATATTTATGTATATAAAAAAATAATTTTGCTAGAAAATATACATATTTACACATGTAAAAAGTAAATATTATATCAAATAATTTTTTTTGAAAGAAATCTAAGTTCCACAACATTGTATATACTCACGATGTTAATTAGGTTCGTGTTGATTGTGGTAGTCGTAGTCCTCTAATGGACTAAATTATGAATTAAATGGTTCTCTAGATTATTTAATCACGTTTAAACTGATTTTGTCTAGACCATTTAGATGGATGGATTTAAATGGTTTAAACGGTCCAACCGTCAATTCACCATATAGGGTCCAAAACAACACAGATGGCCTCTGTTTACCATTTAAACGGTATTAAAAGGACTAAACGGTCCTCAAATGTAAGAAGTCCGGAGATGTTGGCGTCACATGGATTTGGAAGATGTAAGGCTGAGTTTATTGCAGGCGAATTCTACAAAGGAGTTTGTTTGGGCAGTGCTGAATTTACAGAAGAAGATACAGGTGCAGGTTATTCTTTTGTTGTGGAAATGGTGGGATGTTAGGAACAAACTTAATGCAGGCGAGAGATTGTTGCAATTGAGGGCAGTGATCAGGATGGTATCTACCATGTCTGTCGATTATCTGAAAAAGACGACCCAGCCCTGCGCCCAAAAGAGCTATGCATCGAAAGTGCTGGTGTCCTCCTGCAGTTGGCGCCGTGAAGTTAAATTTGGATGGCGCTTTCCTGCAGTCGTCTAAACAAGCTTCTTGGGGCTTTATCATAAGGGGAGAGTCAGGAGCCGTTATGTTAGCTGGTGCTGGTATTTCGGGACAAGCCCATGATGCTCTTATGTCTGAAGCTATGGCCTGCCTTAAAAGCTTTGGAGTATGCTGATCAGTTTGGGATTTCAGTCATTGAGGTGGAAACGTACGGATTCGACACAATTGGTGAATGCAGTAACAAAGTGTGAATGGATCGGTGCCCAAGTGGAGTTTTATTTAGAGCTATCAGAGAGCTTCTGAAATAGATTCCAAGTGTCTCTTTTTAATTTTGTTCCTCGCTTATGTAACAAACCTGCTCATGAAGCACAGCTTGCCAGGGAGTTGGATCCAGGCCAATGTCAAATATGGCTGGAGGATCTCCCTGACACTGTTTGTGGTGCCATTGCTCGCGATTGTTGAGCTCCAATCAATTAATAGAAGGCCGTAGAGCCTGGGTGTGGTTCAAAAAAAAAAGGACTAAACGGCCATATGTATATAGCTTGAGGAAAGTATATATATATGTACATGAAGTATACTATACTCTACGGTAGTATATATGATATATGTCAAGTATGCATGTTATATAGAGTACGTATATGATTATAGTTATTTTATATACTACTATAATGTATTATAGTAATATATTAAATTTTTGTTGAATTTTTTTATATAGTAAGATTTAGAGTATCTTAAAGTAAGTATATAACATACTCAAAGTGATATATATATATATTATAAATTTACCATATATATACTCAAAGTGATATATATGTTGGAAATAATAGCAATTTAGTGACGCTAATTAATTCCGACAATGATGAAAATATAAACAACATGCATCGTAGATGTGTAATCTACCACTAGCAGTAAGATCCGAGATATATCCAGCTATGCATCGCTAATAACGAGAAGAACATGAAATAGAAGAACAGTTGGATTGAAGACATACTTACAGTGGGGTTATCGGCACTAGGAACTTGCGCAAGAGAAGGCGAAGCAGACCGTTGATGAAGACGGCGAAGGCGGCGTAGAGGGAAGAAGACGTTCAGCGAGCAGCCGCGACGGCGCTTCCCAAAAACCTTATACGTCCCCTACCCCGTGCAGGGACGCGAGGAGACGCAGGCTTCAGAGATCTGCTCTCCCGGCACGATGGCATGTCGACGGCGGTATAGGGTCGACAGCAGCAGCGCAACACTGGGGCAGAGGAGGAGAAAATGTCGTATGTGGAGGATGACGTCTCGTCCCTCTTTATACACCACGCCGCAATTGCATCTTTAGAAGGAGACAACCAGTTGGAGATAGCTCAACTATATAAGTTGGCCTCCCTCCTTCTAGAGTAGCAGTATGGGACTAAAGTCCCCTACCATACCATGCATGTGTGAGTGGACCTTTGAGATTTATTTGGAATATTCATTTGGGCCAAGCCCAAATCTTCTAACAATGCTCCACCAGATCCCGAGGCACTCTTCATCCTCCTTGTACCAAAGTATTGTTAATATACCAGTTATTCAGTGGAGACCGGTTAAGGTTGAACATCCACCACTACTAGGGAGGTGCTTATCAATGACGCTACACACTTTCGTCACTCGTGACACTAAAATCGTCACAAAGTTTAATCTATGACGATTTTTTGGACGAAAAACTTTCGTCATGGATCGAGCGTCATAGATTAAACGGTGACGAAATGTATATTATTCGTCACCGAAGTGATTTCATTCTCTGACGAAACTGTCGGCGTCACAGAAAGGATTTCCATTCGATGACGAACTTCTGTCGTCATCGATTTCGTCCTATTTTCATCATTAGTTGTCGGCCCGTCATGTTTTCCAAACGGTTTGCCATGCTGGCAGCTGACGTGGCAGGCCACGTGGCAGCTGACGTGGCCGGCCATGTTGCAGCTGACGTGGCAGCTGACGTGGTGGAACACGTGCAGCTGATGTGGACTGGGACGTTCCGCTGATTTGGTTAGACACGTGGCACCCTGTGATTGGTTCTTTTTCGTCACAGAATTGCTTTACAAATCGCCACATAACAATTTTGGAAATGGTCACATATTGCCCAGAATTTTATCACTCACATGCTGATTTCATACACCCAGAATTCAAATAGCATTGAAATTAGAAAAACCTTGCATAAATTAACAGATTCCAGCAACAAGTGCATAACTCAGTAGACTAGGACATAAGTGTATAAACTTAGTTCAGCTCCCTAAGAAACTAGGTTCAGCCACCAGCAACATAAGTGTTTGCCTAGAATAGAATGAACACTACATGTTTCGTGGAATATCCTACTACCAGCAACACAAGTTTCTACCAAGCATGAGCATCAAAATAACCAGCACAACAAAATAACCATCACAGTTCCCTTGCTCAATCTACCAGTAGTTGCGAACAGCGATCATGTGGAAGAATGGTTGTTGAGGCTCAACAGACGCCTGAGTAGTGCATTTTTCTCCTGTATTCCTTGTTGTTAATCTCCGTCTGGTACCATAATGACTTCACATTTATGGATTTGAAATGCCCATCATCTCGAAGGCCTACCGTCTGCCTCTCTTACCTTGCGCAATCGAACTAAATCCAGAACCACGGTCCGACGGACTTGTAGATTCGAGTTATATCCCAACTCAATCTCTACTCTCTAAGGACTCCATAAAAATCTACGTTTTCCCCATTATGTGAACCTTCAGTCACTACACACCACTATTTTGTGTCAGAAGGAACTTCTCACGATCCACAGTGCTATACCGCACTCCATTGACCTTGCAAGCTGCAGAAGTTCGGACTCGCAATCTGGGTACATGACAGTGCCCAAAGTCCTTCACTAACCGATTCTGAATTCTCCTTGATTTTGTCCGCAATCTGTTGCAACAAAAGTAATCAGTACTAGTGCATTTATTGAAACCCATAAACAAAATGTGTAGTGACTTACGTAGGACTTAAACCACTTTTTGCAAATCCCTTTTCAACCATTCTGTCAACATCGCGCACACCTTGGTCCACTAGCTCGGACCTGTACAAGCTGCAGGACAAGTTTAGTCATCAGGATAATTTTAAAATTAAAAAGTCAAAAAATTTAAACACAAACATTTAAACAATACTTACTCCACATATTCCTCAGCTTCTTCACAGTTATTTAGCACATACCAAACTAACTTATTGAATACATCATCATCAAAGTATTGGGTCCTATCAGATCCAACAAGAGTAACACGATGTTTAAAAACAGAGATGTCATCAGGCAACGACACCTCGCCATCATTACCATCATCACGGTTAAATCTAGTGTCAACATCCTCAATATACCTAGAACAGAACAAAAGTCAAGGTGTCACTTGCCATATATGCGTTAGCAATTGATCCTTCTGGCCTACCCCTGTTGCATACAAATTCTTCAAAGTGCCTAGTCGCCTTTCAATTGGGTACATCCATCCGTACTGAACAGGTCCTCTTAGCAGTGCCTCATCAGGGAGATGGACGGCCAGTGCACCATGACATCAAAGAAGGCAGGTGGAAAGATCTTCTCAAGCTTGCATAGGATCACTGGAATTTCTTCTTTCAGCCGTTTGACGACATCAATCCGCAGATTTCTACTGCATAGTTCCCTGAAGAAGGCCCCGAGCTCTGCAATTGCCTCATATACATCCTTTCTCACTAATCCTCTTAGGCCAGCAGGTATGATTCTTTGCAGGAGTATGTGGCAAGAGTGGTTTTTCAGCTTTCCCTGGATCTTCGAGCCATCTCAGTTATGTATCTTGCTAGGTTTGTCGCATATCCATCTGGAAACTTGATACCTTTCAGAAACTTGCAGAACACTTTTTTCTGCTCCTTCCCCAAGACATAGGGAGCAGGTGGAGCAACGACTGAGTTGCCGTTCTGCTGTAAGTGCAAATCATGCCTTATGCCCATATCAAACAAATCTAGCCTAGCATTGGTTGTGTCCTTGGTCTTGCCTGGTACATTTAGTAATGTGGCAAGAATGTTTTCACATATGTTTTTCTCTATATGTGCATCACATCGAGATTATGTGGAATCTTCAAATGTTCCCAGTATGGCAATCTCCACAACCCAGCTTTGAGGCTATAAATCTTTGGACCCTCACTGCGCTTCCTTTTATTTCCAGTAATATCAGGCTGCTGCCCTGGCCTAACATCTTTCACCTTCTCTAGCTCGTTTCGGACCTCCTCTAAAGTGAACTTGCATGGCTCGTCTCTGTTTTCACGCTTACCATCAAAAGCCAAGCTTCGCCGCCATGCATGTCCACGAAAAGGTAACGACGATGTCCAATGTAACATATCTTATTCCTTATTGCCCGAGACAACGGATCCTTGTCACAATGAATACATGCATAATACCCTTTTGTTGTTCGCCCTGATAAAGTGCTCAACGCTGGATAATCATGTATACACCATAGCACGGCCCCACGAAGGTCAAACTTCCTACCAGTACATGCATCGAAGGTGCTAACGCCCTTCCATAACTTGATAAGGTCTTCAATTAGGGGCTCGAGAAATACATCAAAATCCTTTCCTGGAGATTTTGGACCTGGGATGAGTAATGCCATAAAGCAGTTTGCTGGATTCACGCATTCCCATGGCGGAAGATTCAGCGGAGTCAGAAGCACTGGCCACATACTATATTGGGTACTCATGTTGCCAAATGGATTGAATCCATCAGTAGCTATGGCAAGCCTCAGGTTCCTCGGATCTGCTGCAAAGATGGTTCCCGAATGTCGAAGTCCTTCCATGCTTCCCCATCAGCTGGATGGCTCATTACATTGTCGACGGGTGTCCTCTTTTCCTTGTGCCATTGTGTTTCCTCGAAAGTTCGTTTGATATGCAAAAATTCTTTTCAGCCTTGGCAAAAGTGGAAAATACCTCAGTACCTTCACTGGAACCTGCTTGTCCCAGTTTCATCTTTCCATCTAGACGACTTGCATACTGGCACACATTGTCTTTTTCGTACTTATCACGAAACAACACACACATTCTTTGGGCACACATGGATGTTTTCACATGCAAGGCCCAATTCCTTAAGATATTTCTTTGCCTCATCATATGATTTTGCAACTGACTCTGAGGGTACCCTTCTGACATTAACTTTATCATCGCGGAAAATGCGGTATTGCCAATTCGATAACGAGACTTGAGATACAACATCCTCACCAAAAAAGAGAATTTTGAGTGGCTAGATCCCGGGCTAAGTTGCTTCTTGGCATCTTCAATGATTTTCTCAAACCTTGGCTGTTCCCGCCCTCTCCTCTGCCTCTGCTGCAGCATATATCTCTCCTATCATCTCTAGTACTCCGTGATCCTCATCATAGTCATCATCAGGCACATCCACATGTATCCTAAAGTCATGATCCCTTCCTTCGAACTGTTGCTCCAAATTCTCAATTATTTCAGTATCCGCCGACTCCCCATGATGAATCCACCTGGTGTACGTAGCTGACATTCCTTTAATGTGTATATGGTCACTTACATCAGCCTGACACTTCATCTTTTGATTCAGACATTCGCTGCACGGGCAAAGTATCTTGCTTTCTTTGGGGTATCTTTCACGAACAAACTTCATGAACTCTTCAACTCCTTCCACATATCGAGTTGTGAACGGTGTCCCAAAAATCCAGCTTCTGTCCATCTGTTTTGACAGTACAATAAACCTTGCTATCAGTCCTTAAAATTCTATTAATAAATTAAACAAAATTCAAAATCAAATCAAAGACAAGCATATATGTACAAAACATTGATATATGCAAATGCAATGATTCACTAGAACATTATCATAATTTGTATAACTCTACACCTAAAACATTTTAATGCCTGTTCACTCTACAGCAATGGATGTTTTCTGGCAAGACATGTCTTAGTATTTCAGTTCTAGTTCAACACGACATGTCATTTCAGTTTTAGCAGGCTACCACTTCTTTTTTGAAGTTGTTTTGCTTACTAATTGGTCATCATGTGGATACGTTTATGAAGTATGGGTTGTGTGCATAGATCAGGAGACTACTTCTAAATAAAAGTCAAATCGGTGGACTGGAGGGATAGCAAGTCAGATCAGGTTTTTTTACTTCTGAATAAAACTCAAATCGCTGCACAGATCAGGGAGACTACTTCTTTTTTGAAGGCTTTGCTGAACATATTGCCAAGCATAGTTGCATGTCAGGTTTTTTATGTGTTAGAAGTCAAGTATTGGCACTCACTTTAGCTGATTCATGATCAATTTCTATATCATAATATCAGCAGAAATTATGATAATGTGACTAGTACTAATCTTGCTACTGTATATACACAGACATAAAACTACCTTGCTGGTTGATGCCGCTGGGCGTCTGCCTCGTCTGCGATTTGCCGCCGGGCTTCAACCTCCTCTGTACGATCAGCCTTGGTGATCGGCCAATGACTTTTGTTGTTCCGCCTCTGTCCTCTGCTACAAACTAGGGCTACGAACGCCCTGTTGATCAGCCGCGAGGGCAGTATACGTGATGCATTAGGAAAGTGACAGGTAATGAGTACGGGCCCTGGAAATCAATCTGTTAAAAAAATCGCATAAACCCTGATAAAAGAAACCATGTATGCTCCTGACATGAATAACTCTCTGTTCCAGTGGTAAGACACTTACCTGATAGTCGTGAGGTTCCAGATTCGAACCCAGCTCTGGCTGATATTTTTTGCGCAAATAAAAACATGTTGGGCCCTGGAAATGTACCGTGTCCCGCTGGTGGGTTCACAAATAGCAAAATATGTTTCCTACAATCACAAAAGCATCTATGTTCTAGTGGTAAGCCTTCTACTTGTTAACCATCAGGTCATGGGTTCAAAACCACGCGGAAGCATTTTTTTTAAATATTAAGGGAGGGTCACGCAGCTGGTCGACCTGATCCATGGGCCCATGAGCCACGTGTTCGCCGGTTGTCGACCTGATCCATTGTCCTAGGCCACGTGTTCACCGAAGGTGGGTCCGCATCACAGCGTCCTCAAAGTGCGACCCGATGGTGGGACCACGGCTCTGTATCCTCGAGGTGAAACAGACAAAACAAGCAATGACGACTTAGTTTATTTAGTGTATGACGGTACTGTCCTATTCGTCATTATTCTTATTGCCAAACCTCCGTCACCTGTGACTTCTGACGAACCACTAAATTTCGTCGTAGAATGCTAAAATTCAATGACGAATTGTTAACCGTCACTAGTCAATCGTCATTGATTACCACATTTCTAGTAGTGCACCTAGAGCGACAAGCTAGGCTCATCCAAACTGCACAATGGACTAGGCCTCGAATTGGCATTTGGTGCGAACAAGCTTCACTTGACGTCTTGACTGATACTAGGCTGCCATATGCCTACCCCACGAGTGGAGCGTATAAGTCATACTCCTATCTCACTTCATGAGCTTCTTAGAGAGTTCCCAAATCTCACAAACTGCGACAAACAGTTATGCTCACATAGGTGTGTTCTTACACAGATACTCTTTAGGACAGTATCTTGCTATAAAGCCTCAGAACACATTAAGACAAAGTCAACCTGCCTTACAGAAATGAGAGTACTGCATCTCCAACGGAGTGGGTTAAGTAAGAATGTACTCTCCCGTCAACCAGCAGCTTGTTTTTCCCAGGTCCTAATTCACGGGATCTCCGATCACATAGGTTGGGTTACTACTGAGGTTAACTCACATGGGTCTCAGTCCCATCTCCTTCGATGCATTATCAATCACAGTACGTGATAGCCCTTAGTAAAAGGATCTGCTAGGTTCTTAGCTGTCTGGATGTAGTCCACAGCTATTACTCTGGAGTTTCTCAATTTCCTGACAGACTTCAGTCTATGTTTCACATGTTTGTTGGACTTCGTTTTATCCTGTCTATTTTTCACCTTCGTAATAACCGTTTGGTTATCACAGTTTATGAGAATAATAGAAATGGGTTTTTCAACCACAGGTAAGTCCATCAATAGTTCTCTCAACCATTCAGCTTCAGTAGAAGCTATGTCCAGAGCTGCGAGCTCTGCCTCCATTGTCGATTTTGTAAGTATTGTCTGCTTACAAGATCTCCAAGAGACGACACCATCTCCTCTCCTAAAGTGAATATATCCACTAGTGGCCTTTAGCTCATCAACATATGTAATCCAATTTGAATCACTATATCCTTCAACTACACCTTGGTACCCTGAATAGTGAATCGCATAGCTCATTGTACCATTTAGATAGCGCATTACTCGATCAATACTGCGCCAATGATCATCTCCTGGACTAGATGTGAATCTACTCAGCTTGCTTATAGCAAATGAGATGTCAGGGCGGGTTGCGCTAGCTAGATACATCAATGAGCCAATAATCTGGGAGTATCTCAGTTGATCCTTTCCTAGCCTTCGATTCTTTCGAAGAATTAGACTAGGATCATAGGGTGTTGGATAAGGTTTGCTATCCACATAGCCAAAGTGGCTCAAAACCTTTTCCACATAATGAGACTGTAAAAGAGTAATCACATTCTCACCTTATTAAGTTTAATATTAAGGTTCACATCAGCTTCCCCCAAATCCTTCATGTCAAAGTTTTGGGATAAGAATGATTTTACATCATTAATCTCATCGATGCTTGTCCCAAAGATCAGTATGTTGTCAACATACAAGCACAAGATTACTCCTTTGCCCCCACCATAACGGTAGTACACACAAGTATCTGCTTCATTTACAGCAAACCCAGCAGAGGTTAAAGTATTATCAAACTTCACATGCCACTGTTTGGGCGCCTGCTTTAGACCATACAAGGATTTGAGTAACCTGCACACTGCACCTTGTCCTCTTGTCCTTGTGCTATAAATCCATCGGGCTGATCCATATAAATTTCTTTCTCTAGCTCTCCATTAAGGAAAGCTGTCTTCACATCCATTTGATGGACAAGAAGACCATGGGAAGCAGACACGGATAATAACACTCGGATTGTAGTTAATCTGGCAACAAGTGAGTAGGTATCAAAGAATCCGTCTTGTTTTTGTGTGTAATCTTTAGCCACAAGCCTCGCCTTGTACTTTTCAATAGTAACATCAGGCCTAAGTTTTTTTTAAATACCCATTTGCAGCCAACTGGCTAACAACCCACTGGTGTATCTGTCACTTTCTAAGTACCATTTGCCATGATGGAGTCCATCTCACTATGGACTGCATCCTTCCAATATTGTGCATCAGGTGATGCATATGCCTCCGCAATGGTCGTGGGTGTACCTGTGGGGATATCACCTGCATATACCCTCATGGACCTACTTGGGCTGCTAGTCAAATACGGCCCAGCCAGAAGCCCTTGCGGCTTGCGACCAGGCTGTCGCGACCGCCAAGGACTCTCCTGATGACTTGCTCGCTAAGGAAGATCTTAATAGATAGACCTGGATTCCTTGCCAAAAGGGGCCGATTGTAATCTGTTAGGATTTGGCAAGTTGTAACCTTGCTCCCCGCTGGCTATATAAGTGAGCAAGGACCCCCTCTAAACTCACGCCATATTCCAATCCAGCAATACAACCAACCCACCAGAACATAGGACGTAGGGTATTACGGCGACTTACCGGCCCGAACCTGTCTAAACCACCCTCCCTCGTCCCTGTGTTTACGCTTGTGTAGACGTCTCGCATGCCTCCACCATCTAATCTACTACCTTGGGCATACCCTCGATAGACTGCCGACCATATTTCATCGATAGTTGGCGCGCCAGGTAGGGGGTGTGTGCTACGACACCATGATCTGCCAAGCGGTCACCTTCCCTCGCTCCATGGTTCTTCCGGAGGCAGGCACCACTTTCTAGATTGGATCTATGATCTGGACCATCGGCAACCACATCCCTGCCCCGGAGACCGTGGAATCTGCGCAGCTTCCTGCGTCGGACGCCTCGCCGTCCACCCAGCGCATCATAATGTTGGCGCGTCGCGCACTGAGGATCGTCCCCTGTGACGACCTGATCGAAGCCATGGCCAACCAAGGGATCGCGGAGTGCATCGATGCCATCGAGGTAACTCGTCTGCAGCTCTCCGGCCGTCCTCGTTGCCAACATCATCCACGTACGCCATCGGGAGTCTCCAGCGCTCAACCCGCCCGTCACCCCAGATCGGATCTGCATCCGTCTCGTCACCACGCTTCGTCAACAAACCCCATGCCCTTCGAACTATGCGGGGCGGCTTCTACGTTCCAGCACCAGGCGCTGCGACAGTTCTCCGGCCAACTCTAGACCTTCGGCTCCGACCAGCCCATGCGACCAGGCGACTCTGGCTCCACTCGTCGGCATGGTGGTTCTCCACGAGATCTCTGGCGACACCGTCTCAGCGACCTTTGCGTCTGGATCTACCACGACGAACGGTCCATCTCCGCGCAGACTACTACCATCGTCTCCACTGAATTCGGCGTTGACTTCCTGCCGTATCGCGGAGGCATCATCTTCAACGTCTTCGCTGATAGCCCTCCACAACCGGACGAGACGGACGTCGAACACGCCAACCGGGAGCAGCGCAACATCGACCGACGCGACGACGAACGACGTGAACAGGTGAGCCGTGACTGGGAACGTCGCGACGACGAACATCACGATCAAGAACGCCGAGATCGGGATAACGTCGGAGGTCGCGACCTCATCTACGAGTTCGACAGGGTTGACGATCAGCCTGTCTATCCGATTCCAAGTGCCAACATCGCCATCATCGCCAATGAACTTCCAAGTTACCTGTCACCCCGGAGCTTCGAAAGACAGTCGCCCACGTAAGGCTGCTGCGGTACAGTGCAACGAGAAAGGGTGTCATCCCTCCCCTTCCGGCTCTTCGTTCAGCCGAACCACTCAAAGTCTGCACCACTCCCGTAGGAGGCAGTCACCACTGTGTCGCGACCAAGAGGTCTCCCAAGGCAACCGCCCCCCCATCGAGCTCCGGCTCACGACGCTTCGACAGGGCCTCGCCCCTTCACCGCCCGGCTCCGAGCTGTCCAGTGGCCTCAGGGCTTCAAGGTCAACACGGTGGCCAAGTACGATGGGAAGGCCAACCCGGAGCAATGGCTAACCACGTATGAAATCGCCATTCAAGCAGCCGACGGAGGATCCAACGTGATGGCCAAGTACCTCCCCCATTTTGTCTCTTTTGTCTTCCAGCCAACGTGTACCCTGAAATTTGCATTTCTTGAATTAGAGTTAAAATGATTTATTTATGAATTTCTGTGCTCATAAATATAGAGAAATAAAACTTTCCTATAAATTAAAATTTATCCTAGGGTTTAGTAACATGTTTGTGCATTCATGTTGGAACATTTGAGTTTTTGTGATGTGTGGTTTTGGTTAGAATTCAAATTTTGGTTTCAAAATGGTTTGAAAAAGTTTTGAAATAAAAGAAAAAGGCAAAGCTCTTCTTCTCCTCTCCCCTTTCGGTTTCTGGCCCGAAGGCCGTTTCTCGGCGCTTTCCCCTCCCTCTAGTTCGGCCCGAGCTGGCCCGTCAGCCCGCCTCACTCCCCTTTCCTCCCCCTCCCCGCCTTGGGCCTTCCTGCCGACCGGCTCAACTTGGGCAAAAGCCTTGCGAGCGCTCCCTCCCCTCTCCACTCCTTTCCGCGCGGCCCAACTCGCGCCCCGTCGGCGCCCACACCGACCACGCCCGTGCGCAGCGCCTCCTTCTCCCACTGACGCTGCGGGTCCACGAGTCAGCCGCTGGGGTTATCGCATGCGTTTCCTCCTCTCTCTACCAGGTGGACCCCGCCTGTCAGTCGTCTTCTTGCTTGCGTCGTACCCAACCAGGACTCCTCGTCGAGTCCTCTCCCGTCCCGGTTCGCCCCTCCCTTGCCTTCCTACCCAAGCCGATGCTCCCCATATAAATTCCGAGTCTCCGCCGCCTTCGTTCGTTTCGAAAACTCACCGTTCCGTGCCCTTTTTCCCCTAGCCACCTCGGTTGGATCTCACCGAGCCGCTTCGTCCTCATCCTCGATTTCCACCGATCCGCGGCCGTCGTAGCTCTCTCCCGAGCTCCTTTGGATTTGCAGTAAGCTCCTAGACCCCTCCTTTCTCTTTTCTCTCCCCATTTTGGTGTTTATCGTGCTCGCCGTCGTTTACAGAAGTTCCGCCGCCACCAAAACCGAGCCTGTGCCGCCTCTGTTCGTCCTCCGCCGTAACTAGTAGCTCCATCGAGTTTGCCATTCATCCTCTGTCTCCCTGTGCCATCCATGTTACCTGTGGTCCCCGTAATCGCACAGTCAACGAACTCCGGCGAGCTCCAAGCTCGGCCGGCCATGGCACCGCCGTGACCTCCCTCTGTTCCGGTGACCATTCCCCACTCCTCCCTTCCATCTAATCGCGTCCATTCATCTCAAATCCGACGATCTCAGATCGTCCATACCCCTTCGCGCGACATTTTGCAAATGAGCCCTTCTGTTATTTAAATATAGACCCGCCGTCCCCCCCCCCCTCCTTGTCTAATCTTGACCGCACGCTCCAGATCCAACGGCCACCGATGGCCGATACCCCTTCGGCCGGTCATTTTGCAAATAAACCCTTACACGTTTTTGGTCTCAACCCGCGCTCCACCTTGACCTATTCCTTGAGTCTGCGGAAACTTACAACCAAGACCCTGCGTTTTCTCCTAAATGAGGCGCAGTCCAGTCAAATTTCCAATTTCGTTTTATTTATTTAAATCTGCGAAAATCAAGTTTTGTCTTATTTACAGTTTTGCCACTGATTTAAATGCTTATAACTTCTTTGTTTTAACTCCGATTTAGTCCGTTCAACTTGCGTTAGATTCGTTTCAAAAAGTTCTTTCTAACTAAATAACTTTCACTACTGTTTTCTGTAATTAAAATTTGAGTTAAATTTAATCTAGTAATTAGTGTCTTTAATTTTGTTTAGATCATATCTTTTTCGTTTCAACTCCGTTTAGTGTGATCTTCGCGTCTGTGTGACCGTAGTGGCACGTAGATTTGTTTTCAAAACTTTTCATCTTGTTTTATTATGATTGATGTACTGTTCTAATTATAGGCCTTGTCTTGCTTTGCATGATTGGTATTGGATGCTTGTGTGGTGTTCTATGATCGTATGTCCAGTCGGTGAGTTTACGTTGGTGACAAAAGAGGAAGTCTTTGATTCAGAGTTCGTGATCAAGAGTCAACCTTTGGAAATCTACAAGTCAACAGAAGAAGGATCTTGAGTTTAAGGCAAGTATAGCAATCGAGTTTTCTTTTCACAATCATGATCATGTTACTTAATTAATGTATGCATCGAATGATAAAAATGACTTATTAGCAACTAAGAAAATATCTGTACGAGCACCTTCGGGATTTACAGTATAACTGTTGGGGTTTTATGGCTCTGGCTTTAGCTCAGTATGAGAACCTTTTCTAGCTTGTTAGTGGACACCTGTATAGGCACGTTGGGACTTGCCGAGACGGGTATAGTGCGGCTTCTGTCCCGTGTGTATAGGCTGCGTGTTATTGTGCCACCTGGAAGGAGGGCTCTACATCCCCTTGCCTTAAGACCTAGCGGCCCTAACTTGTTAGACGAACCTTTGAAAGGCTTCATCGTGAACCCTGCCGACCTTCCTTGAAAGTGGGTTAAGAGGCTGGCTCCCTCGGGCGAAAGGGCAATTCACGTCTCGCAGTGAAAGTGTACACCTTTGCGCAAAGTTTATTAAACTGATATATCAGCCTTGCTCAAGGACACGAGCGGCCTTGAAGACTTTTACATTTATGACTTATGTTGGTTAACATGTTCATTATTTACCGTTTTATGCTATTCATTATTTATGTTACATTGATCATGAAACTTGGGATCTATATCACTTGTTGCTATACTTGTGGAGTTCGACATGGACTCACTCTTTGCTTTTCCCCACACCTCAGAGAGTTAAGCTTGGAGAAGCTTAGGCTTGTGGTCAACCAGTCAGTTTTTCCCTGTGAAGTTGGTGTCTCCATCTGAAGATCGGAGTGTCCTTTCCGCTGTCCGCTCCTAAGGTTATGTTCTTTGTGTTTATACGTTATATATGAGCATTGTCTTTCGATATTACCCTTTATTTGTAGCTATATGTGAGATTTGACTTCCTGGGCTCACATATGGTGTATACCTGGTTTTGTTTTTAAACCGGGTGTGACAAAGTGGTATCGGAGCAATGCTGACTGTAGGACGCAAGCCTAGTTAGAAACTGGTCATTTAAAGTTTTGAAAATTGCTATAGAACTCTTGTTCTATCAACCTTGATATTTTCTCCCTATTGTATTTTCTACCCTTGTTATTTGTCTCCTCCTTGATGTTTATTTTAAAATCTTGTTCCCATCCACACTCCTTGTCTTGAATACTCTTTTAGAATCTTCTCTTACCACCTTCTTGCTTCGTTAAAAGTGGAGCTTAGGATCTTTGCCCTTTATATGAAGAGAACGATAGTAGCGCAAGTCGAGTCATTGTTTGAAGAGTGAACCTTTATTGCTCTGTTGAGTTGACATTATGATAATGTTTCTTTTGGATCTTTGTAATGAGTGCTAATGATTTTGTGGGTTTCCTCACAATCTCATTTAAGTTTAGTTAATAGGCTTAAGGTTTATGCATAGATAGTTGGGTTTTTGCTCTTCTCTTGTCTTCCCTATCCTATCTTTTCGGAGCAGTCTGTCTTTATCAGCTTATATCTCTGTTTTTTTGATGTTCAAAAATCATGGAACAATTCTGGCACAAGTAGACTTCATGATCTTCCTCTGAGCGCAAGAACCACCCTAATAGCTGTTATGGTTTTGGAGTTATGAAATTCACAAGTTGATGCATCCGTGCTATCTGGAATCTGGAATGGTTTCTGTTGTCTGCTGTTTTCGACGACCTTAACTACAGAATCTGGAAAGTGTTCTACATAAAAGTTGTAGAGGCTTTCATAAGCTTTCCAGAAAGGTAAACTGCAACTTCATTGGATAAGCAGAGCTCGAGTTATGGCTGTTTTACTGCACTGCTGTTTTTGCTACTCGCGAGAAATTTCAGAATTCTTGTTCTTACCTTTACATATGAGTTCTCTGGGATATCAGAAGTTGGTATGGCTGTCAACATGCTGGAAATAATATGTAAGCTACCCTTGGTACCCCTAGTTCAACCCTTTTAAGGGGTAGTCAAGATAAAAGAGTCACAAGAAGAAGGTTTTCTCACATCCTAGTGTTTCTCTGCGAGGTGTTATCTCTATGGTTGAAAAGTCACTTTCAAGAGCAGTTATCTTCTTGCATGAGTTTGGTAACATGTTGGATTGTTTTCAAGAAGCTCAAGTATGCATAAAGTTTGATCTTTGTTTCAAGATGAGAGTCGATCTTCAACATACCCAGGACAAGTTGGTTTTGACCATCTACAGTCAATTCTACGAAGACTCAGAAAGCCTCACTGCTACACCGATCATGATAAGAACGATGAAGTTACACGAGAAAGTGCGGATGAAAGTTCAAAGCCAGAGTATCTCTATCTCTTTGTTCTTCTTCTTCGAATCTCGAGGACGAGATTCTTTTAAGGGGGGTAGATTTGTCACACCCTAAAATTTGCATTTCTTGAATTAGAGTTAAATGATTTATTTATGAATTTCTGTGCTCATAAAATAGAGAAATAAAACTTTTCTATAAATTAAAATTTATCCTAGGGTTTAGTAACATGTTTGTGCATTCATGTTGGAACATTTGAGTTTTTGTGATGTGTGGTTTTGGTTAGAATTCAAATTTTGGTTTGAAAATGGTTTGAAAAGGTTTTGAAATAAAGAAAAAGGCAAAGCTCTTCTTCTCCTCTCCCCTTTCGGTTTCTGGCCCGAAGGCCGTTTCTCTCGGCACTTTCCCCTCCCTCCAGTTCGGCCCGAGCTGGCCCGTCAGCCCGGCCTCAATCCCTTTCCTCCCCCTCCCACCTTGGGCCTTCCTGCCGACCGGCTCAACTTGGGCAAAAGCCTTGCGAGCGCTCCCTCCCCCTCCACTCCTTTCCGCGCGGCCCAACTCGCGGCCCAGTCGGCGCCCACACCGACCACGCCCGTGCGCAGCGCCTCCTTCTCCCACTGACGCTGCGGGTCCACGAGTCAGCCGCTGGGGTTATCGCATGCGTTTCCTCCTCTCTCTACCAGGTGGACCCCGCCTGTCAGTCGTCTTCTTGCTTGCGTCGTACCCAACCAGGACTCCTCGTCGAGTCCTCTCCCCCGTCCCGGTTCGCCCCTCCCTTGCCTTCCTACCCAAGCCGATGCTCCCCATATAAATTCCGAGTCTCCGCCGCCTTCGCTCGTTTCGAAAACTCACCGTTCCGTGCCCTTTTTCCCCTAGCCACCTCGGTTGGATCTCACCGAGCCGCTTCGTCGTCATCCTCGATCTCCACCGATCCGCGCCGTCGTAGCTCTCTCCCGAGCTCCTTTGGATTTGCAGTAAGCTCCTAGACCCCCCTCCTTTCTCTTTCTCTCCCCATTTTGGTGTTTATCGTGCTCGCCGTCGTTTACAGAAGTTCCGCCGCCACCAAACCGAGCCTGTGCCGCCTCTGTTCGTCCTCCGCCGTAACCAGTAGCTCCATCGAGTTTGCCGTTCATCCCTCTGTCTCCCTGTGCCATCCATGTTACCTGTGGTCCCCGTAATCGCACAGTCAACGAACTCCGGCGAGCTCCAAGCTCGGCCGGCCATGGCACCGCCGTGACCTCCCTCTGTTCCGGTGACCAATTCCCCACTCCTCCCTTCCATCTAATCGCGTCCATTCATCTCAAATCCGACGATCTCAGATCGTCCATACCCCTTCGCGCGACATTTTGCAAATGAGCCCTTCTGTTATTTAAATATAGAACCCGCCGTCCCCCCCCCTTGTCTAATCTTGACCGCACGCTCCAGATCCAACGGCCACCGATGGCCGATACCCCCCTTCGGCCGGTCATTTTGCAAATAAACCCTTACACGTTTTTGGTCTCAACCCGCGCTCCACCTTGACCTATTCCTTGAGTCTGCGGAACTTACAACAACACAGACCCTGCGTTTTCTCCTAAATGAGGCGCAGTCCAGTCAAATTTCCAATTTCGTTTTATTTATTTAAATCTGCGAAAATCAAGTTTGTCTTATTTACAGTTTTGCCACTGGATTTAAATGCTTATAACTTCTTTGTTTTAACTCCGATTTAGTCCGTTCAACTTGCGTTAGATTCGTTTCAAAAAGTTCTTTCTAACTAAATAACTTTCACTACTGTTTTCTGTAATTAAAATTTGAGTTAAATTTAATCTAGTAATTAGTGTCTTTAATTTTGTTTAGATCATATCTTTTTCGTTTCAACTCAACTCCGTTTAGTGTGATCTTCGCGTCTGTGTGACCGTAGTGGCACGTAGATTTGTTTTCAAAACTTTTCATCTTGTTTTATTATGATTGATGTACTGTTCTAATTATAGGCCTTGTCTTGCTTTGCATGATTGGTATTGGATGCTTGTGTGGTGTTCTATGATCGTATGTCCAGTCGGTGAGTTATACGTTGGTGACAAAAGAGGAAGTCTTTGATTCAGAGTTCGTGATCAAGAGTCAACCTTTGGAAATCTACAAGTCACAGAAGAAGGATCTTGAGTTTAGGCAAGTATAGCAATCGAGTTTTCTTTTCACAATCATGATCATGTTACTTAATTAATGTATGCATCGAATGATAAAAATGACTTATTAGCAACTTAAGAAATATCTGTACGAGCACCTTCGGGATTTACAGTATAACTGTTGGGGGTTATATGGCTCTGGCTTTAGCTCAGTATGAGAACCTTTTCTAGCTTGTTAGTGGACACCTGTATAGGCACGTTGGGACTTGCCGAGACGGGTATAGTGCGGCTTCTGTCCACGTGTGTATAGGCTGCGTGTTATTGTGCCACCTGGAAGGAGGGCTCTACATCCCCTTGCCTTAAGACCTAGCGGCCCTAACTTGTTAGACGAACCTTTGAAAGGCTTCATCGTGAACCCTGCTGACCTTCCTTGAAAGTGGGTTAAGAGGCTGGCTCCCTCGGGCGAAAGGGCAATTCACGTCTCGCAGTGAAAGTGTACACCTTTGCGCAAAGTTTATTAAACTGATATATCAGCCTTGCTCAAGGACACGAGCGGCCTTGAAGACTTTTACATTTATGACTTATGTTGGTTAACATGTTCATTATTTACCGTTTTATGCTATTCATTATTTATGTTACATTGATCATGAACTTGGGATCTATATCACTTGTTGCTATACTTGTGGAGTTCGACATGGACTCACTCTTGCTTTTCCCACACCTCAGAGAGTTAAGCTTTGGAGAAGCTTAGGCTTGTGGTCAACCAGTCAGTTGTCCCTGTGAAGTTGGTGTCTCCATCTGAAGATCGGAGTGTCTTTCCGCTGTCCGCTCCTTAAGGTTATGTTCTTTGTGTTTATACGTTATATATGAGCATTGTCTTTCGATATTACCCTTTATTTGTAGCTATATGTGAGATTTGACTTCCTGGGCTCACATATGGTGTATACCTGGTTTTGTTTTTAAAACCGGGTGTGACAAACAGTTGGCTCCACAAGCTCACCGAGAACTCCATCGACACCTGGGAGCAGCTAAAGGAAGCCTTCGTCAAGACGTACAATGCCACCTACGTACAGCCAGGGACGAGGTACGATCTCCAAAATGTCCACCAGGACCGCAATGAAAGCCTCCAGTGCTACATCTGCCGCTTCTCCAACATGCAAATAACGATTCCGGAGATCGCCGATGCGGAAGGCGTCTCCACCTGCTCCAATGGTCTACGCCACAAGGAGCTCTGCGACAAGATCATCCGCAAGAAGGTGGCCACGATCACCGAACTATTGACGATCGCCAACTCCTACACCGACGCCAACGATGCTCATCGCCATCACGAGCGCCCATGTCGCCGATCACGATCTCAGGAGCGCCATCGTGATGATGAACACCGCGATGAATAACGCGATGGAGGACGCGACCACCGCCCTAGACACCGTGACTGTTGTGACGATCGGGACCGACGCCACAATCGCCTAGAGTCTTCTCGCGAGAGGTCGGATCACCACCGTCGGCGTGATCACCGCTACATCGCCAACACCAATGCTCGACTGAAGCGCACATACGACAATGAGTACGAGAAGCTCCTTAACGGCCCCTGACCTCTACACAAGAACGCCAAGCACTCCATGCGCGAATGCGACATCATCGCCCGCAACGTACGCGGAAATGAAGAGAAGCAGCCACGGAACGACAACGACAAGGATAAGGACGCGACGCTCAGGAGCCTACCTTTCGAGCACCCACGAGGACACTCTCCATCTTCGGGGGCAACATCGTCATCGAGACCGAGTAGAAGCGGCGCCAAGTGCATCATGACATCGCCTCTGTAGCGGCAATCACCGACGACCCCGCCAACGTCTGCTACCTCGCTGGTCAGAATGCCCATCACCTTCTCCAGAGATGACCAGTGGTCAGATGACAAGTATCCCGAGCGTTTTCCCCTCGTCATCGATCCGGCGATCTCCAACTGCTGCTACAGAAAGGTCGTCATCGACGGTGGGAGCGCCCTCAACATCATCTTCGCATCGGCCTTCTGCGAGCTCGACTACTCCAAGCGGGACCTGTTCCCGGTGAACTTCCCATTCTGGGGCATCGTACTAGGGAAGCCTTCCATGCTCGTCGGGCAGATCACCCTCCCAGTGCAGTTCGGCACGCCCGACCACTTCCACGAAGAGTACATCACCTTCATCGTCGCCGACTTCGACACCGTCTACCACGCCATCTTCGATCGCCCGACGCTCTCCAAGCTTATGGTCGTTCCACACTACGCCTACCTCGTGCTCAAGATTCCGACGAAGAAAGGGATCCTCAGCCTCCTGGCAAACCTTCAGGTGGCGTACGAGTGCGAGCAGGAGACCATTAACTCCGTGGAGACACACCAGCAGATCCAAGGCGCCCAGGACTGCATTGCCAACGCTACCAAGCTCCGCCCTGAAGATCTGGAGATCCCATAGACCTCCGACCAGCGCTCCAACAAGAAGTCAAAGGACATGAAGCAGGTGGCCCGGTGGACGGAGCACTGGAGAAGACCGCCGTCATCGGTGCCAACCTCGACCCCAAATAGGAAGACGCACTCGTCAGCTTCCTACGGAGCAACATCGACTTGTTCGCCTAGAAGCCAGCGGACATGCCCAGAGTTCCACGAAAGTTCGTCGAGCACTCCTTGAACGTCTCCGCGACTGCCAAGCCGGTTCGCCAAAAGCTTGGTCGTTTCGTTTCATGCCAGACAGGAAGGAGGCAATTAGGGTAGAACTCACCCGGCTCCTAGCTACGGTTTCATCAAAGAGGTGTATCATTCGGATTGGTTGGCCAATCCGGTACTTGTACTCAAAAAGAATAAAGAATGGCGTATGTGCGTTGACCACACCGACCTCAATAAGCATTGCCCTAAAGACCCCTTCCTTCTTCCTCGCATCAACGAGGTCGTCGACTCCACCGCCGGATGCGAACTTCTCTCTTTCCTCGACTGCTACTCTGGCTATCATCAAATCACCCTGAAGGTGGAGGACCAGATCAAGACGACGTTCATCACACCCTTCGGCGCCTACTGCTACACCACCATGTCCTTTGGACTGAAGAACGATGGAGCTATGTACCAGCACGCAATCCAGGATTGCTTAAGGACCTCATCCCCGAGAAGGTTGAAGCCTACGTCGATGATGTCGTCGTCAAGACCCGCACCGCTGATACGCTCGTCACCGACCTCGAGGCAACCTTTAAGGCCCTCAATAGGTTCAAGTGGAAGCTCAACCTCAACAAGTGCATCTTCGGCGTATCATCTGGAAATCTCCTCGGCAACATCGTCAGCCGCAACAGCATTCCCACCCAACCCTGACAAGACTTCGGTCATCCTCCGCATGCGAGCTCCCTCCAACATGAAGGACATCTAGAAGCTCACCGGGTGCATGGTGTCCCTCAGCCGCTTCATCTCCAGGCTCGGTGAAAAGGGGCTAACCCTTCTTCAAGCTCCTCAAGGCAGGCGAGAAGTTTGTCTAGGACGCTGAAGCTGATCGTGCCTTCTCCGACCTGAAGAAATGCCTCACCCAGCCCCTGTGCTCGCCGCACCTAAGGAGAAGGAGCCTTTGCTGCTTACATCGCTGCCACAAATCGGGTCGTCAGCTCCGTCATCGTCGTTGAACATGAGGAAGTTAGTCACTCCTACCCTCCTACCCGTCCAGTGACCATGCTATTTCGTTAGTGAGGTGTTGAACGACTCCAAGACTCGGTATCCCCAAGTACATAAACTCCTCTACGCGGTTCTTATCACCGCTCGCAAGCTGCGCCACTACTTCCAAAACTCCGAACGGGTCACCGTCATCACCGAATGCGGGAATCACGCTGCTACAAAGACCTTGGTGCATAAAGCCTTCCGCACGGGATTCTACTGGCCATCAGCGGTCACCGACGCCGAGCAGCTCATACGCACCTGCGAGGGGTGCCAATTCTTTGCCCAAGCAAACACACGTTCCCGCGCAAGAGCTCCAAGCCATACCCGCCTCGTGGCCCTTCGCCTGCTGGGGGCTCGACATGATCGGCCCATTCTGACCAGCTCCAGGTAGCTTCAAGTGGATCTACGTCATCGTTGACAAATTCTCCAAGTGGATTGAGGCGAAGCCAATCACCAAGGCGACTGCCGAGAATGCCGTCTCCTTCATTGACGAAATCATACACCGCTTGGCCTCCCGAACTCCATCATCACCGACCTCGGCTCCAACTTCACCGGTAATGTCTTCTAGGATTTCTGCGAAGGACGCTGGGTGTACTCATCAAGTATGTCTCTATCGCCCACCCTCGAGCCAACAGCCAAGCCGAACGCGCCAATGGAATGATTCTCGATGCCCTGAAGAAGCGCCTCTACCAAGAAGGAGAAGCACCCTAGTCGCTGGATGCGCGAGATCCCCTCTGTACTCTGGGTCCTTCGCACCCAGCCCAGCCACAACTCTGGTGTTTCACCCTACATCATGGTCTTCGGCTCAGAAGCCATCATCCCCACCGATGTTGTCTTCCGCTCCCCGCGCATCAAGAACTATGATGAAGATGCCTCCGACCAGGCACGCCGCGACGATCTCGACCGCCTCGAAGAAGAACGGTTGGCATCCTGCCTCCCACCGCCAAGTACCTCAAAGGAGTTTGCCGCTACTACAACCGCAATGTCAAGGATCAATCCTTCATCATCGGCGACCTCGTCCTCAAGCGGAAACTCAAGATCGACGGCTTACATAAGCTCTCCTCACATTGGGATGGCCCATACATGGTGAAAGAGGTCACCTGGCCGGGAGCCTATCGTCTCTCTGACCTCCAAGGCAATGACGTGGCCCAACTCCTGGAGTATCGAGCACCTTAGAAGATTCTACGCCTAAACAGCCTATACCACCCTACACTCCATGATGAATAAAAATTTGCCGATGTGTTCGTCTCTCCACTTCGTCTCCAAACGATTCACTAACCTCTCCAAATGACTCGCTGACCTCTCCAAATGATTCGCCGACCTCTCCAAATGATTCGCCAACCTCTCCAAATGACTCGTCGACATCTCCAAACAGCTTGGCTGATGCTAAAGGGGCTTCAGAGTAGGGGCTACTGCCAACGCCGGACGCGTGCATGAGCGTCTGCCCTCTGCACTATGGCGGCCAGTAGTCCTCCCAAGTGACGTCCTGACCTCTCTACGTGTGCATGAGTGTCTGCCCTCTGCGCTACGAAGGGAAGGCTAAGCTTGGGCTGAGACCTCCAAGGCTATACGTCCAGTGTCTGTATGCGCCGTTTATGCGCTCGTTCTCCATACGGTTTCCAAGCAGCCTGACTGGCACCGATGAAACTCAGAGCTGGGGCTGTTGTTACCACCGGACGCGTGCATGAGCGCCTGCCCTCTGCGCTACGGTGGCCAGCAACTCTCCCGAGCGACGTCCCGACCTCTCTACGCGTGCATGAGCATATGCCCTCTGCGCTATGAAGGAAAGGCTAACTCAGGCTGGAATTCTGAGTCTACATGCTCAGTGTTTGTATTCGCGCTACCCACGTGCTCGAAAAACGACCTCCATTCGCCCAGGTCACACCACAATCGAGCCTCTCGGAAAAGACCCTGTCTATGGTACCTCCCTACGCGTGCACGAGCGTCTGCCCTCTACGCTATGGGATGCCAGCAGTGGTTTCCTGGGTGACTCCCTTAACTCCTCAGTGCAAACGAGCTTCGCGCTCTACGCTACGGATCCTGGGATAACCCAAGGCCAAACTGTTCATCGCTATGGCTCATGGCTATTGGGTCTGTGTGGCAGAACCTCCTGAATAAAGTGGCCCACATGCACCCATCATTATCCTAAAGACTTCTGATTGGCGTGCACGAGTTCCAAATGACTCAAGAGATCTGTCGGGTGTCCTCGGAAACCCGAATCATTCACGTTACATTCTTTTCAGGAATTCCCTCCCTCGCAGGCATCACAGTATTACAACAGTTTTATAGATAGATAAATCAGAGTAAAAGCGGAAAGGGTATATAACATAGATTGAAACTTAGTTTAAAAGTTTACAACCCATAAGTACTTATTACATAAAAGGTTCGGAACTTTATATTACACAAACCACACAACTTTGTTACTTGCCCAAGGTCAAACATCAGAGTCATTATCACTCTCCTCCACAAGAGTGAAGAAACATTGACCACCAAAAGGATGATCAATGAACTCACCTGCAACAAAGGTTAACAAACCCTGAGTACAAAGTACTCAACAAGACTTAACCGTCTAGAAAAGAGAAGAAGACTCAGTATGAAGGCTATAGGGATTCAAGTAAGGCTTAAGCAAGATCAAAACATTTCTTTTGCATAAAGCTTACTAATAGTAAAACTCTACTTTCAAGTTTTAACTCAAGATTAAATTTCATAACTATCCAAAATTCTCAACCTTCATAAACATACCACATCTTTAATTCTCATTTCATAAAGATCCCATTCATTACTACGGTGCGGGTCAGTGGTGATTGAGGCTCCATATCCGAGGAAACACGGCGATTCGAATCGTTTAAACCCAGCTGGGGATTCAGTACCACACGACATATGTAGAACTTAATCTTGCATATGTCAACCCTATCTATAGATCCTCCCATACAAGAACGGGTCCAGCGTCACCCGAGAGTACAGTACACCTCGAACCCGACTATCTCATAGCCCCGAGGGTACACGCTACTCCCGCCATCTCTCCACTCCCAGTACGCGGTTGGCCGTTCTCAAGTATCGGAATAGCTATAGATGAGGCTTACCACCGCATGTGGGCTGTACTCAAAGGTCTCAATCACAGCAGGCCAACAACGATAAGGTCCTATGTTGAGTAACCTTACAACAAGACTCCATTCTTGATGTAAGTTACTATTGTTATCATGTTGTCTCAAGATTCATGATTTCCATAACATAGCAACCATTTTTAAAAGCACCTACTATATTGAAGTAGTAAAGCATGGCTAAGCATACTAAGCATTTTCATAAAACTGGTATCAAGGTTAAGTATTGGAATCATCAAGGTTGGTAATGCATCAAATAGGGTTCACTCAACTCCTATTCACTTAATGCATCATATTAACTCAAGTGATATAAATAACTTTATAAAAATACAAGGATAGGGTTAATGTCCGGGGCTTGCCTTGGTGATTAGCGAAGTCCGGAGATTCTGAAAAACCAGAAGGATCCACACACTCAGGAGAAACCCACTGAGGATCAGGTCCTTCCGAAACGAGATCTACACGTAGAAGTGCATATGCATGATCAATGGGATGCTTATGACATGATCATGGTAAAGATGGAAATTTTCTAAGCTGTAGACATTTATTCGTACAATCTTTCATCATGGTAAAGTTGCAAATCAACAAAACCAACTTAGCTATTAAACTATATATTATTACTAAGCAAATTTTATTATTTCTATTAAGCAAGGTTATGGAACTAACAAGCAACAAAGGTTATTAGCATAAAGGAATCCATAACCAGGGAGCAATCATGCTACTGATCCCCTGATTGTCAAACAAAACCAAAAGTCACACAAATCTAAAAGGGATTAACAAATTCTTTTTATTTTATAAGTCATTTTAATTAGCCCTTATTTATACACAAATCATACTTATTCAAACAGAGCTGAAATTAATCATGAAGGTAGATATCAGTGACATAAACTCACATGTCAAATTTCATGATTTTTGGAGAAACACAGAAAATCACATAATTCAACAAAGTTGCATTTATTAATTAAAGTGCAGATTTAATTGTCAAAGTAAAATTACTCAAAACACAAGTTTTATAATTTTTATATTAGCACAGACATGCTATCATCTTACATGTCAAATTTCATGATTAACAGAGCTATAGAAAAATTATAGCAAAAATAACAAACTAGCTACTGTGCATAAAACTGGAAAAAGAAAAACTCAAACTAGCCCAAACTGGGCTTTCGGCCCGCTCCCGCGCGGCCCATCACGCGCGAAAACGGCCCGGCCTGGCTCCCGCCCGCGCGCCTTGGCGCTTTTGCAGAAAAGCCCTTCGGCTTAAACGAAACTAACCCGCAGTCCTGAGCGCTATTCACCTGAGTCAGGACTTTGCAACCAACACCCTCTAACTTGTCGTCTTTACAAACGGAGGTCCCCGACCATGGCCAGAGCGGACGGCGGCGCACCGAGCGCCGGCGAGCCTTACGCCGGCCACTCCGGCCAGTAGAGACCTAACGGACGCGAGCACATCACCGGCAGGTCACCCGCGGCCGATAGAGCCTCTAACCCTAAACGCTACTGCCCGGTGAGGTCTGGCCACGCACGGCGGCGGACCAGATCCGGCGAAGCTGTTCCGGCGAACCTAGGCCGTAGCAGTAGAACGGAGGGGCTAGGAAGTTCCAGTAGCTCACCCTGATGCTGGCTATGTAGCTGGTTCAAGCGGAGGATGAACGGAGAGGCAAGGTCCACGGAGCAGTGGCTGCGGCGGCGAACTCCGGCGAAGAAAGCAATGTTCCGGCGAGACCTGAGCACCAAACAGGAACCATCGAGCCGATGAGTATCTGGGGTCAAGATGAAACGGAAACATGAGACAGGGAGAGTAGAGGAGTGCCCGGTTGGGCTGACCACGGCGAGGTCGAGCTCGGCGGCGATTTCGCCCGGCGGAAAGAAAAACGGCGAGCACGAGCTCTCTGAGGCAGTAGAGGTCGAAGGGATGGGTTCTGGAGATGCGCAAGGAGGTAGGGAGGTTATAACCGCGGTCAATTTGGATGAGGACGCTTGGGTGGGTGAATTTGGGATTGAGTTAGGATTGTTCCCGTCGGTGCCTTGGTGGCAAAACGGCGACGGCGAGCGCAGGAGGAGGCGCCACGACGCGAGGGAGAGCGCCAGCAGCTGCTTGACATCGCCACGAACACGGTTGCGAGCTCAATTCGAGAGAGATCGATGTCCTTTGCGCTGGCAGCACCGATCAAAATCGGCTGTCCACCGCCATGAACAGGGAAGAAACTTATCCCCCCTTCTCCTTTATACCCTTTCGGAAAATTTGAAATTACTTCAGATTTTTGAATATAAGTTGAAAATATGTTAAAATATCAAATGCTCAGAATTCAATACTGAACATCTTTTATTTTTGCAACATATGCAAAATATGCTTAGATTTTGAATTAGGGTTTGCAAATCAAAAGGGGACAAAAAGGGCAAAAGGGTATTTTCACAATTACTTTTGATTTCAATAAGAACTTGAAAAACTTTATACATCAAAGTTGATCCTTATCAAAAATGGAGCAACTTTGCTTTTTGAAGCATACTCAAATTCTTTTTAGATTTTGATTGCTAATTAAAGGGATAAAATAGGTTTTGAATTAATAAACATTACTTAATTGAATTCCAACCAAATTTGAATTATACCTCAATGGTGACTTGAAACATGTTCCAAATACACCTTTGAGACATAATACCAAGATGTGGTCCAAAATTCAATTACTATATAAGAAATTACCAATACCCTATATAGCATAAAAGCATATTCACCACATAAGAAAACATAAACTAGGGTTTCAAACTTAACACTTCTTATCACTAAGCACAAGCATGATGAATAAACTTGTTTTTAGTGAATGCATAATTAGGTTATCAACTCAAATGAAATGCTAGTGCATATGATGACATGTCAGTTTTAGTCTGCTTAACACCAGAGTGTTACAGCTCCTTCCCCCTTAAAGAAATCTCGTCCCGAGATTTAACCTGTAGGCTAACTAATGGAAAAGGAAATGTGTCAGACACTTCCATTACTAACCTTTACATAAAGCAGGGGATAGGTCATCATATAACAGATTACAAGGACTACAGAAGAAAGAAACTCAGGAAAACTTTCTAAGAGAAACTCTTCTGACTCCCACGTGGCTTCTTCTTCAGTATGTTGATTCCATTGAACTTTGTAGAACTTGACAGTTCTTTTTCGAGTGACTCGATCTTTCTGGTCAAGAATCTTGATAGGATACTCTGAGTATGTCAGATCAGGCTCTAATTCAATCTCTTCAACATGAATGACATGATCAGGCACTTGAAGACATTTCTTTAACTGAGAGACATGGAACACATTATGAACTAATGATAGCTGTGGCGGTAAATCAAGTTGATATGCCACCTTTCCACATCTTTTAAGGATCTGATAGGGACCTATATATCGAGGTGCCAACTTTCCTTTGATTCCAAATCGAGTAACTCCTTTCATTGGTGATACCTTGAGATAGACATAATCACCAACTTTAAAGGTAAGAGACCGTCGTCTCTTATCAGCATAACTCTTTTGCCTGGATTGTGCTTTCTTCATGTTCTCTCGAATCAATCTGACTTTTTCTTCAGCTTCTTTAACTAAGTCAACCCCAAAGAGACTACGTTCTCCAGGTTCAGACCAGTTAAAGGTGTTCTGCATCTTCTGCCATACAGAGCTTCAAATGGTGCCATCTTAATGCTCTCTTGATAACTATTATTGTAAGAGAACTCTGCTAAAGGCAAACATTCATCCCATTTCTCTGAATAATTGAGTACACAGGATCTTAACATATCTTCTAAGATCTGATTAACTCTTTCAGTTTGGCCCCCAGTCTGTGGATGATAACTGTACTATGCAAAAGCTCGGTACCCAAGGACTTATGTAAGTGCCTCCAGAAAACATTGACAAACTGTGTCCCTCTATCAGACACGATAGTCTTTGGAATGCCATGCAGACTTACAATTCTGTCAAAATATATCTTGGCATAGGTAGATGCTGGATATGCTGTTTTAACAGATATGAAATGAGCTGATTTGGTCAGACGATCAACAATGACCCATATGGAATCAAACCCTTTTGATGTTCTGGGCAGACCCACTATAAAGTCCATACTAATGTCATCCCACTTCCAAGATGGAATTGGCAATGGTTGCAATTCTCCAGCAGACCTAAGATGAACTGCCTTCACTTTCTGACAAGTATCACATTTAGCTACATAACTAGCAATTTCAAGTTTCATCTTAGTCCACCAGAATCTCTGTTTCAGATCATGATACATCTTATTACTGCCTGGATGTACTGAAAATCTTGTTGCATGAGCTTCATCAAGAATCTGCTTTCTGAGTTCAGGAACCTTTGGAACCACTAACCGATCCTTAAACCAAATCACTCCAGCTTCATCTATTTTGAAATTGGAATTTTGCTCAGAGTGAATCTTTTCTTTCAGATGGATCATACCCTTGCTTTCCTTCTGGGCTGCAATGATCTGATCTTTAATGGATGATTGAACGGTCACATTTGCAAGATTTCCTTGTGGAATCATTTCAAGGCTTAACCTTTCAAACTCATGGCACAAGGTAATATCTATCGGCTTGACTTCCAGACAATTGCAATGACCCTTTCGACTGAGTGCATCTGCCACTACATTGGCTTTACCTGGGTGATAGTGCACTTCAATATCATAATCTTTTATCAGTTCTAACCATCTTCTCTGACGCATATTCAACTCAGACTGAGTGAAGATGTATTTCAAGCTTTTATGATCAGTATATATGTGACAAGTATTACCCAACAAATAATGTCGCCAGATCTTCAGAGCATGGACTACAGCTGCCAACTCTAGATCATGTGTTGGATAATGTTCTTCGTGCCGCTTAAGCTGTCGTGAAGCATAGGCAATGACTCTGCCTTCTTGCATCAGTACACACCCAATGCCTTTGCCTGAAGCATCACAATAAACATCAAAGGATTTTTCAATGTCTGGCTGAGCTAATACTGGTGCAGTTGTCAATAACTTTTTCAGAGTCTGAAAAGCTTCTTCACATTCCGATGACCACACAAACTTGGTGTCATTCTTTAACAGTGTTGTCATTGGTTTAGAGATCTTGGAGAAGTCAGGGATAAATCTACGATAATACCCTGCTAATCCTAAGAAACTCCGAACTTGATGTACTGACGTTGGTGACTTCCAGTCAAGAACTTCTTGGACTTTGCTTGGATCTACTGCAACACCTTCAGCTGACAGAACATGACCCAAGAATTGAACTTTGTCTATCCAGAACTCACATTTACTGAATTTAGCATATAACTGATGTTCTCTCAGGCGAGTCAACACTATCCTGAGATGTTCTGCATGCTCTTCTTTGGTTTTGGAATAGATGAGAATATCATCAATAAACACAACCACGAACTTATCTAGCTCTGGCATAAACACTGAATTCATCAATACATGAAATGTGCTGGGGCATTGGTCAGACCAAAAGACATGACTAGATATTCATATAGACCATATCTGGTAGTGAATGCTGTTTTCGGAACATCTTCTGGTTTGATCTTGATCTGATGATACCTCGATCTCAAATCTATCTTCGAGAATACCTTCGCACCAGCAAGTTGATCAAAGAGAAGATCAATACGGGGCAAAGGATACTTGTTCTTGATTGTCACTTCATTCAAGGGACGATAATCAACACATAGCCTCAAGGTATGGTCCTTCTTTTTCACAAAGATCGCTGGACAACCCCATGGTGATGAACTGGGTCGAATGAAACCTTTATCTATCAAACCTTGCAACTGAGTTTTCAACTCTGCTAACTCTTTTGGTGGCATTCTATAAGCTCTTCTGGCTATTGGTGTTGTTCCTGGTTTGAGTTCTATTTCAAACTCCACATCACGATCAGGTGGCAGACCAGGTAAATCTTCTGGGAACACATCAGGAAACTCACAGACCACGGGAATGTCTTGGATTTCCTTGACAGAGGTAGCACACACTCGCTCAATTGCCCTCTTAAGAGTAGGAAGATGGACAAGAAGTTGAGATTTGCTATTAGGTAAGTTGAGCTTGATGGTTCTATTCAAGGTGTCTATCACTGCACCTCTGGTTCATCCAGTTCATACCCAAGATCACATCTATACTTGGATCTTTTAAAACTATCATGGAGGTTGGAAATATATTTCCACCCAGATCTATAGGTACCTGATGTACCATTTCCTTAGTACATAGTCGACCCCCAGGTGACTGTATAAAGAATTCATCTTTGGTTTCACCAATAGGTATATATGCTTCTCCGCAAATGTTTATTCATGAAAGTATGTGATGCACCAGAATCAAAAAGTGTAAGTGCTGGGTGTTGAGCAACAGGGAACATACCAAGCATAACAGGTTCTCCTTCAGGAATAGCTTCTATCTGAGTATGGAAAACCTTTCCTGTTTTCTGAGTACCCTTACCCTTCTGATTATTCTGTGCATTTCCCTTGTTCTGGTTTGCTTGCTGATTTCCCGCTGGCCTTGGTACATTGGCATTGAGAACATTCTGCCTTGGATAAGGACAGTCACGAGAGAAATGTCCAGCCTTTCCACAATTGTAGCATGGATAATTTGTAGCTTGTGGCACTGGTGGACGAATAGCAGGAACATTCGGCTGACGTTGAACATTGAAAGGCATAGCAGGCCTTGCAAAAGTACCCTGAAGATTCTGCTGCTGAGGCGGACGGTACGGTGGACGATAAGATGGGCGGAACTGCTGGACTGGATGATATACCAGCCTCTGACGCTTCTTGTTGCCGCCAGATGATCCAGATCCTGACGCAAATCCCTTCTTTTTCTTAGCCTCCTTATGCTTGCGATTCTTTTCTTCACTAGCTATAGCAACATTCACTGTCTCATGATAATTGATATTGCCACAAGTTGTCATCATAGACTGAAGCTTTGTATTCAATCCTCTCATGAAACATGCCTTCTTCTTCTCATCAGTGTTGACTTGGTCAAAGGCATATTGGGACAGATGATTAAACTTCCCAATGTACTGCATAACTGGCTCATTTCCCTGACGGAGAGCTAAGAACTCTTCAAGCTTCATCTTCATAACTCCATCTGGAATATAATGAGCCCTGAAGGCCTCCTTGAATTCAGCCCAAGTGATTCGGTGGCCGGCTGGTTGAACACCTAGTAAATTTGCCCACCAAACCCCTGCGGCTCCTCAGTTGCTGAGCTGCAAAAGCTGGCTTCTGGACTTCAGTGCAGTTGATAAGACTGAATTTTTGTTCCATGGTGCGGAGCCAATCATCAGCTTCAAGAGGTTCATCATGCTTTAGTGAACACTGGAGGACGGGTATCAGTGAAATCGACATATGTTGTCTCTCCCTGTTATTACGGCCACGACCACGTTGACCACCATTCTGATTTTGTGCTAACAGAGTTGTTGCATTGACCAACTGCAATTGCATCAGCCAAAGAGGGTGGAACTGGTGGTGCATTAGGGATATCATCCCCACCATGGGAAAACTAGCACCACGAGTGTTAACAGGCATCTGTTTAAAACAAACCATACTTTGATTAACATTCATATTTATACATCATAACATGCATACCATGCTCAACTTATTTATCATACAAGTCCGCTCTTGGGCAGGACTACTGAAACCACTATCTTGCACATCTGACCATACTAGAGGTTTTCTGACTAACTAGGTTACAAAGTCAGAAGGTCACACTAGGATACATCTCATGTCTACTCAACCTCTAGATCTATCACTCTTCCCCAGATAAGACTTCATACTCCACCGGCTCTAACTCCTCATCTTCTTCTTCCTCTCTTCCACCTCAGATTCATTTTCAGGAGTAGGTGGCGTAGCAGGTTCTGGCTGCAACTGTGCAGTCAGCTCCTCCACCTGCCTATGTAGGTCAGCATGATGGATCTGCATGAGGTTCTGATTGTCCCTCATTACATCTACCCGGGTTCGTGCCCGATTCCTCTGCTCGATAGCCTTCCTCCACTTGCACTCATACTCTTGATGCTGCTCGTGGTGGTACTGCAACTGCTCACGTAACTCTTCCTTCTCTCTGGTACCCCTCATCCTTTCTCCATTCGCCCTTGCCAACTCCATGTACAGGCGGTCTACTTCCGCCTGAAGTTGTGACGAGGCACTGTTACTTCCTTCACCTTCTTCATAAGCAACCACTGGCTGGTTGCTTCCCACACTATCTGCGGGTTCATCATCTCTTGGGGCAAGAACGTGTCGAGGAACACCTCGAGGTCCGGTACACTTGCGTGCAGTCTGCTTGGTACGGGCCATCTGCTAAAATATATTTATTTTGAATATTAGAACTATATATGTTCCAAGATTAAGAGACAGAGTTTTATAATTAGATAGATATATTAACTCTATTTAGATATACACTTCTAAGAGGGAAAGTTAATTATATGTTATCAATCATGATGCATGAATCGTACTTACGAACAAACACACATCAAACAAATAATTACTTTAAAGTAGTCACTTATTATAAAAGTGAATAAACTTTCTTTTCACAATTAGGGCAATATTATATTGTTATAAGTATTGTTCCTTAGATATAAATATCACCATAACTATACTAAAACATATCCATTTAGATAGAAGGATAAGTCTAAAGAATGAATTAAGGCAAGTCAGAAGAATAAGACAAGTCTTAGAAGCAATTTGGACTCAAACTAATTTGAAATTTAGTTTGACTCAAAACTTTTGAAGTTTTCAAAAATGAATACTGTTATACTTTCTAAGGGAACCTGCTCTGATACCAGCTGTGGCAGAACCTCCTGAATTAAGTGGCCCACATGCACCCATCATTGTCCTAAAGACTTCTGATTGGCATGCACGAGTTCCAAATGACCCAAGAGATCTGTCGGGTGTCCTCGGGAAACCCGAATCATCCACGTTACATTCTTTTCAGGAATTCCCTCGTCAAGTATCACAGTATTCCAACAGTTTTATAGATAAGATAAATCAGAGTAAAAGCGGAAAGAGTATATAACATAGATTGAAACTTAAGTTTAAAAGTTTACAACCCATAAGTACTTATTACATAAAAGGTTCGGAACTTTAAATTACATATACCACACAAATTTTTGTTACTTGCCCAAGGTCAAACATCAGAATCATTATCACTCTCCTCCACAAGAGTGAAGAAACATTGACCACCAAAAGGATGATCAAAGAACTCACCTGCAACAAAAGTTAACACACCTTGAGTACAAAAGTACTCAACAAGACTTAACCGTCTAGAAAAGAGTAGAAGACTCAGGTATGAAGGCTATAGGGATTCAAGGTAAGGCTTTAGCAAGTTCAAAACATTTCTTTTGCATAAAAGCTTACTAATAGTAAAGCCTATTTACAAGTTTTAACTCAAGATTAAACTTCATAACTATCTAAAGATTCTCAAACTTTCATAAGCATACCACATCTTTCGTTCTCATTTCATAAAGATCCCATTCATTACTACGATGCGGGTCAGTGGATTGAGGCTCCATATCCGAGGAAACACGGCGATTCGAATCATTTAAAACCCAGCTGGGGATTCAGTACCACATGACATATGTAGAACTTAATCTTGCATACGTCAACCCTATCTATAGATCCTCCCATACAAGAACGGGTCCAGCGTCACCCGAGAGTACAGTACACCTCGAACCCGACTATCTCATAGCCCCGAGGGTACACGCTACTCCCGCCATCTCTCCACTCCCAGTACGCGGTTATCCATTCTCAAGTATCGGAATAGCTATAGACGAGGCTTACCATCGCATGTGGGCTGTACTCAAAGGTCTCAATCACAGCAGGCCAACAACGATAAGGTCCTATGTTGAGTAACACTACAACAAGACTCCATTCTTGATGTAAGTTACTATTGTTATCATGTTATCTCAAGATTCATGATTTCCATAACATAGCAACCATTTTTAAAAGCACCTACTATAGTGAAGTAGTAAAGCATGGCTAAGCATACTAAGCATTTTCATAAAACAGTATCAAGGTTAAGTATTGGAATCATCAAGGTTGGTAATGCATCAACTAGGATTCACTCAACTCCTATTCACTTAATGCATCATATTAACTCAAGTGATATAAATAACTTTATAAAAAAAATACAAGGATAGGTTTAATGTCCGGGGCTTGCCTTGTTGAACAGCGAAGTCCGGA
This sequence comes from Coix lacryma-jobi var. lacryma-jobi, assembly GCA_009763385.1. NCBI lineage: Eukaryota > Viridiplantae > Streptophyta > Magnoliopsida > Poales > Poaceae > Coix > Coix lacryma-jobi. The sequence continues at coordinate 65,546 of VDCT01000021.1, read as the reverse complement.
GATTCTGAAAAACCAGAAAGATCCACACACTCAGGAGAAACCCACTGAGGATCCGGTCCTTCCGAAACGAGATCTACACGTAGAAGTGCATATGTATGATCAATGAGATGCTTATGACATGATCATGGTAAAGATGGAAATTTTCTAAGTTGTAGACATTTATTCGTACAATCTTTCATTACGGTAAAGTTGCAAATCAACAAAACCAAATTAGCTATTAAACTATATGTTATTACTAAGCAAATTTTATTATCTCTATTAAGTAAGATTAGGTAACTATCAAGCAACAAAAGGTCATTAGCATAAAGGAATCCATAACCAGGGAGCAAATCTTGCTAGTTTTCCACTGGTTGTCAAACAATTCCGAAAGTCACACAAATCTAAAAGGGATTAACTATTACTTTTTATTTTATAAGTCATTTTAATTAGCCCTTTATTTATACACAAATCATACTTATTTAAACAGAGCTAAAATTAATCATGAAGGTAGATATCAATGACATAAACTCACATGTCAAATTTCATGATTTTTGGAGAAACACAGAAAATCACATAATTCATCAAAGTTGCATTTATTAATTAAAGTGCAGATTTAATTGTCATAGCAAAATTACTCAAAACACAAGTTTTATAATTTTTATATTAGCACAGACATGCTATCATCTTACATGTCGAATTTCACAATTAACAAAGCTATAGAAAAATTATAGCAAAAAGAACAAAACTAGCTACTGTGCATAAAGCTATAAAAAGAAAAACTCCAATCTAAGCCTAACTGGGCTTTCGGCCCAGTCCAGGCGGCCCAATGCACGCGAAAGCAGGCCCGGCCTGGCTCCCGCCCGCGCGCCTCGGCGCTTTTGCAGAAAAGCCCTTCGGCTTCTAAAGAAACAACCCGCAGTCCATGGCACTATTCACATGAGTCACAGACTTTGCAACCCAACACCCTGATACTTATCGTCTTTACAAACGCGAGGTCCCCGACCCTGGCCCGAGCGGACGGCGGCGCACCGAGCGCCGGCGAGCCTTATGCCGGCCAACTCTGGCCAGTAGAGACCTAACGGACGCGAGCACCAACACCGGCGAGTCACCCGCGGCCGATAGAGCCCCTAACCCTAAACGCTACCACTCTAGGGAGGTCTGGCCACGCACGGCGGCGGACCGAACCGCGGCGGAGCTGTTCCAGCGAACCTAGGCTAGCAACAGAAGAACGGAGGGGCTAGGAAGCTCCAGTAGCTTACCCTACTACTGCCTGTGTAGTTGGTTCGAGCGGAGGATGGACGGAGAGGAAAGTTCCACGGAGCAGTGGCTTGCGGCGGCGAACTCCGGCGAAGAAGATGATGTTCCGGCGAGACCTGAACACCAAACAAAGAACCATCGAGCCGATGAGCATCCTGGGATCAAGACGAAACAGAAACACTAGACAGGGAGAGTAGAGGAGTGCCCGGTTGGGCTGACCACGGTGAGGTCGAGCTCGGCGGCGATCTCGCCCGGTGGGAAGAAAAACGACGAGCTCGAGCTCTCTAAGGCAGTAGAGGTCGAAGGGATGGGCTCTGGAGATGCGCAAGGAGGTAAGGAGTTTATAACCGCGGTCAATTTTGGATGAGGACGATCAGAGATGGTGCATTTGTGGATTGGGTGAACTGGTGCCCGTCGGTGCCCTAGGTGGCAAAACGGCGACGGCGAGCTCAGGAGAAAGCGCCACGACGCGAGGGAGAGCGCCAGCAGCTGCTTGACTTCGCCACGGACTCAGTTGCGAGTTCATTCGGGAGAGATCGACGTACAACGTGCAGGCAGGAGCGATCAAAAGATCAGCTCCCTGCCGCCATGAACAGGGGAAGAAGCTTATCCCCCCCCTTTGACCATTATACCCATTCGGTTTATATGAAATTTCTTCAAATTTTTGAATATAAGTTGAAAATATGTTAAAATACCAAATGCTCAGAATTCAATACTGAACATCTTTTATTTTTGCATCAAATGCAGAATATGCATAGATTTTGAATTAGGGTTTGCAAATCAAAAGGGGACAAATAGGGCAAAAGGGTATTTTCACAATTACTTCTGATTTCGAATAAGAACTTGAAAAACTTTATACATCAAAGTTGATCCTTATCAATAATGGAGCAACTTTGCTTTTTGAAGCATACTCAAATTCTTTTTAGATTTTGATTGCTATTAAAGGGGATAAAATAGGATTTTTGAATTAATAACATTACTTAATTGAATTCCAACCAAATTTGAATTATACCTCAATGGTGACTTGAAACATGTTCCAAATACACCTTTGAGACATAATACCAAGATGTGGTCAAAAATTCAATTACTATATAAGAAATTACCAAAATACCCTTATATAGCATAAAAGCATTATTCACCACATAAGAAAACATAAACTAGGGTTTCAACTTAAACACTCCTTATCAACTAAGCACAAGCATGATGAATTAAACTTGTTTTTAGTGAATGCATACTTAGGTTATCAACTCAAATGAAATGCCAGTGCTTATGATGACATGTCAAGTTTTAATCTGCTTAACACCAGAGTGTTACACTCAGGTGTGAAACGAAGGTACCTGAAAATGCGCTTGACCGCCTGACGGTGAGAATTGCGCGGCGACGCCTGAAACCGCGCGCACAGGCACACCGCGAACTGGATGTCCGGGCGTGTCGCCGTCAGGTAGAGCAGCGACCCGATCATGCTTCGGTACTCCTTCTGGTCCACAGCTTGAGAAGAATTTGAGGAAGTGAAAACCCCGATCATCCACGTAAATCTGGACCAAGAGAGTGTCTTTGCCTTGCTTGAGAAGAAAGAGCGTTTTATCCGCACATCCCATTTTAAAACACTTAGCAAGCAAAAAGGTTTTCAACCTATCATACCAGGCTCTAGGGGCTTGTTTCAAACCATATAAAGCTTTGTGGAGTTTGAAAACATGGTTTGGAAACTTGGGATTTTCAAAACCAGGGGGTTGTTCGACATAAACCTCTTCTTCTATGTAGCCGTTTAAGAAGGCACTCTTGACATCCATTTGAAAAAGTTTGAAACCTTTGGATGCAGCAAAAGCCAAGAGTATCCTAATAGCCTTCAAACGAGCTACAGGAGCGAAAGTCTCCTCATAGTCTATCCCCTCCTTCTGACTATAGCCCTTCGCTACAAGCCTGGCCTTGTTTCTAACAACGTGGCCATCCTCTCCTTGCTTGTTTTTGAAAACCCATTTTGTCCCAATAGGCTTACAGTCTGGAGGAGGTGGAACTAAAACCCAAACCCGATTTCACTCAAAGTTCTCTAACTCCTCATGCATGGCATTGACCCAATCCGGATCCGTCAAGGCGTGTCCAACATCTCGGGGCTCAAAATCAGCAACAAAAGTAGAATGAGCAAAGTGAGAGATTTGTGACCTGGACCGAGTGACACGTTCGTCGATGTTGCCGATCATCTGCTGAGGGGGGTGTTGACGCTGGATGTGTCGTGGCACCTCCCATGCAGAAGTGATCTCCCCCTCAACAGCAGCTGGTGCCTCCCCGGGTACAAAAGGTACCGCTCGGGGTGACGGATCCCACGGCCCACAGGAAGAAGAAGTGTCGGGGCCGTGAGTTGTAGTAGAAGCCGCTCCTTGCGGCACAGCAGGTGGAGGGGGTGCTGGATCATCCATACCTTCAGCACCCTCGTCCTCGTCATCAAAAAGAGGCTCACCAACCTCATGATCACCTGCACGCTCAAAACGAGAAGAAGGACAAACCATGGTCTCATCGAAGGTGACATCGGATGTCTCCTTGACTCGGTTAGTATCAAGGTTAAGTACAGGATAAGCTCTAGTGTGAGTGCCATAACCCAAAAATACACCGTCAGAAGAACGAGACTCAAATTTGTCCAGGTTGCCTTTTTTCAATATAAAACAGTGGCAACCGAAGACTCTAAAATAACTCACCTTGGGCTGTCTCCCAAATCGCAACTCATAAGAAGTCTTTTCAAGAAAGCTCGGAGAAAAATGCGATTGGAAATATAGCATGCAGTGTTCATAGCTTCGGCCCAATATCGCCTAGGAGTCCTATGCTCATCGAGCATTGTTGACGGTCCTTAAACACCTGTTTTACCATCAACATTTGACCCTAAAGTCCACCAAAAAGGCATGAAATGTAGTCAAATAGGTTTCAAACTAACCGAATTCCACATGTCCATAGAATTTTATTTGAATACAGGATTTGAACCAAATTTGGACATATGGACCCACCAGGAGACAAGCCCACTCAGCAGGGCCCAAATGGGCCTAAGAAGGGTGGCGCCCGCCACCCCTAGGTGGCGCCCGCCACCCCTAAGTGGCGCCCGCCACTTGGGTCGGCCCAAGTTTCACCCCCTGCCACATCACCGATCCGTGTGACCTCCCCAAGGCCAAATCTTGGCCCTTGGTCACTAGGTCAGTGGCATCGGACGGCTCAGGGAGGAATGGCGTGGATCAAGGCTGAATGGCGGTTGCTAGGACATGCAACCGACCTCCAAACCGCCTTGGACAACCACCTGGATGGCGTTGAAGCCAAGGCGGTGCATCCAACGATGAGGGAGGTGGCGGCCGCCACCTAGGGCTGGCGCCCGCCACTAGGGTTAGCCCTAGGTCGGCTGGTTGCCCCCTATAAGTACCCCCCCTCACTCATTTGGGCTATAAATACCCCCCTGAGGCACCTCTTCATTCACAACCAAGTAGATCCCACACTTCCAAGAGAAGCAAAGCAAGAGAAGCAAGTGAGAGTTAGGTTAGAAGCTCAGAGAGCTTTGGCAAGTAGGTTAGCTAGTAGAGAGAGTATAGCTCTAGTGCCCTCGCTACAGCGCGGCTCTTAGTTTAGCACAGCTTAGCCTAAGTCCTTGGCAGTATTAGCGTAGAGCTTGCTAAGAGAGAAGCGGGTGCGAGCGACTGGCATCGGAGGTCGGTTGATTTCCCGGCGTCTCTGGTCTGGTTTGCTCTCTTGTATCTCAGGTACATTTATCTTTATCTCAGTATTACTTTAAGCATACTTTCAGTATTACTTTCAGTATTACTTTATCAAGTACCTTGAGTGCGACCTAGCTAGCCTACAGATCAATTCACTTAGCCATAGTAGTTAATCTCTAGTGAGCTTAGTGTTTGATCTTTGCCAATAGGTTGCTTAGTTAGTTTAGTGTTTATCTTATTAAGTCAAGTATTTGCTCTGACGTCCGCAAGGGTGTCTCTATTCAAAGCTAGGGTAGAGATAGTTAGAATATAGTTAAGCGTGGTGCTTAGTTGTAGACTTACCTTCAGATACGGCTGGACCCCCGGATAGCTGTGGTAGCAAGCAGGTGGTGACAGCCCTGTGCGCCTTGAATTCCACCACGTAGTTGGCCCAGTTTAACAGTAAGGCTCGTTGTGCTAGCGTTCAACCTAAGTAAGTGGTAAAGGCTAGTACGCCTCGATACTTGACAAGATAGGAATAAAACTTTAATCAACATAGTTACTTTATTGTCTTTTGCCTGCCTTGCTTCGTAACTATCTTGCTTCATAGTTATCTTGCTTAGTAGTTATCTAGGAGTAGTTATTAGTTAGTAGTTAGTTATCTTAGTTACCCTTAGTTATCCTATTCCATTTATCTACCTATCCATCCACCCTACCTTAGCCATCCACTTCATCCTTACCTATCCACCCATATATTCTTTCTAGCCTTCCATCCCTTCTCTTCCCTTCTCCCCTTTTCCTTTTTCTTATTTCTTCGACTCTCATCCCCTCCTTGACTCAACTCATACACCACCCTAGCCTTCCCTTGGGATCAAATAAATCGACACCTGGTACTCCCAGGCGAAGTGCTACTACGATAGTTCTGTGCGCTTGCAGAATCTCCTCCTGGTAGATTGCATTCTCGCTAGCTAGCTCCTACTAGTGTAGGGATTGACAACCCCGCTTGGCATTAGTAGATAGCTACTTTAGTTACCCTATCCTAGGTGAAGCTAAGAACTACCAACAAGCATCGTCCTGGCCATTTCTACAAGGGTCCGATTCTTCCTCTCTACAACACCATTTTGGGGCGGTGTGTAGGGGGAAGAAAACTGATGCTCCAAACCCAAAGAGTTACAAAACTTCTCAAAATCCGAATTCTTGAATTCGGAACCATTATCACTCCGAATTGCTCGCATTGAGTTCAAAGGGAACTCATTCTGAAGACGCAAAATCAGATTGCGAGCAAAGGAGAAAGTCTCGGTCTTCTCAGTTAAAAAGAAGACCCAGGAATACCTCGAAAAGTCGTCAACAACAACAAGCACATACCACTTCCCCCCAACCGAGCTCACCCGAGCTGGACCAACAAGGTCCATGTGTAAAAGCTCTCCAGGGCTCTTAGTCATGACCTGAGTCACTGGATGGTGGGGAGCGGCAACCATCTTCCCATGTCTACAAGAATGGCAAACAAGATCCTTCTCCATCGACAACTTGGGCAATCCTCGGATTAGGCCAAGTGAGCTAAGTCTTGCAAGCAAGTCGAAGCTCATATGTCCCAGTCTCCTATGCCACTTCCAAAGATTAGAGGAGGAAGGACCAGCCAAAAGACAACGAGAAACTCCAAACGACTCCGAGAAATCTGCATGAAAGACTTTCCCAAAGGGCGAAATCACACAAACAAGATTGCCCTGAGGATCCAAAATACGACTGAGATTTGGCTTAAAACGAATCTCATAGTCGTCATCAAAGAGTTGCGAAACAGAAAGAAGGTTAAAATGCAAGTTAGAAACAAGAGCAACATCGCGCAACACAAAGTGCTCATTAACTCGCACCGACCCACGAGACAACACTTTACCTTTGCTATTGTCGCCGAAGGTGATAAACTCCTTTCCGGCGACCGGACTAAGACTGGAGAACCACTTGGCGTTTCCGGTCATGTGTCTCGAACACCCGGAATCCACCAACCAAACGTTCTCGAATCGTTTTACCTACATCAATAAAAAGACATAGGGTGAGCATACGGTCCAACACTGGGGTTAGTGAAGTAGGAAGAATACCAGTGTTGGGCCGGCTGCTCAAAAGAACGGTTAGCAGAAAAACCATTCCTAGCACGCCTACGAGGGAAGCGATCACCACGTTGAGGAAAACGTGGTCCGCTAAGGGAAGAGCGTCCATCGTGATACACAAAACGCGGTGGGGGAAAACGCTCAACTGCAAAGCCACAGCCACGGGGTCCATAGCCTACAATTGCAGGCTCCCGCCGGGCACGCTCTCTACGAGGCCTAGGCCTAGGAACTTGAGGCACTACACCTCTAGGCCTAGCATCTCTCCTCGGAGCTCTCTTCTGCCTAGGCCTGGGAACTTGAGGTTCTGGACCTCTGGGCCTAGCAGCACGTCTCTGAACATTTGGCGCATGTACATCATGGAGAGGATGGTACATGTCCGCATTGTTCATCTCCCTAGCACGGCGTGCCTCTCTCTTGCGCCGAAAGCAGAACTCACTCAAGTGTCCATGTCTCCCACAGTGCTCACAATGGTACCTCACCGCTCTCAAAGGGGGTTGTTGGTACTCACGGTGGTGGGTGTGGATCACATTGCCCTTCTGTGGCATAAGCTCCTCCTGGATGGGTGGCATTGTGTCCAGCTTGTTCTTTAGGTGGTTGGGTTTGGGATGCCACACTTGGTTCTTGGGTGGAGCTCTCGGAGGTTCCTCAAACACTCCATCCTTGGTGTTAGGCTTGAGAGGCTCTTTGGGTGGAAGCTTGGTAAGTTTGGGAGTAGTGGTGGAGTTGGGATTCTCACTCGGGTTCAAACCACTCGACTCTCCAATCTTCCCAAAAGCAGAAAGATCAACACCCGGAGCAAAACCTACACCGGGACCTCCAGCAGCTCGCTTGAATTGGGAGATCATCATCCCGAGTTGCGGCTCACCACAAGACACCCATGACAAGATGGTCCGAAGGTATGTGTTTTCCTCCTCGGTTTGCATCTTGTCATGCTTCACGTTAGCAATCTCCATCTCCAAACCCTCACACAAAGCACACCTAACCACAAAAGTGCTACCCGAGCTGACCTTCTCAAGAGACTCAATCTTGGCATTCTTCTCTGCCAACTCGGTTTGCAAGACAGGACAAGTCTTGCACGCACCCAACAGCGAGGGTCTAGCCTTCAGCTCATCCACCTCTCCTACCAACGCAACATACTTACCTCTCAAAGTGAGAAGGTCAGTCATGTGCATGGTGCACATCTCACACTCCTCCTCATCGGTGACAACCACGGTGGACTTGACAGATTCAAGTTCCTTCACCGTATCCTCCCACTTCTGCCTAAACTCCTTGCGCTCTCTAGCGGCACGCCTAAGCAACATATCCTGACTAAGGAGCGTGGCAGTAAGCTTCTCGACCTCAGCAGAAAGCTCATCGTGGGTCAGAGATACCTGGGAGGTGTCGTCGTCGTCGTCGTTCCGAGGGGAGTTCACCAGCTCTCCATCGACCTCCTTGCCGAGGGCCATGGTGCAGAAGCCGTCGTCGTCGGCGAAGAAGTAGAGACCGTTGAGCTTGTCCTCGATCTTCTTCTTCTTCTCGGACTCGTCGTCACTCGAAGAAGCGGAGTCGTCGTCGGTTTGCAAGACTGGGCAAGACTTGCACGCACCCAACAACAAGGGTCTAGCTCGGAGCTCATCCACCTCTCCTACCAAAGCAGCATACTTACCTCTCAAAGTGAGAAGGTCAGTCATGTGCTTGGTGCACATCTCACACTCCACCTCCTCAGAAACGACCACGGTGGACTTAGCGAACTCAAGCTCCCTCACCGTGTCCTCCCACTTCTGCCTAAACTCCTTGCGCTCTCTAGCAGCACGCCTAAGCAACTTATCTTGACTAAGCAAGGCGGCAGTAAGCTTCTCAACCTCAGCAGAAAGCTCGTCGTGAGTGAGAGATACCTGGGAGGTGTCGTCCTCGTCGTCGTTCCGAGGGGTGTCCTCCAGCTTGCCGTCGACCTCATCACCAAGAGCCATGGTGCAGAGACCGTCGTCGGCGGCGAAGAAGCAGAGGCCGTTCATCTTGTCCTCGATCCTCTTCTTCTTCTCGGACTCATCATTGCTTGAGCAAACGGAGTAGTCATCCGAGCCGTCGACGTCGCTGAGCGTGGCGAAGAACGCACGCTGCTCAGCTTGGGCCTTCTCCAAGTACTTCTTCTTGATGTACTCCTTGTCGAAGCCGCCCCTCCGCTTGTGCCTCGCGGGGACGTACTTCTCCTTGCGCTTGCCGGAGTCATACTTGTGCCCATGATCGCCCTTCCCAGATGAGTTCTTCTTCTTGGGACAGTTGGCGATGAAGTGATCGGGGTCGCCGCACTCGTAGCATCCCGAGCGTCCTACTCCGCGGCGACGGTTCATGCGGTTGTTGTGGAACCGCGAGAACCGGTTGGCGAGCATAGCCAACTCGTCATCCCCCAAAGACTCCAGCTGCTCCTCTGTGACAGAAAAGAGAGAAGAGAGTGCAAAACCTCCAAAGGGGTTAGCAGAAGAGCCAGACAGCAAAGCCATTGACGGGCCAGAAGGATTTTCATAAGAAGCCCTCGCCATGGCATCGATCTCACTGGACTTGAGCTTACTGAAGAGCTCGTCGCACGTGAGGGTCTCATAGTTAGGTGATTCGATGATCGCCTGAACTTTGGAGTCCCACACCGACCGATCAAGAGTATGCAAAAGCTTCAAAGCCCTCTCATGATCGTCGAAAGGCAACAGCTCCTTGTTAGCCCTCATCCTGTTGACAATCACCTGAAAGCGAGCGAATAAACTTTCTATGCTCTCGCCAGGCATATGTCGAAAGTTCTCATACTCTCGCTTGAACAACTCGTAGAGTCGGGTTTTGACTTGAGAGGTTCCCTCATGGAAACGCATGAGAGTGGCCCAAATCTCCCGAGCCGTAGCGAGGTGAGAAACGCGATCAACCTCACTCATGCTCAAGCATGAGAAAAGAGCATTACGGGCTCGGCTATTGGCATCGTGCTCATCGATCTGATGCTGAGAGACACGAGCAGCCAAGACCACGTAATCAGCAGAGTTGCAAATATCCCAAATGGAAGAACCCAAACTCTGCAGATAGGCCGACATGCGTCTCTTCCAATACGCATAGTTCGTCCCATCGAAAAATGGCGGTTTGCCCACGCCGCGATCCATGTCGCCTTCTGTGGATCTGGAACCGGCTAAGGTGGAAGATCCTTAACCCGCTCCGATACCAATTGAAGGACCGAGAAAGCACTAGCAAGGCGACCAGAGCGGGGGTGAATGGGAGCTCAAAAATTTCTCTCAAAACTTTGACCAAATGTCCCAAAATCAACCCCCAAGAGCTATGACCGAAACCGTGATGCCCACGACCCTTGGAAGAGGGTGGATGATCTCTAGGATCACAGCGAGGCACCACAAAGCGATAGCAATCCAAACGCCAAAAGCACCGGCTCGAAAACGACCCCAAAAACCAAGTCCCGAACGTAGATAGGCAGCTACGTCGAGAAACTTCCAAATACCTATGATAACAAGTAGCAAAGATACCTAGAGAGGTTCCTTGATCAACTCTAGGGCCAAACGAGAAGTCCGGAAACCAAGCGAAGAAGCCGGGAGAGCAAACGCACTAAACCGGAGCAAACAGACGAATCCCGGACTGTCCGGCTCAACCGCGGACTGTCCGCGGGGGGATGGCGGACTGTCCGCCGGCAAAATCCCCAAAACAGCACAGTTGCTGAAGTCTCCCTGCTCGGGCCCGGACTGTCCGCGTCTGACAACGGCGGACTGTCCGCCGGTCACCCGAGGCAAAAACAGTCAAGCCGCGCGACCACTGCTCGGTCGAAGCCCTATGCGCGGACTGTCCGTCGGTCAAACCGCGGACTGTCCGCGAGTGCGCAAAGAGGGCGATTTCAGTCGCCTTCTCCCCAAATCTCCTCCGAATCGATTCAAACCAAAATCCCAAGTTCCCAAACTTGGAGAGGATGATCACGGAGTAGTTAGGAGACTATCCCCAAGAAATCACCCGCTCAAATTGACTCAAACAACGGGAAATCAAAAGGGGTGGAGGATGAACCGAAAAGCGCCACGAAAACGAAATCAACCCGATCTACTTGTTCGTGAGGAGTTAGATGAATTCCTTCGGTCGAAATGACCTCCTCTCAAAAACGAACAAGTTAATTCAAACGGATTTCGCAAAGACGCAGTAGAGAGGGAGATCGAGTGACGGGCAAATCACGGAGAAACGAAGAACGCGAAGAACACGAACCAAAACGTGAATCAACACATCGATCTGCAACCGTGTGGCTACCACACGCTACAACAGTGAGGTTACGGCCTCACTTCCTCAAAATCTCCAGTACACAGAGGTATGGTTCTCTGCGGATCTCAGCTAGCTACAGCAGGGGATTGGGAGAGCAGGAAACCCTAGAAGCAAAGAGCAAATGAACTGAGATGGATGGGGAGGTGGGTGTCTCCCCCTACTTATCCTAATTCTAACTATTCCTAATTCCCACTCTACCCCTAACTACTTACAGAGCGAACCAGCTAAACCCTAAGGTTATTCTGGACCAACTCGATGGTAGGTGGATCCGACGGCCATGCCCGCACAACTCGTAGCGTTGCCTCGACGCAACCTCCCGATTGCCGCCACGTGCCACCACCGCTCTGCACCCCCGGTTTTGTGGCCCAAACCGGGAAACCAGCCTTTCCAGCCAACCCCCGGTTTTGAGGCCCAAACCGGGAAACCAGCCCACCAGCGCCTGAGTTTTGTGGCCCAAACTCAGCAAACCCGCAGCACCCAGGTTTTGAGGCCCAAACCTGGAAACCGTCCTCAGCCCGAGTTTTGTGGCCAAACTCGAAAACCATCCGCACCCAGGTTTTGAGGCCCAAACCTGGAAACCGTCCACCCGATGGTTTTTCCGTGGCTCTACCACCAAACCGACGCCGTAGAGGGGATGCACCGCCCGTGCACCCCGTCCACCGACACGTGTCCCCAAGTCCACGACTCAGGCAACACATGACCGCAAGTCTTCGCTCGTCGCTGTCCCAAGCTGTCAACCACCACAGCTGATCCTCGGGCCACCGGTCCCTCAGTCCAAGCCTCACGTCCGCCCTTCGCCACTCTCGGTTCATCGGCACGGCACGTCTCTACTTGACCTTCACCTTGCCTCTGATCACTGCATCCGTGCTCGATACCTGCACAACACAAGCCAAAGAACATGCGCATCATCCAAGTTGACAATCACTCATCACTCAGAGACTCGGCATACACCCATGTATCCGCAAGAAGAAGAAGAACCCGATGGTGTACTGAGAGAAGAAGTGCCCAAGGAAGAAGAAGACCCACCGGATAAGGATCAAATTCCATGGACCTAAGGTATGGTTTTTACTTTTAATTTTTCCCTTCAATTTTCCCTTTTTCGAATAAATAACATATGTCATGCATGTAACTAAAAAAATATATATATCACCAGTTATCATTAGTTATATGCATAGGTATATGTTAACTTAGCTAGCACAATAAAATATCATAATAGGATAGTTTCCCTTTTTCACAACATTAGATAGTTTCCCTTTTAACAAAATGAGAACAAGAGCTCCGACCGAGAAAGATGAAGGCCCTTCACCAAGCAAGAAGCCAGCTTGGGGGAGACTCCCGCTCCAATAAGGTCTGTCTCAAGCCTACACTTTACATTCAGTTCTTAAATTCTATATCTTTTGAATGTCACATGCTTGCCTAAATAACCATTCCATGAATAAAATTGATAAAATCTGCTTAAACAAGTTGAAACCCGAATAAGATTTGAAATATGTCATGCAAATGCTATTGTTATGGTTTGAATGACTAGTCTTATCTAAGTTGTAGCTTTTGTGGGTTGCACATGCTTTAACTAAAATCATGCTTAGTGAATAAAGTTAGTAAGAAATGGAGTAATTATTTAAGCTTGCTAAGGTGGAATTAGGACCTAATCTGGAGGATTTCTTTTAAAAATTATGAAAACCTTGCTAAAAAGTTCCTCCTAGATTTTATCCCATCCCACCACCAGCCAAATATTTGTTAGTCATTAGTCAAAACCACAAAGAGCTTTGTTTGTGTTGAGCTTTGTTAGACCTCATAGATCTTAGTAGAGAAGCTTATCATATCTTTTGAATCAAGATCCACGCACACCCACCATAAATTGCCTACTCTCCACTTTGGAAGTTTGCAACCACCAAATAAATTGCTTATTCTCTACACCGGAGATATGCAATACCCTGCCAAACATCCCATTGCTAGCCTTATGCTTATTCCTACACTGGGAATGAGCATTTCTCCCTCTTCCCCCTTTTTCATTTTCAAAAATCATTTCCTATAGATAATCTGGGGAAATCTAGAGCTAAAAAGAGAGAGAGAGAGAAAAATGAGCAAAGTAGCTCAAGAAAGGATTATGTCCTGAAGAAAAAAAAGTGAGCAAAGTAGCTCAAAAGAGGACTATGTCCTAAGAAAATGTGAGGACACATCTTTTGTCTACTCACTATGTATCCAAAAAAAATAGAGAGAGAGAATTATCATTAGCTCTAGACCCTAGAAATTAACTAGGAAGGATTATGAAATATCTCTCTATACACTTCCACATAACCACACATGCACATCTTGATCAATTTTTATGATTTGCTGCTCCTTATGATCTGAGTGTCTAGCTTAGCAATAAACATCAGGCAATTTGCTCATGGTTCTTAGCCTTCCTATAACTCCACATATCATTCTTTAGAAATAGGAGAGGCTACATTTTGGCCTAAGTGAGGATTTAAACACCATTGAGTGATTGAGTGAATCTTGGAGGACTTAAGCAAGTTGTTATCTTTTGAAAACTTTGAAAAACCTCCAGACAGAATCCTAGTCAAACCTAAGCAAGATAAAAGTTTCCTATCTACTTCTTTATTTCACTCTTGCATGTTTGAAGTGAAAAGCTATAAGCCCCACATTGCTATGATTAATGATATATGCTAAGTTATTTCTCACTATACAATATGCACTTGCAGACATCTTAACTTGCTATCCATTTCATGCTCAATGCTTAAACCGCATTGTTGCTCGAGGACGAGCAACAGGTTAGCTTGGGGGAGCTTGTTGATGGTCCTTAAACACCTGTTTTACCATCAACAATTGACCCTAAAGTCCACCAAAAAGGCATGAAATGTAGTCAAATAGGTTTCAAACTAACCAAATTCCACATGTCCATAGAATTTTATTTGAATGCAGGATTTGAACCAAATTTGGACATATGGACCCACCAGAGGCCAAGCCCACTCAGCAGGGCCCAAATGGGCCTAAGGGGGGTGGCGCCCGCCACCCCTAGGTGGCGCCCGCCACCTCTAAGTAGCGCCCGCCACTTGGGTTGGCCCAAGCTCCACTCCCTGCCACGTCACCGATCCGTGTGACCTCCCCAAGGACAAATCTTGGCCCTTGGTCACTAGGTCAGTGGCATCGGACGTCTCAGGGAGGAGTAGCGTGGATCAAGGCTGAATGGCGGTTGCTAGGACATGGAACCGACCTCCAAACCGCCTTGGACAACAACCTGGAGGCCGTAGGATCAAAGCCGGTGCATCCAACGGCCAGGGGACTGGCGGCCGCCAGTAGGGGGTGGCGCCCGCCACCTGACCTAACCCTAGGTCGGTTGGCTGCCCCCTATAAGTACCCCCCTCACTCATTTGGGCTATAAATACCCCCCGGAGGCATCCCATCATACCCCACCACACCAAGAGAAGCAAGTGAGAGTTAGGTTAGAAGCTCAGAGAGCTTAGGCAAGTAGGTAGCTAGTAGAGCAAGGCATCTTCGCCCTCGCGGTAGCGCTGCTCAAGGCTTAGCTCAAGAGTAGAGGCGTGCGAGTGATCGGTCCTGGAGCTGGGAAGAGTCTTCCTTCATCTCCAGTTCAGGTTTTGCTCTTGTTACTCAAGCACTTACTATATTCTAGTTCATCATTTCAAGTATTACTTTATTCTACTTATCAGTATTGAGTGGTATACTTGATTGATTGCTTGAGTGCCTAGCTATCCTACAGATCAATTCACTTAGCCATAGTAGTTAATCTCTAGTGAGATTAGTGTTTGATCTTTGCCAATAGGTTGCTTAGTTAGTTTAGTGTTTATCTTATTAAGTCAAGTATTTGCTCTGACATCCGCAAGGGTGTCTCTATTCAAAGCTAGGGTAGAGATAGTTGGAATATAGTTAAGTGTGGTGCTTATTTATAGACTTACCTTCAGATACGGCTGGACCCCCGGATAGCTCCGGTAGCAAGCAGGTGGTGACAGCCCTGTGCGCCTTGAATTCCACCACGTAGTTGGCCCAGTTTAACAGTAAGGCTCGTTGTGCTAGCGTTCAACCTAAGTAAGTGGTAAAGGCTAGTACGCCTCGATACTTGACAAGATAGGAATAAAACTTTACTCAACTTAGTTGCTTTATTGACTTTTGCCTGCCCTGCTTTGTAACTATCTTGCTTCGTAGTTATCTTGCTTGGTAGTTATCTAGGATTAGTTATCAGTAGTTAGTAGTTAGTTAGTTACCCTTAGTTACCCCCCTATCTATCTAGTTATCCACCTTACCTTAGCCATCCATTTCGTCCTTACCTATCCACCCACATTTTCTTTCTAGCCTTTCATCTTCCCTTCTCCCCTTTTCCTTTTTCTTATATCTTCGACTCTCATCCCCTCCTTGACTCAACTCATACACTGTTGACGGTGCTTAAAGCATCATTTCACCATCAACATTTCACCCAAAACCAAGGTAAAACAACATAAAAAGTAGAAGATTTGGTTTATAACTAACCTATTTCCACATGTGCATAGTTTCTTATCTTAATGCAGGAAATAATGGAATTTGGGCCAAACAAGAGCACCAGGAGCAAGGCCAAGCCACTCTGGCCCATTTGGGCCTGAGCAAGGTGGCGGCCGCCACCTATTACTGGCGGCCGCCAGGTCACTCGTGCCAAAAGTGGCCCAAGCCATGTCATCGATCCGTGGGAGTCACCTCAAGCTCAAATCCTGACCATTGCACACTAAGGCGGTTTGATCCAAGGGCTAAGAAGAGTATCACCTGGATAGTGGGCTTTGGACACGTGTCTAAACCCTAACCGGCCCTCAAACCGACTTGGGAGAGCAATTGAAGACCGTTGGATGAATGGCGGTTGCAACGGACGATAGTAAGGTGGCGGGCACCAGGGTTTGGTGGCGGGCGCCACCCCCCTAAACCCTAACCGACCTCCCCTCACTCTATAAGTACCCCCGTAGCTCCCTAGGACTATAAATAGGCCCCTTGAGCTCTCATTCGGGGAGCCTCACACCATTCCTCACCATTTGGTTAGAGTAGCACACTTGCTATGATAGAGAGATTAGAGAGTGTGAGTGCCTCACTAGAAGAGGAGCTGGAGAGGAGAAGAGTAGAAGCCTGGAGAGCTCCGGAGTTGTCGGAGACCCCTCCTTCTCTCTGCTCTGCGCTTCAACTATGGTAACTTAGTATCTTATTCTATCTTCCAGTATTTACTTTCAGTACTTGTGTGTTTGTTTCATTGCTTGATATTACTTTCAAGTGCTCTAGTTCTAGTACAGGGCTAGTAGTAGTAATATATAGATTAAGTGTGGTACTTAGGCTATATATTGGCAGTGAATACGGCTAGGCCCCCGGATAGCTGTGGTAGCAAGCAGGTGGTGACAGCCCTGTGCGCCTTGAATTCCACCATGTAGTTGGTCTAGTTTAACAGTAGGGCTCGTTGTGCTAGCGTTCAACCTAAGTCAGTGGTAAAGGCTAGTACGCCCAAAATACACTAGTAAAGAACTTAAATCACTAGAAGTTTAATAGAACTAGGATCTACCTCAGTAGATAGTGCCCGTTCCCTTCATCTATCCTAGATATCCTTATCCCCCTAGTCCTCTCAAAATCACTTCGCGTTCCTCGTGGATTCGATACCCCAGAATACTCTGAGGTGAAAAGCTACAACTGACAACCATGCGCTTGTGGTTTCTTCTGCGTGCCACCCCAGGTGTCAACAAGCTTTTCTGGCGCCGTTGCCGGGGAACGATAGCTGATTTTTGAGACTAGAGTTAGGATCATCTTTACCCTCTCCGCATGGAGAATCAATCTATCTTACAATTCGCAGCTCCTAAGAGTTCGCGATTAGAGCCACATTTATCATCACAACCTATATATGCCGATAGTTACGAATTGCACCCTGACTTTATTAATAAAGTTCAGGAGAGCATGTTTACAGGATCAGAAAATCCCTACATACATCTACGTGAGTTTGAGCAAGTCTGTGCATGCTTGAACATTTCGGGCATTTCACCTGACACTGTCAAGTGGAAGCTGTTTCCGTTCACTTTGACGGGAGCAGCTAAAACATGGCATGCTCGAACCGCGGGAAGTGCCAGAGGAGACTGGGGAACTTTACAGACCAAGTTTATCTTGACGTATTTCCCTGTCCACCGAGTGTTACGACTACGAGTAGAAGTGTTGACCTTTAGACAAAATGATAAGGAGACATTAGGGGAGGCTTGGGACCATTTTATTGGTTTAATCAATTCAGGACCCGATTTAGCCGTACCCGATCCAGTGCTCCTTCAACATTTTTATGTCGGTCTAGAGAAAGAAAGCGCTCTTCACCTTGATCATTCGTCAGGTGGAGCGTTTCTTCATCTTTCTCCATGAGGTGGAAAGGAGGTTCTTGATAGAATTCTCGAGAATACTCCTTATACTGGAGTTTCCGATGAAATCCCTGAGGAAGAAGTCGTAGAAACCCAAGTTTTGACCGTAGAACAACAAGAAGAGCCCGAGTCTAGCTCGCTGGACTTAGCAGAGCCTATTCCGTCCACATCTGGGAGAGAAATTCTTCCAGAATTTTTGGGCGAGATAGAGGATGATGTGTTTGAGGATTACGGAAATGCTATGAACTACTTCGTTCAAGCTCTCCCATCCGACAAACCACTTCCTGAGTCCTCTGATGGAATCTATAGCAGAGAGCGTCTTTTGGAACTTTCGGCTGTCATGAGTCATGAATGGACAATGGAAGCCGAAGTATCAGAAAACATCCCTCGCATAGATAAAATACCTAGTGTAACAGATTGTCGAATTAGGGGAGAAAGAGCATTTGCCTTTTACGACCCTGTCGTGGGAATTAATGTTCTTGCTAGTAATTATGTATCCCGAACATTCCCCGACCTTCAACGACATCCAACTAAACGGTGTTTAAGAGACCCAAATGGTGACATCTTGGAAAGTGAAGGAATCCTAAAGATGGTCCCCATCCAAGTAGATGGAGCGGACATGGTCTTCGATTTCTACATTTTCGATGTAGTCCTTTTTGACGTCTTCTTAGGACAACCGTGGTCCATACTTGCCTTCCAAGGACCATGTCAAGAGCACTTTAATGCTCAGATCGGTGGAAAAGAGTACTCAGTACCTTTTGTTCGTGCATTAAATTCTATTGCCGAACAACCGCCAGAACCAGATCTTCTCGATCAAGCTAGAACCTCTACTCTTTATGAGTTGGCTCAGCCTGATTTTGAAGAAGATTCTGAGTTCTTTGTCGAAGAAGAAGCCGAGACAGATGAACCGTTTCGCTTAAACGAATCGGAAAAGCCATCTCGACCTTCCATAGAGCTAAAACCTCTGCCTGAAGGCCTGAGATACATCTTTCTAAACAAAGACCCCGAGACTCCCGTGATTATTAGCAGTAAACTATCTGAAGAGGAAGTCCGTAGGTTGGCCCTTGTCTTAGAAAAACACCAATCTGTCTGTGGCTATTCACTTCAAGATTTGAAGGGAATTAGTCCAAATCTCTGCACCCATCGTATCCCTCTCGATCCTGAGATACCCACCTCAAGACAGCCCCAAAGACGACTTAATAACGCTATGTGCGAAGTCGTGAAAAAGGAGGTTCTGAAACTCTTGCACGCGGGAATTATTTATCCAGTTCCTTATAGTGATTGGGTAAGTCCCGTGCAAGTAGTTCCAAAGAAAGGAGGTATGACAGTCGTTAAGAATGAGAAAAATGAGTTAATCCCTCAACATACTATCACTGGATGGAGGATGTGTATAGACTATAGGAAGCTGAATATAGCCACAAAGAAAGATCATTTTCCACTTCCTTCTATAGATGAGATGCTAGAGAGATTGGCAAACCATTCCTTCTTCTGCTTCCTGGATGGATATTCTGGTTATCACCAAATCCCAATCCATCCAGATGACCAAAGTAAGACCACTTTCACATGCCCGTATGGAACTTATGCCTATAGACGCATGTCCTTTGGACTTTGCAATGCGCCGGCATCTTTCCAACGGTGTATGATGTCCTTCTTTTCTGACATGATTGAACAAATCATGGAGGTATTCATGGACGACTTTTCGGTCTATGGGAAAACCTTTGACGATTGCCTAGCCAATTTAGACAAAGTCCTCCAACGCTGTGAAGAGAAGGACCTAGTTCTTAACTGGGAAAAGTGTCACTTCATGGTGCGGGAAGGAATTGTCCTAGGCCATCGAATTTCAGAACGTGGGATAGAAGTGGATAAAGCCAAAATCAATATAATTGAACAATTGCCACCACCCACTAATGTGAGAGAGATCCGAAGCTTCTTGGGCCATGCCGGCTTTTATTGAAGGTTTATTAAGGATTTCTCACAGGTCGCTAGACCCTTAACGAGCCTGTTAGCAAAAGACGTCCAGTTCAAATTTGATGAGGATTGTCTACAAGCTTTCAATATTTTGAAAAAGGCTCTGACTTCGGCACCAATCATCCAACCCCCAGATTGGAATTTGCTGTTCAAAATCATGTGTGAGGCTAGTGATTATGCTGTGGGGGCCGTCCTTGGTCAAACTAAAGATAAGAAGCATTATGCTATTTCTTATGCTAGTAAGACCCTGACCGGCCCCCAGCTAAACTATGCAACCACAGAAAAGGAACTTTTTGCTGTAGTCTTTGCCATAGACAAGTTTAGATCTTACTTAGTGGGAGCTAAGGTGATTGTTTATACCGATCACTCTGCTCTGAAATATCTCTTCACTAAGGAAGATGCTAAACCAAGGCTTATCCGCTGGATCCTTCTCCTTCAAGAATTTGACCTGGAAATAAGAGACAAGAAGGGAGTAGAGAATTCAGTAGTCGATCACTTGTCTAGACTACAAGTCAATAATTCGGACAATCTCCCAATAAATGACTTTCTTCGCGATGATACCCTTTTAAAAGTCACATATACCAACCCTTGGTATGCAAACATCATGAATTTTATAGTCACCGGCTATGTCCCGCCGGGGGAGAATAAAAAGAAACTGCTATATCAAAGCAGAACGCACATGTGGGATGAACCATATCTCTATAAGGTCTGTACAGATGGACTCTTGAGAAAATGTGTCCCCATAGAAGAAGCAACAAAAATCATAGATAGATGTCACTCCGCCGAATATGGAGGACACTATGGAGCTTTCCGGACACATGCTAAAATATGGCAAAGTGGTTTTTATTGGCCATCAATGTACGAGGACACAAAGAATTATGTGAGACGTTGTCCTCGTTGCCAAAAGCATGATAACATTAATGCCCGAGATGCTATGCCTCTCGTGAACAATCTCCAAGTTGAGCTGTTCGATGTTTGGGGTATAGACATCATGGGCCCCTTTCCTAAATCCTATGACGCCGAGTACATTCTTGTGGATGTGGATTATGTCTCGAAATGGGTAGAAGCCATACCCTGTCGAGCGGCAGATGCTAAACTTTCGAAGAAAATGTTCCAAGAAAACATCTTTCCTCATTTTGGAGTTCCTAGACTAGTCATTAGTGATGGAGGCCCTCATTTCATAGATAAGAGCTTCCGACATTTCTTAGCTAGTCAAGGAGTCCAACAAAATGTAGCCATTGCATACCACCCCCAAACAAGTGGACAGGCCGAAACGTCCAATAAACAAATAAAGAATATCTTGCAAAAGACGGTAGAAGAAATGGGAAAGGGATGGAAACAAAAGTTACCCGAAGCTCTGTGGGCCTATCGGACCGCCTATAAGACCCCGATTGGAATGTCCCCATACCGACTAGTTTATGGAAAAACTTGTCATCTTCCTGTTGAGCTTGAGTTCAAAGCTCATTGGGCCATTAAGAAATGGAACATGGACCTTGACCAAGCTGGCCAAAATAGGAAGATGCAAATTTCTGAACTAGAAGAATGGCCAGAGAAAGCCTATCATAGTGCCAAGCTCTATAAAGAGAAGACTAAGAGATGGCACGATAAACGGATCAAAAAGAAAGAGTTCGAATTAGGAGACAAAGTTTTACTCTTTAACTCCCGTGTTCGACTTTTCGGACATGGTAAACTTCGAAGCAAATGGGAAGGACCCTTCAAGGTTGTTGCAACCTCTTCCCATGGAGCCGTCACATTAGAAAGTGACGATGGGCAAATCTTCAAAGTCAATGGACAAAAATTAAAAATATTCTATGACTTTGATAAAAATGAGCTAAACGAAATTGATATAATTAACTTTGAAGTAGCTCAAGCCCATGACAATTAATGGATGGACCCAATTTACCCCTTGTCCATTTCATGCAATTAGTCCATTCAAAACCCCGAGAAAGGCCTCTTTAGGCCCAACCAAGCCAATTCGACCTCGGAACTTTGAAATTTAGGAGGTTTACCTTCTCCCGCTCGATGCCCGGCGAAGGAGGAGTGGCGGCCGCCACTCCCAACTGGCGGCCGCCACCAAACCCTGGCGCCCGCCACTCTAGATGGTGGTTTAGAAGCCCTTCTCCACGTGGCAGCTAATCCCGAGCTTGGTAGAGTTAAAGAAGGAGGAGATGAGGACGAGTTAGTTCATCTAAGGATTATCCCTCCACTTCTCCCCCTTCTTAAAAGAAGAACTCTTTCTTCTCCCTCCATCTATTCACGAAGCCTAGCCAAGCCTCCTCCAAAACCATGTCGTCTCCATGGAAATCCGAGTCCTATAACCCTCAAGGATCCATCTCGTCCTCCACACAAGCCATCATCCGATCTTTGATCGACGACGACATGGAGGTACTTGACGTGCCTCCTTTAGCAATGGTGCTGCCAGACGACACTTATGTCAAGGGGACACCACCGGAGGGCGCAGGGAAGGCACCAGCCACCACTCCAGTGGCGGGCGCCACCCCTGCTGGGCGGCCGCCAGGGGTGAAACGCCCCCTGGCCTCGTCTTCGCTCCGTCTTCATCCTCCTCCAGTGGCGCCACCCGAGAAGAAACTGAGGACGCCCACCAGGCCGACCACAGGGGAGATCACCCCGAGGAAGTCTCCGGCCGTCAAGGCCAGGGGTGATGAAATGCCCACTCCATCAAGGGCGAAATCCCGGGTCAGCTTTGGCTCGGATAGCCACACCCGGAGCTACAGCCCCAATCCCAAGAGGGCTAAACTGGAGGTGTACGGCGTGAGAATGCCCGATGGGCATTATGAGAAGAGGCTGCGTGAGCGTGAGGTGAGCACTCATGACTCCAATGGGTCGCTCTCCGAGCCATCCGTGCGCTGCTGTCTCAACCCATCGCCGGCAGGAGTCCCCGGCGAGATGGAGCACAGCGGTGGTGAGGAAGGGTTAACCCTCGAAAAACTCACCGCCGAGGTGAAGAAGCTGCGCAAGGAGAAGAGCGCCTTGGAGGATCAAGTCGCAGAGATAGCCCTCTGG
This sequence comes from Coix lacryma-jobi var. lacryma-jobi, assembly GCA_009763385.1. NCBI lineage: Eukaryota > Viridiplantae > Streptophyta > Magnoliopsida > Poales > Poaceae > Coix > Coix lacryma-jobi. The sequence goes on along the minus strand of VDCT01000021.1, from coordinate 42,935 downwards.
CGAATGGACATGGAGGATCGGTTCACCATCCTCCGCAAGGGCTGCACCTCGAAGATCAAGCGTCTCTTCAAAGAGACGGGCTTCGAGGATCTCTACGAGGCCCCTCCATTAGATTAGATTAGATTAGGGTGTCTAGTAGATTTTTAGTTTGATTTAGTTTAAGTTTAGTTTTGCTTGATTTAAATTTTTAGATTGTTTCATTTTCAAATTAGAACTTTTGTTTAGGAAATTTTTTATATAATGAATAAAAAGACACCCTTACTTTTCCCTTCATCAAGTTTGTTCATTTTAAAAAAATAAAAAGTACCAAAACTCCTAGTGTGGGGGAAATCCCCTCTCTAAACACCTCTGAAAAACGTGACAAAATGTTCAAAGCTGTAACCTGAACATAGCAAGGTAGCTGCCACGCTATTTGCAAGCCGCATGGGCTAAAGCCCATGGCGGCCGCCACTTATTACTGGCGGCCGCCAGGCCACTCTGCACCGACACACTCCCGGTGAACCCCTAAACCTGTGTTTTAAATTCTGTACAATTTGGATCACTGGATGTCTCGGTTTGAACTAAAAATGCAGCTAGGAAATAATAAAAAAAATGCTGAAACAATTTCTTTTGAATTGAGTGTTTACACGACATGTTATTCTACCTTTTATTCATGTGTAGTAGCCTACTCATCTTGATAGGAAAGTCAACCTAGGTTGTTGTTTGATAAGATATAGAAGTAGTAATTGAAATTGCATTAGTACTCTGCTACAACCTTGGGAGTTTTTATTTTGAAAACCAAAATTACCATGGTTCATGATCTTTCTTTCCTATCCACCTACCAGAGCCAAAATATTAGAGTACAGGAGAACAGCCCATAAAGCCTTCTAAATCAATCTTTGAGCTTTGTCAAGAATAGTTGATCTAGGTAGAAGAGTTTAGTCATGCTCTAAAAGCCAAGGCAAACCATGCCTTTTTGAGACAACTCTCACACTGAGAGTATACTCATGTAGTTCTCCTCCAAAATTTTGTTCTAAAAGAATAGAATAAATTTCCTCATTCTTTCAAAGGACATGGCTATATAGCATCTAAAAAAAGAAGAGCAAATGCTCTCAAAAGGACAAGTGTCCAAGTATTCAAAAAAAGAGCAAATGCTCTCAAAAGGACAAGTGTCCAAGTATTCAAAAAAAAGAGATGCATATAGCCATGATCCTTGGTAAGAGAAGAGTTTCAAAAAGAACAAAGGAGTTGAGTTAGTCCACCTTATACCTTGGCTAGTGCATGACTATACTCTCCCATGATCCTAAACTTGACTTAGCAATAAAAGAGAGATAGAAGTGCCTTACATTCCTTCCTTTCCCTATAAACTCCACATAAACCATAGGATAGACTCTGGCATTTCTTTTGACATAAAGTGAGGATATACACCATGAGTGCCTTGAGATTTAAAGAGAGATTCAATGAACCAAGATTTTCATTTTGAAAATATCCTGAAACCCCAAGGTATGTAAAAGAGGAAATTGTGTTTCTCTTGCTTGCAAGCTATTCTATCCTTCAACCGCCATAGGTATGATTTATTAGCCACTTGGAAAGGTTACTAACATGAGTATAGGTAGTTGAACATCTTGTGTGAATGCTTAGTTCAATAAAATTGTTTCATTTCTTAAAGTCCATGCTTGCTCGGGACGAGCAAGAGGTTAGTGTGGGGGAGCTTGTTGACGGTGCTTAAAGCATCATTTCACAATCAACATTTCACCCAAAACCAAGATAAAACAACACAAAAGGTAGAAGATTTGGTTTATAACTAACCTATTTCCACATGTGCATAGTTTCTTATCTTAATGCTGGAAATAATGGAATTTGGGCCAAACAAGAGCACCAGGAGCAATGCCAAGCCACTCTGGCCCATTTGGGCCTGAGCAAGGTGGCGGCCGCCACCTATTACTGGCGGCCGCCAGGTCACTCGTGCCAAAAGTGGCCCAAGCCACGTCATCGATCCGTGGGAGTCACCTCAAGCTCAAATCCTGACCATTGCACACTAAGGCGGTTTGATCCAAGGGCTAAGAAGAGTATCACCTGGATAGTGGGCTTTGGACACGTGTCTAAACCCTAACCGACCCTCAAACCGACTTGGGAGAGCAATTGAAGACCGTTGGATGAATGGCGGTTGCAACGGAAGGCAGTAAGGTGGCGGGCGCTAGGGTTTGGTGGCTGGCGCCACCCCCCTAAACCCTAACCGACCTCCCCTCACTCTATAAGTACCCCCTAGCTCCCTAGCACTATAAATAGGCCCCTTGAGCTCTCATTCGGGTAGCCTCACACCATTCCTCACCATTTGGTTAGAGTAGCACACTTGCTATGATAGAGAGATTAGAGAGAGTGTGAGTGCCTCACTAGAAGAGGAGCTGGAGAGGAGAAGAGTAGAAGCTTGGAGAGCTCCAGAGTTGTCGGAGACCCCTGCTTCTCTCTGCTCTGCGCTTCAACTTTGGTAACTTAGTATCTTATTCTATCTTCCAGTATTTACTTTCAGTACTAGTGTGTTTGTTTCATTGCTTGATATTACTTTCAAGTGCTCTAGTTCTAGTACAGGGCTAGTAGTAATAATATATAGATTAAGTGTGGTACTTAGGCTATATATTGGCAGTGAATACGGCTAGGCCCCCGGATAGCTGTGGTAGCAAGCAGGTGGTGACAGCCCTGTGCGCCTTGAATTCCGCCACGTAGTTGGTCTAGTTTAACAGTAGGGCTCGTTGTGCTAGCGTTCAACCTAAGTCAGTGGTAAAGGCTAGTACGCCCACAATACACTAGTAAAGAACTTAAATCACTAGAAGTCTAATAGAACTAGGATCTACCTCAGTAGATAGTGCTCGTTCCCTTCATCTATCCTAGATATCCTTATCCCCCTAGTCCTCTCAAAATCACTTCGCGTTCCTCGTGGATTCGATACCCCGGAATACTCTGAGGTGAAAAGCTACAACTGACAACCGTGCGCTTGCGGTTTCTTCTGCGTGCCACCCCAGGTGTCAACATACACCACCCTAGCCTTCCCTTGGGATCAAATAAATCAACACCTGGTACTCCCAGGCGAAGTGCTACTACGATAGTTCTGTGCGCTTGCAGAATCTCCTCCTGGTAGATTGCATCCTCTCTAGCTAGCTCCTACTAGTGTCGGGATTGACAACCCCGCTTGGCATTAGTAGATAGCTGCTTTAGCTCCACTCCTTTAGGTATAGTGATCGGTCTTGGTTCAAGCACTTCTGACGCCGTTGCCGGGGATAGACTCCATAGTCTACTCCTAGTAACAACGTTAGCAAGTGCCAACAAGCATTCCTGGGCCGTTACCGGGGATAGTTGCCTAGCACTATCTTTAGTGAAGCTAAGAACTACCAACAATGGGTGGCATTGTGTCCAGCTTGTTTTTCAGGTGGTTGGGTTTGGGATGCCACACTTGGTTCTTGGGTGGAGCTCTCGGAGGTTCCTCAAACACTCCGTCCTTGGTGTTAGGCTTGAGAGGCTCTTTGGGTGGAAGCTTGGTAAGCTTGGGAGTAGTGGTGGAGTTGGGCTTCTCACATGGGTTAAGACCACTCGACTCTCCAATCTTGCCAAAAGATGAAACATCAACACCCGGAGCAAAACCAACACCTGGACCTCCAGCAGCTCGCTTGAATTGGGAGATCATCATCCCGAGCTGTGGCTCACCGCTAGACACCCATGACAAGATGGTCCGAAGGTATGTGTTTTCCTCCTCGGTTTGCATCTTGTCATGCTTCACATTAGCGATCTCCATCTCCAAACCCTCACACAAAGCGCACCTAGTCACACAAGTGCTACCCGAGCTGGCCTTCTCAAGAGACTCAATCTTGGCATCCTTCTCTGCCAACTCGGTTTGCAAGACTGGACAAGACTTGCACGGACCCAACAACAAGGGTCTAGCTCGGAGCTCATCCACCTCTCCTACCAAAGCAGCATACTTACCTCTCAAAGTGAGAAGGTCATTCATGTGCTTGGTGCACATCTCACACTCCACCTCCTCAGAAACGACCACGGTGGACTTAGCGAACTCAAGCTCCCTCACCGTGTCCTCCCACTTCTGCCTAAACTCCTTGCGCTCTCTAGCAGCACGCCTAAGCAACTTATCTTGACTAAGCAAGGCGGCAGTAAGCTTCTCAACCTCAGCAGAAAGCTCGTCGTGAGTGAGAGATACCTGGGAGGTGTCGTCGTCGTCGTCGTTCCGAGGGGTGTCCTCCAGCTTGCCGTCGACCTCATCACCAAGAGCCATGGTGCAGAGACCGTCGTCGTCGGCGAAGAAGCAGAGGCCGTTCATCTTGTCCTCGATCGTCTTCTTCTTCTCGAACTCATCATTGCTTGAGCAAACGGAGTAGTCATCCGAGCCGTCGACGTCGCTGAGCGTGGCAAAGAACGCACGCTGCTCAGCCTGGGCCTTCTCCAAGTACTTCTTTTTGATGTACTCCTTGTCGAGGCCGCCCCTCCGCTTGTGCCTCGCTGGGACGTACTTCGCCTTGCGCTTGCCGGAGTTGTACTTGTGCCCATGATCGCCCTTCCCAGATGTGTTCTTCTTCTTGGGGCAGTTGGCGATGAAGTGGTCGGGGTTGCCGCACTCAAAGCATCCTGAGCGTCCTCCTCCGCGGCGACGGTTCATGCGGTTGTTGTGGAACCGCGAGAACCAGTTGGCAAGCAAAGCTAACTCGTCATCCCCCAAAGACTCCAGCTGGTCCTCTGTGACAGAAAAGAGTGAAGAAAGTGCAAATCCTCCAGAGGGGTTAGCAGAAGAGCCAGAAACCAAAGCCATAGTCGAGCCGGAAGGATTTTCATAAGAAGCCCTCGACATGGCGTCAATCTCACTAGACTTGAGCTTGCTAAAGAGCTCGTCACAAGTGAGGGTCTCATAGTTAGGCGATTCGATGATCGCCTGGACCTTTGAGTCCCCAACCGACCGATCAAGAGTGTGCAAAAGCTTCAAAGCCCTCTCATGATCGTCGAAGGGCAACAGCTCCTTGTTCGCTCTCATCTTGTTGACAATGACCTGAAAGCGAGCGAATAAACTCTCTATGCTCTCGCCAGGCATGTGTCAAAAGTTCTCATACTCCCGCTTGTGCGACTCGTAGAGACGGGATTTGACTTGAGTGGTTCCCTCATGGAAGCGCATGAGGGTCGCCCAAATCTCACGAGCCGTGGGGAGGTGAGAAATGCGATCAAACTCGGACATGCTCAAATAGGAGAAAAGAGCGTTACGTGCTCGGCTATTGGCATCGTGCTCATCCATCTGAAGCTGAGTAACACGAGCGGCCAAGACAACCTAATCGGCCTTGTTGCAAATCTCCCAAACAGAAGAGCCCATGCTCTGGAGATAGGCCGACATGCGTATCTTCCAATACGCATAGTTCGTCCCATCGAAAAATGGCGGTTTGCCTACGCCGCGATCCATGTCGCCTTCTGTGGATCTGGAACCAGCTAAGGTGGAAGATCCTTAACCCCCTCCGATACCAATTGAAGGACCGATAAAGCACTAGCAAGGCGACCAGAGGGGGGTGAATGGGAGCCACAAAAATTTCTCTCGAAATTTGGTCAAATGTCCCAAAATCAACCCCAGAGAACTTCAACCGAAACCGTGATGCCCACGACCCTAGGAAGAGGGTGGATGATCCCTAGGATCACAGCGAGGCACCACAAAGCGAGAGCAAGCCAAACGCCAAAAGCACCGACACGAGTTCGACCCCTAAAAAACAAGTCCCGAACGTAGATAGAGAGCTACGTCGAGAAACTCCTAAATACCTATGCTAACAAGTAGCAAATACACCTAGAGAGGTTCCTTGGTCAACTCTAGGGCCAAACGAGAAGTCCGGAAGCCAAACGAACAAGCCAGGAGAGCAAACACACTAAACCGGAGGCTACAGCAGGATATCGGACTGTCTGGCAGTACGGTCGCGGACTGTCTGCCCAGTGGCGGACTGTCCGGGCTCAGGTCGCGGACTGTCCGCCGGCCAAAAGAGCAAAACCGCAGTGCTGCTGAAGTCCCCTAGACAGTTCCCGGACTGTCCGCGAAAACCAACGGCGGACTGTCTGCCGGTCAAACTTCGGCACTGTGCGCCGAGACACACAGCCACTGCTCCGCTGAGTCCCGACACACGCACTGTCCGCCGGTCAAACCGCGGACTGTCCGCGAACGCGCAAAGAGGGCGATTTCAGTCGCCTTCTCCCCAAAACTCTCCAAATTCGATCCAAATCAAAATCCCACGTTCCCAAACTTGGAGAAGATGATCACGGGGTAGTTAGAAGACTATCCCCAAGAAATCATCCGCTCAAATTGATTCAAACACCGGGAAATCGAAAGGGGAGGAGTATGAACCGAAAAAGCGCCACGAAAATGAAATCAACCCGATCTACTTGTTCGTGAGGAGTTAGATGAATTCCTTTGGTCGAAATGACCTCCTCACTACAAAGAACAAGATGATTCAAGTGGATTTTGAAAAGACGCAGTAGACAGAGAGATCGAGTGATGGGAAAATTGCAGAGAAACGAAGAACGCGAAGAACACGAATCAAAACACGAATCAACACATCGATCTGCAACCGTGTTGCTACCACACGCTACAACAGTGAGGTTACGGCCTCACTTCCTCAAAATCTCCAGTACACAGAGGTATGGTTCTCTGCGGATCTCAGCTAGTTACAGCAGGGGATTGGGAGAGCAGGAAACCCTAGAAGTAAAGAGCAAATGACTGAGATAGCTTGGGAGGAGGGTGTCTCCCTCTACTTATCCTAATTCTAATTCCTACTCTACCCCTCTCTAATTACAGAGCGAACCAGCTAAACCCTAAGGTTATTCTGGACCAACTCGTGGTAGGTGGTGATCCGACGGCCACGCCCGCACAATAGGTAGTGTTGCCTCGACGCAACCTCACCGATTGCCGCCACGTGCCGCCACCGCTCTGCGTCCTCTTCATGGACTCCGCCCCCGGTTTTGTGACCGAAACCGGGAAACCAGGCCTTCACGTCCACCCCCGATTTTGAGGCCCAAACCGGGAAACCAGCCGCCCATCGCCTGAGTTTTGAGGCCCAAACTCAGCAAACCCGCAGCACCCAGGTTTTGAGGCCCAAACCTGGAAACCGTCCTCAGCCCGAGTTTTGTGGCCAAACTCGGAAACCGTCAGCGCCTAGGTTTTGAGGCCCAAACCTGGAAACCGTCCACCTGATGGTTTTTCTCTGGCTCTACCACCAAACCGAAGCTGTAGAAGGGATGCATCGCCCGTGCACCCCGTCCACCGACACGTGTCCCAGGGTCCTCGACCCGAGCAACACCATGCCCCGCAAGTCTTCACTCGTCGCTGTCCCAGGCTGCCAGCCACCACAGCTGATCCTCAGGCCACCGGTCCCTCAGTCCAAGCCTCACGTCCGCCCTTCACCGCTCCCGGTCCGTCAGCACGACACCTCTCTACTTGACCTTAACCTTGCCGTCGATCACTGTCTCCGTGCTCGACACCTGCACAACACAAGCCAAAGAACCTGCGATCAAACCCTCTGACAATCACTCATCACTCGAGACTCGGCATACACCCATGTATCCGCAGGGATTTTGAGTTGAATTGAATTTGGAGAGATTTGGGAGAGAGGCGTTCAAAATCGCCCTCTCTGGTCGGCCACGGACAGTCCGCCACCTGACCGGCGGACAGTCTGCGCATCGGGGTCGGCCTGACCAGTGGCCTGACTACGCGCTATTGGAGCTGACTCAGAACACCCGCAGACAGTCCGCAGTACTGAGTCACGGACAGTCCAGGAAGCGACTAGGAGCAGTTCAGCAACGTTGCTGTTTTGCTCTTTTGGCCGACGGACAGTCCGCCACCTGAGCCCGGACAGTCCGCCGTTGGGCACACAGTCCGCGGTCTGTAGCCCGGACAGTCCGCGAGTTGGCTGAGTGTTGAGTTTTAGTGCGTTTGCTCTCTCGGCTTCTTCGCTTGGTTCCCGGACTTCTCGATTGGCCCTATTGTTCACCTAGGAACCTCTCTAGGTATCTTTGCTACTTGTTAGCATCGGTATTTAGGGATCTCTCGACGTAGGCTTCAATCTACGTTCGGGACTAGGTTTTAGAGGTCACACTTGTGCCGGTGCCTTTGGCGTTTGGTTTGCTATCGCTTGGTGGTGCCTCGCAGTGATCCTAGGGATGATCCACCCTCTTCCAAGGGTCGTAGGCATCACGGTTTTGGTCGAAGCTTCTGGGGTCGATTTTGGGAACAAAGGCCAAAGTTTCGGAAGAAATTTTTGAGCTCCCATTAACCCCCCCTCTGGTCGCCTTGCTTTTGCATTCTCGGTCCTTCAATTGGTATCGGAGCAGGTTAAGGATCTTCCACCTTAGCCGGTTCCAGATCCACCGAAGGCGACATGGATCGTGGCGTGGGCAAACCGCCGTTTTTCGATGGGACGAACTATGCGTATTGGAAGATACGCATGTCGGCCTATCTGCAAAGTTTGGGTGCTTCCATTTGGGATATATGTAACTCTGCTGATTATGTGGTCTTGGCTGCTCGTGTTACTCAACATCAGATCGATGAGCACGATGCCAATAGCCGAGCCCGTAATGCTCTTTTCTCATTTCTGAGCATGACGGAGTTTGATCGCGTTTCTCACCTCGCTACGGCTCGGGAGATTTGGGCTACCCTCATGCGTTTCCATGAGGGAACCACTCAAGTCAAAACCCATCTCTACGAGTCGCACAAGCGAGAGTATGAGAACTTTCGACACATGCCTGGTGAGAGCATAGAGAGTTTATTCGCTCGCTTTCAGGTGATTGTCAACAGGATGAGGGCTAACAAGGAGTTGTTTCCTTTCGAGGATCATGAGAGAGCTTTGAAGCTTTTGCACACTCTTGATCAGTCAGAATGGGTCTCAAAGGTTCAGGCGATCATCGAATCACCTAACTATGAGACCCTCACATGCGATGAGCTCTTTAGTAAGCTCAAGTCCAGTGAGATTGATGCCATGGCGAGGGCTTCTTATGAAAATACTTTTGGCCCGTCGATGACTTTGCTTTCTAGCTCTTCTGTTAACCCCTCTAGAGGCTTTGCACTTTCTTCTCTTCTTTCTGTCACAGAGGAGCAGTTGGAGTTCATGGGGGATGACGAGTTGGCTTTGCTCGCCAACCGGTTCTCGCGGTTCCACAACAACCGCATGAACCGTCGCCGCGGAGGAGGACGCTCAGGTTGTTTCGAGTGCGGCGACCCCAACCACTTCATCACCAATTGCTCGAAGAGGAACAAGCAAGTCTTCGGCAATGCGGATCATGGGCACAAGTACGACTCCGGCAAGCGCAAGGAGAAGTACGTCCCCGCAAAGCACAAGCGGAAGGGCGGCTTCAACAAGGAGTACATCAAGACGAAGTACTTGGAGAAGGCCCAGGCTGAGCAGCGTGCATTCTTCGCCACACTCAGCGATGTCGACGACTCGGATGATGTCTCCGCTTCCTCAAGCAACCACGAGTCCGAGAAGAAGAAGAGGATCGAGGACAAGCTGAACGGCCTCTGCTTCTTCGCCAACAACGAGGGCTTCTGCACCATGGCCCTCGGCAAGGAGGTCGACGGCGAGCTGGAGGAGAACCCTCGGAACGACGACGACGATGACACCTCCTAGGTATCTCAGACCCCCGATGAGCTTTCTGCTGAGGTCGAGAAACTTACTGCCGCCCTTCTTAGTCAAGATAAGTTGCTTAGGCATGCTGCTAGAGAGCGGAAGGAGCTTCGGCAGAAGTGGGAGGATACAGTGAAGGAACTTGAATCTGTCAAGTCCACCGTTGTTGTCACCGAGGAGGAGGAGTGTGAGATGTGCTCCACACACGTGACTGACCTTCTAACTTTGAGAAGTATGCTGTGTTGGTAGGAGAGGTGGATGAGCTTAAAGCTAGATCCTCGCTGTTGGGTGCATGCAAGTCCTGTGCAGGCTTGCAATCCGAGTTGGCAGAGAAGAATGCCAAGATTGTGTCTCTTGAGAAGGCCAGCTCGGGTAGCACTTGTGTGTCTAGATGCGCTTTGTGTGAGGGTTTGGAGATGGAGATTGCGAATGTGTAGCATGACAAGATGCAAACCGAGGAGGAAAACACATACCTTCGGACCATCTTGTCATGGGTGTCTAGTGGTGAGCCACAGCTGGGAATGATGATCTCCCAATTCAAGCGTGTTGCTGGAGGTCCAGGTGTAGGCTTTGCTCAGGGTGTTGAGTGTGCTTCATCTTTTGGCAAGGTTGGAGAGTTTAGTGGTCTTAAGCCGAGTGAGAAGCCCAACTCCACCACTACTCCCAAGCTTACCAAGATTCCACCCAAAGAGCCTCTAAAGCCTAACACCAAGGATGGGGTGTTTGTTGAACCTCTGAGAGCTCCACCCAAGAAACAATCATGGTCTCCTAAGCCCAACCACCTGAAAAACAAGCTTGACACCATGCCACCTATCCAGGAGGAGCTCATGCCACAGAAGGGCAAAGTGATCCACACCCACTACCATGAGTACCAACAACCCCCTATGAGAGCGGTGAGGAACCATTGTGAGCACTGTCGGAGAGATGGACACTTGAGTGAGTTTTGCTTTCGGCGCAAGAGAGAGGCGCGCCATGCAAATGAGATGAACAACACAGACATGTACCATCCTTTCCATGATGTACGTGTGCCGAATGTTCAGAGGCGTGCTGCTAGGCCTAGAGGTCCAAAACCTCAAGTTCCTAGGCCTAGGCCGCGAAGAGAACGTGCCCGGCGGGAGCCTGCAGTTGTGGGCTATGGACCCCGTGGCGGTGGCTTTGTAGTTGAGCGTTTTCCCCCATCGCGTTTTGAGTATCGCGATGGACGCTCTTCCCTTAGCGGACCACGTTTTCCTCTACGTGGTGATCGCTCCTCCCGTAGGCGTGCTAGGAATGGTTTTTCTGCTAACCGTTCTTTTGAGCAGCCGGCCAAAAACTAGTATTCTTCCTACTTCACTAACCCCACTGTTGGACCGTATGCTCACCCTATGTCTTTTTATTACTGTAGGTAAAACGATTGGAGAACGTTTGGTTGGTGGATTCCGGTTGCTCGAGGCACATGACCGGAAACGCCAAGTGGTTCTCCAGTCTTAGTCCGGTCACCGGAAAGGAGTTTATCACCTTCGGCGACAATAGCAAAGGTAAAGTGTTGTCTCGTGGGTCGGTGCGAGTTAATGAGCACTTTGTGTTGCGCGATGTTGCTGTTGTTTCTAACTTGCATTTTAACCTTCTTTCTGTTTCGCAACTTTTCGATGATGACTATGAGATTCGTTTTAAGCCGAATGTTAGTCGTATTTTGGATCCTCAGGGCAATCTTGTTTGTTCGATTTTGCCCTTTGGGAAAGTCTTTTGTGCGAATTTCTCGGAGTCGTTTGGAGTTTCTCGTTGTCTTTTGGCTAGACCTTCCTCCTCTGATCTTTGGAAGTGGCATAGGAGACTAGGACATTTGAGGTTCGACTTGCTTGCAAGGCTTAGTTCGCTTGTCCTAATCCGAGGATTGCCCAAGTTGTGCATGGAGAAGGATCTTGTTTGCCATTTTTGTAGAAATGGGAAGATGGTTGCCGCTCCCCACCATCCAGTGGCTCAGGTCATGACCAAGCGCCCTGGAGAACTTTTGCATATGGACCTTGTTGGTCCGGCTCGGGTGAGCTCGGTTGGGGGGAAGTGGTATGTGCTTGTTGTTGTTGACGATTTTTCGAGATATTCGTGGGTCTTCTTTTTGACTGAGAAGACTGAGACTTTCTCTTTTACTCGCAATCTGATTTTGCTTCTTCAGAATGAGTTCCCTATGAACTCAATGCGAGCTATTAGAAGTGATAATGGTTCCGAGTTCAAAAACTCGGATTTTGAGAAGTTTTGTAACTCTTTGGGTTTAGAGCATCAGTTTTCTTCCCCCTACACATTGCCACAGAATGGTGTTGTAGAGAGAAAGAATCGGACCCTTGTTGAGATGGCCAGGACGATGCTCGATGAGCATAGGACTCCTAGGCAATATTGGGCCGAAGCTATGAGCACTGCATGCTACATTTCCAATCACAGTTTTCTCCGAGCTTTCTTGAAAAAGACTTCTAATGAGTTGTGTTTTGGAAAACAGCCCAAAGTGGGTTATTTTAGAGTTTTCGGTTGCCACTGTTTTATACTTAAGAAAGGCAACTTGGACAAGTTTGAGTCTCGTTCTTCTGACGGTGTATTTTTGGGTTATGGCACTCATACTCGTGCATATCGTGTACTTAACCTTGATACTAACCGAGTCATGGAGACATCCGATGTCACCTTCGACGAGACCATGGTTTGTCCTTCTTCTCATTTTGAGCGTGCAGGTGATCATGAGGTTGGTGAGCCTCTTTTTGATGATGAGGACGAGGGTGCTGAAGGGATGGATGACCCAGCACCACCTCCACCTGCTGTGCCACAAGGAGCGGCCTCTACTACCACTCACGGCCCCGACCCTTCTTCTTCAACTACTTGGGGCCGTGGGATCCGCCACCTCGAGCGGTACCTTTTGTACCCGTGGAGGCACCAGCTGCTGTTGAGGGGGAGGTCTCTTCAGCTCGGGAGGCGCCACGACACATTCAGCGCCAACACCCACCTCAACAGATGATCGGCAGCATTAGTGAACGTGTCACTCGGTCAAGGTCACAACAAATCTCTCACTTTGCTCATTCTGCATTTGTTGTTGATTTTGATCCTTGAGATGTTGGACACGCTTTATCTGATCCGGATTGGGTCAATGCCATGCATGAAAAGCTTGAAAACTTTGAGAGAAATCGGGTTTGGATCTTGTTCCTCTTCCTCCTGGGTGTCACCCTATTGGGACAAAATGGGTTTTCAAAAACAAACAAGGAGAAGATGGCCATGTTGTGAGAACAAGGCCAGACTTGTAGCCCAGAGGTATAGTCAGAAGGAAGGGATAGACTATGAGGAGACTTTTGCTCCTGTTGCTCGTTTAGAGGCAATTAGGATCCTCTTGGCTTTTGCTGCATCCAAAGGATTTAAACTTTTTCAAATGGATGTCAAGAGTGACTTCCTAAACAGCTACATAGAAGAGGTGTATGTGAAACAACCCCCCGATTTCGAAAATCCCAAGTTTCCAAACCATGTTTTTAAACTTCACAAAGCATTGTATGGTTTGAAACAAGCCCCTAGAGCCTAGTATGATAGGTTGAAGACCTTTTTGCCTGCTAAGGGTTTTAAAATGGGATGTGTGGATAAAACACTTTTTCTCCTCAAGCAAGGCAATGACACTCTTTTGGTCCAGATTTACGTGGATGATATCATTTTCGGTGGTTCTTCTCACGCTTTAGTTGCCAAGTTTGCAGATACTATGAGCAGGGAGTTTGAGATGAGATTGATGGGTGAGTTGACATTTTTCCTCGGGTTGCAAATCAAGCAATCTCGAGAGGGAACGTTTGTGCACCAGGGTAAGTATACCAAGGATATCCTGAAGAAATTCGATATGGGTGAGGCCAAGCCTCTTCGAACACCCATGTCGACCACGACGGCCCTGGATGCGGACAAGGATGGAGAAGCTGTGGACCAGAAGGAGTACGAGAGTATGATCGGGTCGCTGCTGTACCTGACGGCGACACGCCCGGACATCCAGTTCGCGGTGTGTCTTTGCGCGCGATTTCAGTCGTCGCCGCGCATCTCTCACCGTCAGGCGGTCAAGCGCATTATGAGGTACTTATGCTTCACTCCAGAGTTTGGGATTTGGTATTGTAACACCTATGGTGATTAATATGTAATTAACCTGACATGTCATCATCTTTAGTCATTAATCATCCTTGCCATGCTTTATGTTTGCCTAATGCTTGTTTTGCATTTACCTTTTTCTGAGGCGACTTGTGTAGTGATCTCTTTTTCAAAAACCCTAAAAGCCCAAATCTTCCTTTAAGGGCAAAATGGTAATTTCATCTCTGTGTCTAGCCTTGTGTGAATCTTGTTCAATTGAGTGTCTTAATGTTTTGTTGTGTTGATCAAAGTTCAAAATCAGAAATAGAATTTAAATTCCTTTTGAAAAACCCTAAATTTCCAAACTCTAGTTTTACCCCTCTTTTTCTAATTCAAAAACTATTCAAAATTTGAAGTTGGCCCAATAAGAAAAGTTGTAGATCTTGCCTTAAGGAACAACTTTGGTGTTTATAGATTTTCAAGTTTCAATACAAAATCAGAAGTAATTTCAAATTCTTTCAAACTTCAATTTTGTCCCCTTTTCAGTTTTCAAAATTATCTCAAAAACTTTTGAGTTTCAGAAAAAGTTTATATTGGCAAAGTTGTAGATCTCAAAATTCTAAGCAACTTTGGTGTTTTGAGTTTTCTTTGTGTAGTTCAAGTTTTGGGAGTAATTTTAAAATTTCAGAAAGGGGGTAGATTTGGGAATGGGTAACGTCTCTGTGCGAGCTTTAAAGCAAGGGGGCCCCGGCCGACGGCGGCGCAGCCTCAGCCTCACCGAGCCCGGCTGACCCGCGTCCGTGTCGCCCGAGGCCAGCGCTAAGCGCTCGACCTCTCCGGTCCCCTACCTACCGCCGCCTCGCCATCCCCTACCCTACCCTCCTCCTTCCCCTACGGCCGCGGACAGCGCGCAGATGCCGGCCGCCGGCAAGCCGCCGCGCCGCGCGCGAGCTCCCGCCCACGCCGAGCCGCCCTACCCTGCTCCCTACCTCCTTTAGTGCCGCGCGAATGCTCCTCACCCCTCGCCCGGACCCCCCCCCCCCCCCCCCGCTCCATCCCGCGGCTATAAGAAGCCGCCGAGCTCCGCCATTGCCGCCACCACGGCACCCCGAGCCACCAGACCACCCCAGCGCCCGCCGAGCCCTCCACCGCCTTCGCCTTGAGCTGCTCCACCTTCCCGAGCAACCAATTTCACCCCTCCGCCCTCCTCTCGCCGGCGCAGGAGCTTCGTCCCCGACTCCGGCAAACGGCCGCGTTTCGGCTAAGCGAGAAATTCGCCGCCGTGAGTGCTTCTCTCTTCCCTCCGACCCCTGCCCTCTCTTCCTCACCTCAGCACGCTCCTAACCGCACCCTCGGCGACCTCTTTTGGTGGACAGAGCCGCCGGACGCCGATCGCCGCCGAAGAGATCCGCCGAAGCACCAGCACCGTCGGACTCCCTCCTCCGACCCTTGCACCGCCTCGCCGAGCCTCGCTCCCGACTCACGGTGAGCCCGCGAAGCTTCCCCCACCCTCTGCTTTCCCAGCGCAAGGCCCGAGCGGCCGGTCCGCCGTGCGCCTCGCCTGCGATTCGCCCGAGCCCTCGGGGAAGAAGCACATTGTTTCTTTTCCTTTTTCCTTTCTTTTTAAGATATGTGAATAGTGTTCTGTTTTTTTTTGTGAGAATTAACCTGTTATCCCATAAATTCTGAGAAAATTATGGTATGTTCCTTGCATTGTGTAGTATTTTAGAAAAATGAGAAACTCTACTTTTCTGCAAAAATTGGAAAATGAAAAATCCTTCTTTTAATTAAGAAATGGATGGTTTTAGATTTTTAGAAAATCATGTGTAGCTCCAAAAATAATGAGGTAAATTTTTATGTGCTAGTTATGTCATGCTTAGTCTCTGGTAGATTTTTGAGGCCTTTTGGAGTAACTTCATAAAATGACCTTTTTAAATAATTAGGAAAAATAGAAAATCAAGTAGGGTTCATGTTGTATGCCCTGTGATGTGACTTTTGGGATTGTTTGCTGTTCATAGACCCCCACCCATTTGGTCTATGATGTTTGTGATGCCATGCATGATTTGTGTTTAGGTCGGATAAATGATGCTTAATAGGTTGATTAATTTTGCTTAGGGATAAAGATAAGTAACTTTATGTCCACACTAAGAAGTTACTTACGCGATGGAAAGTGTACTCTAGAATAAGTAGGTTTTGTCCTGCGTTTTAGCAAGCCTTTTATTCATGTCAGCATCCTCATAAGCATACATCATTGCATCCGTATAGTGACCGAAGGAGAAAATGTCAAAGTCGAAGCAGCCGCTGACGGACCTACCCCTGAGGCGACCCCGAGCTCCGACACCTGCACTGCCGACCCCGAGCCTGTCCTCTTTGCTCTTCAAGGCAAGCCCCGGTGCATTTTAACCCTACCTCGCTTTTACAAAAGTTTTCTTAAAATGCTTTTGAGTTAAACTACTGCATTAGGTTATAGGAGTTGTGTGATAACCTATTACCTGCATTGTTTACCTCCACCAGAAGATCCACCTGCCCTGTTTTAAAAACTATTTGCAAAATGCTTAGTGATGCTATACAATAGGTTTGCAATAAAATGCCATTTTCAAAAGTGTGAGCACTTGAAGAATCTTTATGGGATTTTGGCTTTACTCCCCGGCCATTGGCTAGGTATCTGGTCCGTACCTAGTCAATTGCGAGGAGAGGCTGTCCGAGCGTACGGTGCCGTCATGTTGTAGTCCGGGACTCAACAGTTGACACCGACCGGGACAGGGTTGAAAAACTGACAGGACTATTACGCTTGGGTGAGATATAACCAAGGTATGGTTCTGGCAGAAAAATTTAGGGACCATCCGTATGGGGGCCTGCTGGCCAAGACTTGCAACTATTCACATACTTCGGAAAGCTCTGGCTCCGAGGAATCCTTTATTGGACCGACAACCGCGCACTGGGAGTGGAGAGATGGCGGAAGTAGCATGTACCCACGTGGTCGTCGTACCTGGATAGGAGTGGTGTACTGTACTTCCGGGTGGCGTAGGACCGGGCCCAATCTTGGAGGAATCATGGTAGACGAGTTGGCATATGCAAGCTTGGGTGCTACATATGCAGTGTGGATAGGGATCCTCAGCTGAGTATTATTTATCCGGATTAACGTTGCTCCTCGGTTATGGAGACTTGGTCACTGACTGTCAACGGAGAGTGGTTCTCAACTTGGTATGTTTTTGAAAGGTAAAATGAATCATGAACAATGAAGAATTGAGAAATACTGGAATCTTTCCAAAAATAAGACAAGGATTTCAAAATGCTTTTTCTGCAAAATACTTGATCTTGCTTAAGCCTTACCTTGACTACCTAAGCCTCTCATTCTTGAGTCTTCTCCCCTTTTTCTTTAGTCGAGTAAGTCTTGTTGAGTACCCCAGTACTCAGGGTTTGTTAACCCCTGTTGCAGGTATGACTGAGTCCCCGATGTGTCTTGCGCCCTGCTGCATGACCATCGACCAGGAAGAGGCCGATGAGGCCGAAGAATAGTTGTGCACCCTCGGGCTGGGTGATTACAAGTATCTTATTTTGTTGTACTCCGCTACGTTGCCTATTTCTATTACCCGAACATGGTTTGTAATAACTGCACCTTTAATTTTATTTGGAACCTCGGTTTGTAAAACTAATGTTATTTAAGTCTTCCGCTCTGTATTCCGATGTTATTTGTAAAAGTATCCAGTGTTGTGACCGAATTGTGAGATGATCCTGCGGACAATGGGCACCGATGCAGCCCAGTGATGATCAGTCTTAATCGCGTGGAACATAGGTTCGGTTGTCAGAGGCTGACGGGGACCTGTGGGCCATGGGATTGGGACCGTTCCGCCACAGGTATTCTGCTTTCTCCACCCTCTCCCTTTGCGGTTATTCTGATGCCGATTTTGCTGGTTGCCGACTTGAGCGCAAGTCCACTTCTGTGACTTGTCAGTTTATTGGTTCTTCTCTTGTATCGTGGTCTTCTCGCAAGCAGTCTAGTGTCGCCTAGTCTACCATGGAGGCTGAGTATGTTGCTGCGGCTAGCTGCTATTCCCAGTTGCTTTGGATGATGGCCACTTTGCGTGATTTTGGTCTGAGCTTTTCTCGCGTTCCTTTGCTTTGTGACAGCACGAGTGCTATTAGCGTTGCTAAGAACCACGTGCTGCACTCTAAGACCAAACACATTGATGTGCGCTTTCATTTTCTGCGAGACCATTATGAGAAGGGTGATATCGACCTTCGCCATATCGATACTCATCATCAGTTGGCTGATATTTTCACCAAGCCTTTGGACCAATCAACTTTTGCTAGATTGAGAGGTGAGCTTGGTGTGTGTTTCCCCTTTTAGATGGGGGAAACATTTTGGTTCTTGTATTATATACTGACTCTTTTTCTTTCAATTGGTTTCATCATGCATCTTTGCATTTCATCTTGCATATTTATATTCAGAGCTTCATGTATATAATCTTTAGAATGTGACTATGCTCTGTATAGTGTATGCTCTGATGCTTTATGATGATGCTTGTAGCTTATGCTCTCTCTGATCACTGATACATGTTGTGAGTTGAGCTATTTTATAAATGGTGAACTTGCTTAACGAACATAAAAACTTGAATTTGTTCACCATTGAGATTAGCAACTAGCATGTGTAGAATGTGTTGAAATCACTTGTGCTTTTCATATATGCTAGGTTGCTATGTCTCTAGTTCTGAGTCATTCACTTGCTTGGTATTTTCATATTCTGCTTTAAAATTGAACCAAGTTTAATTAAATTGGAAAGATCAAGATGGGATTGCTTGTCAGCACATCACAGTATCGAGACTGTTTCTCATTGCACCTTGAGTTAAACTTGAGCTGTGTAGTGTATGACCAAAACTGTTGCTTTAAGCTTCTGATTGCTTCTGCATAGGCTTCGCACAGTTGAAAAGTTAGGCAATGACAAGCTTTCAACCTCTCGCAATCACATGCTGAAATTTGAACTTGTGTAATTTAAGCGTTGCAACTCCGATAAAATTTGAATACACAAGTCTATGTTTCATTCTATAGCTTGATGATTGAACTGTGCTAGGGGTAGTTCACCTTGTATACATGTTTAGCACTTGTTTGACTTCCTGTCTATACATGTTTAGTGCTATTTTGATGGTGAATACCTTTTTGGCTGAAAACTGCTTATTTTGCTCTAATGTTCAGATTTCGTATTTGGTGATCAGTTGGAGCCTTTGCTAGCATTCTGTGCATACTTCTGAGTCATTGGATCAGCATTTTGTCGAGCATCTTCTCATTCTATTGACTATATTCCTGAAGCTGCTAACTTGCATTTTGACTCATATGTATTTGGAGGGGAGATACTTGATAGTGCATTTTCAACTAAGGGGGAGAAATTTGCCAAATCATAAGGGGGAAATCTTATCTTGGTTGTGTGCACTATTGGAGGGGGAGTTTGAGCTGGCTCGGATTTTTCAGATTTTGAATTTTCCAATTGGTTCAGAGCTTTTCTGCTAGTTGTGTTGAGCCTTTGTGCCTCTGTCTTAAGGGACTAGCAGTTGTGTCTTTCGATGAGTGTTCAGCTGATTGTGCTATTCAGTTGGATTCTAGTGATTTCAATTGGTATCAAAGCTTTCTCGCTAGCGGTGTTGAGCCTGTTCTACATCTTCTTGAAGGCTAGCTCTATTTTTGCTTGAATTTCAATTGGTATCGAGCTTTCTCGCTAGCGGTGTTGAGCCTGTTCTACCTCTTCTTGAGGGCTAGCTTTGCTTTGCTTGGTTGCGTCGAGCCGTTGCCCATGTCTTTGGGGACCAAGTTGTCTTGCTCTTTCCACTGGACCTTCTTCGGCTTTGTTATGCTTTTGGGTCATTTGGTTGAGTTCTCTCTCCTTCTTCCTCCCTTTCTCTATTCCATTATGATTTGTGTTGGTAGTTGACAATGCACTCATCAAGGAGGAGATTGCGGATACATGGGTGTATGCTGAGTCTCGAGTGATGAGTGATTGTCAACTGGGATAATGCGCATGTTCTTTGGCTTGTGTTGTGCAGGTGTCGAGCACGGATACAGTGATCAAAGGCAAGGTGAAGTTCAAGTAGAGACGTGCCATGCCGATGGACTGAGAGCGGTGAAGGGCGGACGTGAGGCTTGGACTGAGGGACCGGTGGCCTGAGGATCAGCTGTGGTGGCTGACAGCCTGGGACAGCGACAAGTGAAGACTTGCGGGTAGACGGGGTGCACGGGCGGTGCATCCCCTCTAGGGCTCGGTTTGGTGGTTGAGCCACAGAAAAACCACCGAGTGGACGGTTTCAAAGTTTGGGCCTCAAAACCTGGGCGCTGATGGTTTCCGAGTTTGGGCCACAAAACTCGGGCTGAGGACTGTTTCCAGGTTTGGGCCTCAAAACCTGGGTGCTGCGGGTTTCTGAGTTTGGGCACAAAACTCAGGCGATGGACGGCTAGTTTTCCGGTTTGGGCCTCAAAACCGGGGGTTGATCATGAAGGCTGGTTTCTCGGTTTGGGCCACAAAACTGGGGGCGAAGTCCGGGAAAAGGACAAGCAGAGCGGTGGCGGCACGTGGCGGCAATCGGTGAGGTTGCGTCGAGGCAACGCTAACAGTTGTGCGGGCGTGGCCGTCGGATCACCACCAACCACGAGTTGGTCCAGAATAACCCTAGGGTTTAGCTGGTTCGCTCTGTAATTAGTTAGGGGTAGAGTGGGAACTAGAATTAGGATAAGTAGAGGGAGACACCCACCTCCCATCCTATCTCAGTCATTTGCTCTTTGCCTTCTAGGTTTTCCTGCTCTCTCAGTCCCCTGCTGTAGCAACTGAGATCCGCAGAGAACCATACCTCTGTGTACTGGAGATTTTGAGGAAGTGAGACCGTAATCTCACTGTTGTAGCGTGTGGTAGCCACACGGTTGCAGATCGATGTGTTGATTCGCGTTTTTGTTCGTGTTCTTCGCGTTCTTCGTTTCTCCGCGTTTTCTCATCACTCGATCTCCCTCTCTAGTGGGTCTTTTCGAAATCCATTTGAATCAACTTGTTCTTTATAGTGAGGAGATCATTTCCACTGAAGGAATACATCTAACTCCACACGAACAAGTAGATCGGGTTGATTTCGTTTTCGTGGCGCTTTTCCTTTCATACTTCTTCCCGTTTGAATTCCCATTGATTGGATTGTTTTGAGCGGATGATTTCTTGGGGATAGTCTCCTAACTACCTCGTGATCATCTTCTTCAAGTTTGGGAACTAGGGATTTTGAGTTGAATTGGATTTGGAGAGATTTCGGAGAGAGGCGTTCAAAATTGCCCTCTCTGGTCGGTCGCGGACAGTCCGCCACCTGACCGGCGGACAGTCCGCGCATCGGGGTCGGCCTGACCAGTGGCCTGACTCCGCGCTGTTGGAGCTGACTCAGAACACCCGCAGACAGTCCGCAGTACTGAGTCGCGGACAGTCTGGGAAGCGTCCAGGGGCAGTTCAGCAACGTTGCTGTTTCGCTCTTTTGGCCGGCGGACATTCCGCCACCTGAGCCCGGACAGTCCGCCGTTGGGCACACAGTCCGCGGTCTGTAGCCCGGACAGTCCGCGAGTTGGCTGAGTGTTGAGTTTTAGTGCGCTTGCTCTCCCGGCTTCTTCGCTTGGTTTCCGGACTTCTCGATTGGCCCTATTGTTCACCTAGGAACCTCTCTAGGTATCTTTGCTACTTGTTAGCATCGGTATTTAGGGATCTCTCGACGTAGGCTTCAATCTACGTTCAGGACTAGGTTTTAGAGGTCACACTTGTGTCGGTGCTTTTGGCGTTTGGTTTGCTATCGCTTGGTGGTGCCTCGCTGTGATCCTAGGGATCATCCAGCCTCTTCCAAGAGTCGTGGGCATCACGGTTTTGGTCGAAGCTTCTAGGGGTCGATTTTGGGAACAAAGGCCAAAGTTTCAGAAGAAATTTTTGAGCTCCCATTCACCCCCCCTCTAGTCGCCTTGCTTTTGCATTCTCGGTCCTTCACACCCACCTGTTAACCAGGTGATGACCAAGGAACTCGACGAGCTGTTACACATGGACACAGTTGGTCCAGCTCGGGTTTGCTCTGCGGGTGGGAAGTGGTACGTTCTAGTGATTGTGGACAATTTTTTGAGGTACTCTTGGGTGTTCTTCATGGAGGCTAAGGACGAGGCTTTTTCTTTTGCTCGAGATTTGATTTTGAGGTTGAAAACTGAGTTTCCTCCTGATACTATTAGAGCTATTTGTAACGATAATGGTACTGAGTTTGTTAACTCACAGTTTACCTCTTTCTGTTCTTCTCATGGTATTGAGCATCGGTTGCCTTCTCCTTATGTCCCCCAGCAGAACGGTGTTGTTGAGCGCAAGAACCGGACCCTTGTTGAGATGGCCAGGATGATGCTCGATGAGCATAGGACACCTAGGCGCTTTTGGGCCGAGGCGATCAACACCGCTTGCCATGTTTCAAATCGCATCTTTCTTCGAGCTTTCATGAAGAAGTCTTCTTATGAGTTGCGTTTTGGACGTGTACCCAAGGTGTCTCATTTTAGGGTGTTTGGGTGCAAGTGCTTTATTCTGAAGCAAGGCAATTTGGACAAATTTGAATCTCGTTCTACTGATGCTGTGTTTCTTGGTTATTCTTTGCATTCACGTGCTTATCGAGTCCTTAACCTTGAGACTAACTGGATAGTGGAGACATGTGAGGTCACATTCGATGAGACTATGCCTTGTGTTTCTTCTGCTTTTGATGTTGCAGGAGAATAGGAGCTGAGAGAGACCATTTTTGTGGAGGAGCAGGAAGATGCAGATTGGGGTGATCCCGAGCCAACTCCACTGGCTGCCCCCGTCGACCCTACGACGACTACTTTAGCTCGAGGACCCGATCCCACTGATTCTTCCACTTGGGGTCCTCTCAAGCCACCTGTCCAATGAGCACCAGCTGCACCTGAAGGAGCGACAACATCTGGTGAGGTGGAGGCAACTTCGGCGAGGCAAGCACCCCGAAGTGTTCAGCAGATCCACCCTCCGCAGCAGATGATCGACGGTATCGACCAGCGAGTCATGCGGTCACGAGCGTATGAGATCTCTCACTTTGCTCATTCTACATTCGTTGCTTGTTTTGAGCCCAAAGATGTTGGACACGTTCTTTCTGATCCTAACTGGGTTAATGCCATGTATGAGGAGTTAGAGAACTTTGAGCGAAACCAAGTTTCGACCCTAGTTCCACCTCCACCAGAATGCCACCCTATAGGTACCAAATGGGTTTTCAAAAACAAACAGGGTGAGGATGGGATGGTAGTGAGGAACAAGGCTAGGCTAGTAGCCCAGGGTTTTTGCCAAAAAGAGGGGATACACTTTGAGGAAACCTTTGCCCCTGTAGCTCGTTTAGAAGCCATTAGGATCCTTCTAGCGTTTGCTGCTTGGAAGGGTTTTAAGCTATACTAAATGGATGTCAATAGTGTTTTTCTAAACGGGTATATAGAGGAAAAGGTCTATGTTAGGCAACCCCCTTGTTTCGAGGATCCCAAGTTTCCAAACCATGTCTTCAAACTTTCAAAAGCTTTATATGGTTTGAAATAAGCCCAGCGAGCGTGGTATGAGCGTTTGAAAACCTTTTTGCTCTCCAAGGGTTTTAAAATGGGACAGGTAGATAAGACCCTCTTTCTCCTCAAGCAAGGCAATGACACCCTTTTAGTTCAGATTTACGTGGATGATATCATCTTTGGTGGCTCCTCTCACTCACTTGTTGCCAAGTTTGAAGATACCATGAGCAGGGAGTTTGAGATGAGTATGATGTTGGATGCACTCTTGCCCTACCTCCGCACACGTGCAGGGGAGTGGCGAAGGTGGCCAATCGTCGAAACCGAGAGCGAGGGTAAGGAAGGGAAATCGGAAACAGTAATGCGGTAGCTCTCTTCCCAAAAAAACGTGTGTATTACACTGTTCACCCCCCGGTATTTATAGGGGATACCAGGGGGTGCTGACCAAATTACAATAGGGTACAAGAAAGATTCCTCTGCGCTATGCGCACAGAAGGGCAGAAATGTACAAACACGAGTGGATTGGAAACCCTAGTCTGTCTTCCTCCTACCCGCCGCCATTTTGCTTCGTTTATCTTCGCGGGAGGGCGAGGGTTGACCTCCACCTTGCGAAGACTCCCGTCCCACCGCGAGGTCCGGGTCCCTTCGCCTCCCGTTGGGCCCGAGCCTCTTGGCGAAGGTTCGCGAGATGCGTGAGGGTTTCTTCCAGCGCTCTTCATGCCCTTTGCCTATAAGAACTTGCTAAACATTCCGAAGGTTGAGTTAGAATTCAGGGGCCCGAACGATGACTTGAGGGACTCAGCAAATACAGAGGCAGGCTTTGGCGAAGTTGCGCGGGACGCGCGAGGGGCGTCTTGTTGAGCCAGCCTGCGTGGTGCCACTGCCGAGGGTCCCCTTCCCCAACAGTAGCCCCTCGTTGCCTTGGATCTAAAGAGCAGTATTTAGGCCCAAGCAGCGCTCTTTGACGGGAAACGTAACGAGACCCTTGGCAGCGACGCCCGCGGCTGCTTTTGGGCTGGGCCGTTACACTGTTGCTTGTACTGTTTAGGTTCGTCTCGTTTTTTGCGCCGAGGATTTCGGTTGTCATGCCGCTTTCGTAGGGTGGGGAGACTCGTCTCCCGGCCTATAAATAGAAGGGGTTGGTGGGAAGCTTGAAGTTGTGCCTTCTTTTGCTCTAGCCATCCTGCTGTTGCTTTTTTCTCGTAGCGAAGGTTAGTTTTAACTTGTTTGCGAAGGTTTGGATAGGCGATCATTGTTCAAGGTTGAAGTCAGCTGAAAAGATGGCTAGGTTGAAGCAGACTGCTCGAGTTGCTTCTCCGAGTGGTGCGGATGAAGGAGTCACCTTCGAGTTTGGTTTCAGCCGAGTTTGCAGTTCCGATTTAGCGACTTATGTTAAGCGAGGGTGGATCGAGGAGGGAAAGGCGAGGACCAGCAGTGGGAAGACAGTTCCGAGGCCGGATGTGGATGAGATCGTTGTTTTTGAAGAATTCTTTTCGGCTGGACTTCGGTTCCCGGTTGCTTCCTTTGTGACCTCGGTTCTTTAGAGGTTTAACCTAAGGTTTCATCAGCTGACGCCTTCGTGCTTTACAAAGATGTCGGTGTATGTGTGGGCATGCCGCTCTCAGGGCATTGTCCCACACGTCGAGGGTTTTATTCGCACTCATCGTGTGCATATGCAGCCTTGGAATGTTGTCAATGGTGAAGGTAACACCAGTCTTGGTCAATTTGTGGTGTACACATTTTGTCATCGTGCTGGGTCGGAGCTACCGGTGCAGGCCCAAAGGAACAAGTGGACCAGCGGGTGGTAGGAGTTTTGGTTCTACTACAAGCTGAGTGGTGGTGCCGAGCTTTGCGGCGACCTTCCGCCGCTCGGTGACGTTAGCGCCGAAGCTGTGATGAGCCCCGAGGCTCATGCTGCTGTTGACTGTCTGAGGGTAGTGGCGTGCTCCCAGTGTGCTCGCGACTTGGTGGAGGAGTACTGTTGTGCAAAGGTTTGGCCCCTTGGCCGGAGGCAAGTATGGTTTAAGGTTGAGGATGACCCCAAGTATGAGGGTAGGGGTTTGAAGAAACCGAAGGTGGATCTTAACAAGGTTTGGGAAAATGTCCTCAAGAAGTTTCCCAGGCGAGAGGATGGAATCGAAGCTGTCTATAAGCGTGTACAGCAGTGGGCAGAGGAACTTGTTGGAAAACTGTCCACATTGGAGGTTAAAGCTATCCACAGCTCGGTGGGTAGCGGAGGTCGAGTCAACAGGCTGTTTGACATTCTTGGGATTGAGTATGCTGACTGGCCTGCTCCTTCGAGCGAGGATGCTCCAAAGAAAAGGAAGCGTGCTTTTGCGGAGGAGAAAGAGATTGTTTCGCGGCCGAAGAGAGGTCGTGGTCGTGGCCGCGGCGGCGCAGCCGGCCGGGTGAAGGTGCTTGCGACGAAAGCCGCGGTAGGTTCGGGTGCTGCCGGTGCCTCCTCCTCCTCAGCCATTGTTTCAAGCGGCCGATGTGTTGGTGGGGTTGGAGGACGGGTGCCCCGCATTGGCGGGATTAGTGCTTTGATCCAGATCTCAGACGACGAGGGGGCCTCCAATGACGAAGATAAAGGAAAGGACGAAGTCGAGAAGGGGTCCGATTCTGAAGACGATTCATCTGATGATGATAGTGAGACCTCCGGCAATGAGGGTGACTCTGGCGAAGAAGTGTCCATCGGTGATGACCGTGGGAAAGCGCTTGTTACGTCGAGCGCTGGCGCTGAAGCTGCCCTGTGCATTGATGATGTTATGCGGGACCTCGAGCCTGAAAGCCCCGAGCGAGGGTCAATTCCCGAGTTCGCGGGGTCACACATTTGGGTCAACGGTTTTGAGTTGAAGGGTGAGCTTGAGTCGGATAGGAACCCCGGTAAGAGGCCATATGGCGAAGCTAGCCGGTCCAGCCTTCCTTACTTTGCCAAGAAAGTTGGAGTTTCAGATCTAGCTACGGAGCTTTTCACGAGCCCGGACCTTCGTGAGTTTCATTTGCAATGTTCTCCGGAGGAAAGGCGTTTCCTTGGACGAGTGTTTGGACGGGTTTGTGTGCCAAAAGCCGAGCTTCGATTAGTCAACCAGCCTTTAGATGAGCTTCATGATGATATTGACGTTAAGTTGGCTGAGTTGATGCTCCTCAGTCGCTCTGCGCGCCGAAGGGCGGGTATGAACGAAGGTTTTTTGAGGGGACGGTTGTCCGAGGTTGAGAAAGAAAACAAGGACCTTCGGCGCAGCTTGGAGAACAAAGATATCGAGCTTAAAGGAGCTCTTGAGAAAGTTAAGAAAACCCGGGAGGAGGCACAGGGTGTCGCAAACCGCAATGCTGAACTGTTGGAATCTTGTCGTGAGAAGGACAAGGACTTGGTCGCTGCGAAGAGTCGTATAGATGAGCTATCCTCGGAGCTGGCTTCCCGGTCGGAGGCATGGCAAAGGAGTATGGTGAAGATTAAGGAAAAGGTTGACGTCTGTTTGACTGAGACCGGTGGCTCTGCCGGGGAGCCATTATGTGCTAAAAACGCCGAGGCTTTCGAAGGTTGGTTGACTAATGAGCTTGACGTCTTCATCTCATTGGTTGGTAATGCGGCCGATTTTGGTGGCTATGCCGGAGCTTTGGCGATGGCCAGTACGCTTCGTCAAGCAGATTGTGAGCACCTTCGCAAGGTTAAAAGGCCAAACCATGCCTTTCCGACAGTTGACGAGGTGCGCCGGATGAAAGTTGATGACGCCGAGGTCCGGAATTGTGCGATGCGATTGCTTCGCAAGTTCTGGATCGCTGGTGGCTGCCGAGCTCTTGCTTTTGAAGAAGCTGCCGAGGCTACTCGTCAGGTTTGTGTTTTTGGTAAAAATTGTGGTTGGGATTGTTTGTGTAATGAGGGGTTTGGTATTGAATTTGGAGGGCTCGTCCATTATTTTTCTTTGCAGGCTCAGAAGGACGCGATGCCTTCGCCGCCTGCGACTGATGCTGCTGCTGGTTGCTCTGGTTCTGCTCCCGTGCCCGACTCTATGGAGGTTCCACCCATCAAAGTTGTTCCTTCAGCTGGGGACGCTTCGATGGGAGAAGAAACTAACGTTGAAGAGGCTGCGACGGTCGAGGCGCCTGCTGAGAGTTTGGATGCTGCGGCCGGCGAGGGTTTCGATGCTGCAGCCAGCGAAATTAGGGCAGATGAGCAAGGGGGAGCCGAACAGGTGTGAAAACCTAGGATGATTCGGACGAGGGGGTTGTTTTGTAAAGAGTGAGTTGTTAGAAAGACTTTATGACACTGAGACACTTTTTGTATCTGTGAAAATGCAGGTTCCTGACGGAACCGTGCTAGAGGTTTTTGATGTGACGCCATTGATGTTAAATTATCAGGATGTCTTTATGACCGACGAATCATGGGCTCAGGCTAAATTAAAACATCCTTCGCTGAGCTTTGAGCGTTTTTGGTGGTCGAAACTGCGAAGGTACGACATGAAGAACAGCAAATCGAGTCATTTTTGGCGCGAGGCGGATTATACCGATCGACAAGCTACACGTTTTTTGTTTGGTTCTTCTTCGTCCACGCCAGCTGCAGTTGATGATGATATCGACAATAGAACAACTTTGGATTTTTTGTTTGGACGAAGTAATCTAGAGGTTGGTTCCGATGGTTCACTTGTAATTCCGAAGGAGGAGCCTTCGGAGGTTAGTGATACGGACCGGAGATATATGTATAGGGCGAGGGTTTGGCCCGGGGAATTGCCGATTGTTCCTGTGGCTCCTTTGTTGTGGGGACCCATAGTTCCGGTGGAAGTGGGGTTTGTTGAGGGTCGCGAGGGTTTTGATGATTTAATAATGATTGAGGATGGTGATGAATCCTTGTAATTTTATTCTTTCTATTGATTGTATATCACACTGTCGTCTGAAGCGAACAACTTATGATGTTGCTCTACTCATTTTTTTGCAATTTGATTGAAATAATACTTGACTCTCGAGGCTCGCCTTTCGTTTAAGAGAGGTGTTTTTTGAAAACAGCGACGCCCCCTTTTTCTTTTAGCGAGGCTCGCGTAACGCTTTCATAAGCTGATTTGGAAAAACAGCGACACCCCCTTTTCTTTTTTAGCGAGGCTCGCGTAACGCTTTTCGTAAGCTGATTTGAAAAAAAAACAGCGACGCCCCCTTTTCTTTTTTAGCGAGGCTCGCGTAACGCTTTCATAAGCTGATTTGGAAAAACAGCGACGCCCCCTTTTCTTTTTAAGCGAGGCTCGCGTAACGCTTTCATAAGCTGATTTGGAAAAACAGCGACACCCCCTTTTCTTTTTTAGCGAGGCTCGCCTAACGCTTTCATAAGCTGATTTGAAAAAACAGCGACGCCCCCTTTTCTTTTTTAGCGAGGCTCGCGTAACGCTTTCATAAGCTGATTTGGAAAAACAGCGACGCCCCCTTTTCTTTTTAAGCGAGGCTCGCGTAACGCTTTCATAAGCTGATTTGAAAAACAGCGACGCCCCCTTTTCTTTTTTAGCGAGGCTCGCGTAACGCTTTCATAAGCTAATTTGGAAAAACAGCGACGCCCCCTTTTCTTTTTTAGCGAGGCTCGCGTAACGCTTTCATAAGCTGATTTGAAAAAACAGCGACGCCCCCTTTTCTTTTTTAGCGAGGCTCGCGTAACGCTTTTATAAGCTGATTTGGAAAAACAACGACGCCCCCTTTTCTTTTTAAGCGAGGCTCGCGTAACGCTTTGATAAGCTGATTTGGAAAAACAGCGACGCCCCCATTTCTTTTTAGTGAGGCTCGCGTAACGCTTTGATAAGCTGATTTGGAAAAACAGCGACGCTCCCTTTTCTTTTTAGCGAGGCTCGCATAACGCTTTGATAAGCTGATTTGGAAAAACAGCGATGCCCCCTTTTCTTTTTAGCGAGGCTCGCGTAACGCTTTGATAAGCTGATTTGGAGAAACAGCGACGCCCCCTTTTCTTTTTAGCGAGGCTCGCGTAACGCTTTGATAAGCTGATTTGGAAAAACAGCGATGCCCCTTTTCTTTTTTAGCGAGGCTCGCGTAACGCTTTTGGTTTTGCGGGAGTATTCGACTTTTGGACTACGCGCCTCCCCTTGTCTTAGGTGGAGGTACGCACCTCCCCTTGTCTTAGGTGGAGGTGAAGTTTGCTTTGCGAGCCCCTAGCGTTTTTTGCGAGGGTGCTCGACTTTTTTGGACTTCGCGCCTCCCCTTATCTTAGGTGGAGGTGAAGTTTGCTTTGCGAGCCCCTGGCGTTTTTTGCGAGGGTGCTCAACTTTTTTGGACTTCGCGCCTCCCCTTGTCTTAGGTGGAGGTGAAGTTTGCTTTTCCCATGTTTGCTTCGAAAGCAATTGTGCTTCGAAGCAATCTTCGGTGTTTTTCATCGATTTTAAGCGTTCTTGGATAAGGGCAGCTTTTATCAATGTTTATGGAAAAACTGAAGGAAAAGACTTTAGAGTTTTGTTTTTTCGGGGGTGGATGCCTTTATTTAGGACTTGGAAACTGCCTTGTTAAAAAACCGTATGCCCCCTCGTAAGGAAAAAGAGTGCAGCGCCATTATTTCGATTACAAGTATGATGCTGAGAAGAAAGTTGGCCGAAGGCATATTACAAGTTGTGAGAGCTTGCTAGGGCTCCGCTATGGGTAGTATTTGCGAAGATCGTTGACGTTCCAGGTGTGAGGCAGGATGTTTCCCTCGCTGTCAGAGAGGTGAAAAGAGCCGGGACGATTGCATTCTACTATTAGGTATGGACCTGTCCATTTTGGTTGAAACTTTCCCGCCATGCTGGCGTTTTGTTTTTGAATGAGAACGAGGTCACCCTTCTGTAAGTCTTTGATTCTAACTTTTTTGTCTCTCCATTTTTTGGTTTCTTCCTGATATTTGTGAAGGTTGTGCACTGTGAAGGATCGAAAGTGCAATCAGAAAGCGACGAGAGGGGGGGTGAATGGGAGCTTCAAAATTTCCTTTCAAAAACTTGTTGCCACTGTCCCGAGAATCAACCCTAAGAGCAAACCTAGAGCTTGCAAGTGTCCACGACCCTAGATGTAGGGTGGATACTTTCGAGAAGCACAGCGGGACACTACACAACCCTAGAAACCCAACGCAAAAGAAAGAAACCAAATCCGTCAATGATCGAACGAAACGCGAACGAAATAGCGCGAAACAGCATTGACCGGACTCTTCCTGCGTTCGGTCAGTCAGGATCGGACGCGTCCGGTCAACCAGAATCGCTTCTGGAACCTTACTGTATTGGACCGGACTCAGGGGAGCAGTGCGTCCGGTCGTCACAAGAGCGTCCGGTCAGATAGAACAAAAACCAGGAACAGTACCAGAGGCGAGTCCGATCACTCAAGAGATCAAGCGTCCGGTCAGATTGCAGAAACGGTCGAGAAGAATGTTCATCGACCGAACTCTTGACCTAGCGTCCGGTCACCCCGACTTGGGCGTCCGGTCACTGCGAAAATCCACTGCTCGTCCACCGATTCGACTCGATCTCACCCAAAACGAATCCTCTAGGGATCTAACTTGGTGAGAGGAGTCACAAGGAGGATAGTGAGCTATCTCTATGAGATCATGGCTCGAACCTATCTCCAAATCGATGAATCGAAGAAATTCGGGGGAAGGGAGAAAAACTTGACCCGAAACGAAAATCAACCGATCTACTAGCTCGTGAGGTTAGATGTGAATTCCTTCGGTGGAAAGAAGTGCCTCACGATCTAGAACAACTTGGTTCAATCGGATTTCCAAAAGAAGCACCAAGCAAAAAGATCGATCGATGGGAAAAATGTGGAGAAAAGGATTCCGCGAAGAACACAAACAAAACGCGAATCACAACCACGAATTTGCAACCATGTGGCTACCACACGCTGCAACAGTGAGATTACGGTCTCACTTCCTCAAAATCTGACGAGCACAGAGGTATTGTTCTCTTCTCTGTGGATCTCAGTTAGCTACAGCAGGGGAGAGGGAGAGCAGAAAAACCTAGAAGGCAAAATAGCAAATGACTGAGATAGATGGGGAGGTGGGTGTCTCCCCCTACTTATCCTAATTCTAACTATTCCTAATTCCCACTCCACCCCTAACTACTTACAGAGCGAACCAACTAAACCCTAAGGTTATTCTGGACCAACTCGATGGTAGGTGGATCCGACGGCCACGCCCGCACAACTCGTAGTGTTGCCTCGACGCAACCTCCCGATTGCCGCCACCGCTGTGCTGTCCTTTCCGGACGTCGCACCCCCGGTTTTGTGGCCCAAACCGGGAAACCAGCCTTCACAGCCAACCCCCGGTTTTGAGGCCCAAACCGGGAAACCAGCCCACCAAGCGCCTGAGTTTTGTGGCCCAAACTCAGCAAACCCGCAGCACCCAGGTTTTGAGGCCCAAACCTGGAAATCGTCCTCAGCCCGAGGTTTGTGGCCAAACTCAGAAACCATCCGCGCCCAGGTTTTGAGGCCCAAACCTGGAAACCGTCCACCGGTGGTTTTTCTCTGGCTCAACCACCAAACCGGAGCTGTAGAGGGGATGCACCGCCTGTGCACCCCGTCCACCGACACGTGTCCCCAGGTCCTCGACCAAGGCAACACCATGCCCCGCAAGTCTTCGCTCGTCGCTGTCCCAGGCTGCCAGCCACCACAGCTGATCCTCAGGCCACCGGTCCCTCAGTCCAAGCCTCACGTCCGCCCTTCACCGCTCCCGGTCCATCGACACGGCACGTCTCTACTTGACCTTCACCTTGCCCTCGATCACTGTCTCCGTGCTCGACACCTGCACAACACAAGCCAAAGAACATGCGCATCATCCCAGTTGACAATCACTCATCACTCAGAGACTCGGCATACACCCATGTATCCGCACACTGCGTTGCATCTTGTTTCCTCGAGTAGGTCTTTATCAAGCAGCTGGCTTTTTTCAGTTGATTCGAGGGTTGTTCTGAGTGACTCGTACTTTAATTCTTCTGGTAACACAGCTTCTTCCCCCAAACAGGAGCCTGAAGGGTGTGAATTTGGTGGCTCTGCATTCCGAGGTGTTGTGGGACCAGGTGACGGAGGTTAGTTCTTCTGCCCACTTTCCCTTGGGCCTGCCTTGCAGTTTCTTTGATATGGCTTGGAAAATTGTTGCATTGGCTCTTTCGACTAAACCATTGGATTGAGGGTGCCGAACTGAGGCGAAGCATAGAATTGTTCCGATTTGAGCACATAATTCTTTGAAAACCTCGCTGTCAAATTGAGTGCCATTGTCGACGGTTAAATATTTGGGGACTCCAAACCGACAAACTAGTTGCTGCCAGAAGAATTTTTTCACTGCGAGGGAGGTGATGGAAGACAACGGTCTTGTTTCAATCCACTTTGTGAAGTATTCCACGGCTACCACCGCGTAGCGAAGGTTTCCTGGGGCTGTCGGTAGTGGGCCCACGATGTCCATTGCCCATCTTTGCAGAGGCCAAGTTGGGCATATGAGAGTTGTAGGAGCCCCTGGGCGTTCTGCGTTTTTGCCGTTAGTTGGCAACCCTCGCAATGTTTGACGATGCTTTCTGCATCTCTTAACGCTGTTGGCCAGTAGAAACCTTGCTGGAAGGCCTTCCCAACTAACGCCCTCGGGCCGTTGTGTGAACCACAGATGCCTTCGTGAATAAGCTTGAGAATGTCATTTCCTTCAGACTGTGACACGCATTTGAGCCATGGCGAGGTCACCGAAGATTTGTACAGAATGTTGTCCACAATCTTGTACCCTCGTACTCTTTGTTTTAGTCTGTTTTCTTCCTCTTTGGAGTCGGGTTCATGGAGCCCTTTGATATAGGCTATGATAGGTGCTCTCCAGTCCTCGTTCTGGATTGCACTGATCAACTTGGCGCTCTTTTCGGAGGTTTCGAAAGCTGATTGAGTCGCAACCTCGTGGAACACATCTTGCGGCAGCTATAGTTGTTGTGCTGCTGCTTTAGCTAGGCAGTCTGCCTCGTTGTTTTCTGACCTCGGTATCGCTTTTATTGTTATGCCGAGGAAGAAGGATTCTAACCTTCGGACATATTGGAAGTATTTTTGTAGCTCTGGATCTTTTGCCTTGTAGTTTTTCTCAATGTGCCCCTCGATGACTTGTGAGTCTGTGTTGATGACTGCCCTTCGGACTGACAATGACCGAAGCCTTGAGAGTGCTAGTATTACAGCTTCGTATTCTGCGGAGTTGTTTGTGCATTTGAAGTCGAGTCTTCTTGCATATCTTAGCTTCGACCCGGATGGCGAGACTAGAATGGTCGAGGCCCCTGCTCCAGTTGCGCCCCAGGCTCCATCAACATATATAGTCCAAAACGGGTCTTGTTGAGGTTCATCTCTGCGAGGGTCAGGGGTCCACTAAGCTATGAAATCTGCTAGTGCCTGTGATTTGATTGTTGTTCTTCCGACGAAGGTTATAGCGTAGCTGTTGAGCTCAACTGCCCACTTTGCTATTCTTCCGAGTGCCTCGTTGTTCTTGAAAATGTTATCGAGGGGGTATGTCGAGGGTACATGGATCTCATATGCCTGGAAATAATGCTTTAGCTTTCTTGATGCCATGCCCACGGCGTATGCTATCTTCTCGAGCTCTGAGTAGTTTCGTTTGGGACCTTCGAGGGTTTCTGATACATAGTAGATTGGGGCTTGCCTGGTCCTGTTGTTCTCGTGTAACTCTTTGATCAGGACTGCGCTTGCTGCATGAGGCGAAGCTGCGACATACAGCAGTAGTAGGTCCCCTTTGCTTGGGCTGGTTAAAACAGTCAAGTTGGTGAGATACTTTTTCAAATCCTCGACGGCTTTCTGCTGTCGGGGCCCCCAATTGAATGGTGCAGTGCTTCTTAATGTTTCAAAGAAAGGTAACCCTCGCTCAGCTGACCTGGAGATGAATCTCCTGAGTGCTGCTAAGCGTCCTGACAAACGCTGAGCTGCTTTTTTGGTTGTCGGGGGTTCCATATTGATGATAGCATCAATCTTCTCGGGGTTGTCTTTGATTCCCCTTGCTGAGTCGATGCAGCCCAGCAGTTTTCCTTCGCTTACCCCGAAAACACATTTTTCGGGGTTCAGCTTTAATCCGGCGGACCGGAGGTTGCTGAACACTCTCGATAAGTCCGATATGTGGTTTTCTTTTAGCTCAATTTGAACAACCAGATCATCGACGTAGGCAAAGACGGCGTGTTCATTTTTGAAGACTTCAGATGTCATGCGAGCGAAGGTTGAGCCTGCGTTTCTTAGGCCTTCTGCCATTCTTCGAAAGCAAAAAGTGCCTGAAGGTGTAATGAAGCTCGTTTTTTCCTCATCTTCTTCATTCATCCAGATCTGGTGATATCCTGAGAAGCAGTCGAGGAGGGATAGCATTTGGCAGCCAGCTGCTCTGTCGACCAAGGTTCTTATGTTAGGGAGGGGGAAGTCATCCTTCGGACAAGCTTTGTTCAGACACGTGAAATCTACACACATTCGCCATTTTTTGTTCTTTTTCTGAACTAGGACCACGTTTGAGAGCCATGTTGGATATTTGACTGGGCGGATGACACCTGCGTCCAAAAGCCTTCTTACCTCAGCCTTCGCTGCCTCTTTCCTTTCTTCTGACATTTTGCGAAGCTTTTGCTTGACGGGGCGATAGCCTGGCTTGATGTTTAGGCTGTGCTGTATCAGAGTTCTGTTGACCCCCTTTAGGTCATCTACAGACCACGCGAAGGTGTCGGAGTTTTCTTTGAGGAAAAAGACAAGGTCGTTCTCTGATTGGGGATCTAGATTGGCTGAGATAAACACCGTTCTTTCGGTGTTGCCCTCAAAGAGTTGGACTTGTTTAGTCTCTTCCTTGGGTGATGCCTTTACTCTGTCAGTGCAAATTTCACCTTCGTCACTGAGGTTTGTAGCTCGAGGCTTTGATAAATTGTGGACATTACATTGCCCTGGTGCTACTATTCCCTCAGCTGCCCTTGCAATGTCTTGGTCTCCATATACTGCAACCACCCCCTTCAGAGCGGGAAGCTTCATGCAGAGGTAAGCGGGGTGGATGACTGCATTAAATGCATTGGTGACCCCTCGGCCAAATATTGCATTGTACGAATAAAACATGTCGACCACATCGAAGGTTATGTGCTCGGTTCTGTAGTTCATTTGGTCACCGAAGGTCACGGGCAAAGATATTTTCCCGACGGCTCTCACTTGTTGACCGCTGAAGCCGTATAGAGGGTTGTCAGCGGGTTGCAGGAGGTTTCTATCAAGCTTCATGCTGTCGAAAGTTGATGCGAACAGGATGTCTGCGGAGCTTCTTGTATCGACCAGAATTTTGGTGACTGTCCACCCTGCTAGATTGGTCTCGATCACCATAGCGTAGGTGTGAGGGTAATCTCTTAGCTTCATATCGCTGGAGTCGAAGGTTATAGGGATGTGGGACCATCGGCCGAATTTGTGAGGTCCTTCGACGGCTACATGGTGTACTCGTCTAGCATGTTCCTTCCTCTGCCGCTTGTTGCTGTGATCTTCATTTGAGCCTCCGGTGATGGCTAATATTACACCGAAGGTTGATGTTGGGTTGTTGATGGTCGTCTGGTTCTGGGCTTCGGATTTGACAGGTTGAGGTGCTGGTAGTGCTGGTATTGGTGGTGGTGGTGGTAGAGCGTTGTAGACTTGTTGGTTGGTTTGGGTTTGGGTTTGGGGGGTTGTTGGGTATGTGACGGTGTATGATGCATTTTGGCGTTGTGGGATCGCGGTTGGCTGATAAGAGGCTTGGTTGTAGTGTGGGTGGTGTGCGTAGATAGGTTGTTGCGAAGGTAGGCCGTAGTTTATGGGTGTGTAGTGGTATGGAGGATTTGATGGGTGGAAATTTGGTTTCCTGGTGTGGTTGATGGTTCGGTTGTGTGCCGAAATGGCTCTTTTGGACTCCTGGTACTCTTTTCCCTTGGCAAAGCACTCGCATTGTTTGGTGGTGTGCCCCTTTCCAAAACCACAAAAATGACAATATATTTTTGCGGGATCTTTCTGCTGGTTCTGTTGATCCGGCGGGGGTGGCAAACCTTGAGGGTTGTGGTTGCTCGGAGGTTGAGCGCCCCGTCTTTGGTCTTCATAGTGGATTGCTTTGTTGATAGCACCAATGTTGCTTTGTTCTTGGCGAGGGTTATTTTCTCTTGGTTGAGGCCTCGGCTGCGGCTTCTGTTGTGACCTCCGAGCATCGGACTTTGCCCTGAAGTCCATGTCCGCTCTACAGTATCTTTCCATTGTCTCATGTAATTCCACGATTGTGCTTGCCGGCTTCCTGGCAATTTCGAAGAGCATGGGCCTGGACGCAGTCCGCTGACTACAGTGAGGATGACAGCCTCGTCGGATATCCCCGAAGTTCTTGCTCTGATTTGGATAAACCTTCGCCAATAATCTTGAAGTGGTTCGCGCTCTTCTTGTTTGCAGTTGAACAACTCAATGGGGTTTGATGGGGCTGCTGTAATACCTTTGAAATTTGTACAGAGCCTATCTCTGAGGTTGGCCCATGAATCGACGGTTCCGGGGCGAAGGTTGTTGTACCAAGTTTGTGCGATGTCACGCAGGATGATGACAAAAGACTTTGCCATTGTTGATTCATCACCCCCCGCCGCGGCGACTGCTGCCTCATAGCTCATTATGAATTGGCGAGGGTCGGTAAGTCCGTCGTAGCGGGGTAGATTTTGTGGGTTGTAGCATGGTGGCCAGGGTTGGGTTTGGAGTATCTGGGAGAGTGGTGACTTTGGGTCATAGGGCATTTGGTGTTGCTGGGCTCTCCGTTGGTTGCGAAAGTTTGGCTCTCTCTCATCTGGGTAGAGTTGGCGAAAGTTTGGTTGTCTCATGGGATATGGTTCTGGGTGATTTGGTGGTGGTGGGGGTGGTGGATGGTGGCGGAGGTTGTCTCGGTCCTGCTCCTCATTCCCCTCCTGAAGTGGTGGCATTTCCCCATCATTCCAACCCTCGGCTTCAGCTTCAGCTCCTGCGAGGGACTCCTCCATTCGGCGAAGCTGTTCCGTAGCCTCGTCTGCCTTTTGCCTGATAGCGCGCAGCCGGTTGTGCCTCTCGAGCTGGTCTAGGCGCCTTTTCTTCTCTTGCAACTCAGCTTGAAGTCTTTCGAGGGCCTCGAGGCCCAATTCCTCCTCATCAACTCCCTCTCCTTCTCCTGGAGTGTGGGGGTGCGGCTGCGCCGCCGTCCGGGTCTGAGGGCCTGGGACTTCTTGAAGGACCGAGAAAGCACTAGCAAGGCGACCAGAGGGGGGGTGAATGGGAGCTCAAAAATTTCTCTCGAAACTTTGGCCAAATGTTCCAAAATCAACCCCGAGAAACTGCGACCGAAATCGTGATGCCCACGACCCTTGGAAGAGGGTGGATGATCCGTAGGATCACAGCGAGGCACCACAAGAAGATAGCAAACCAAATGCCAAAAGCTCCGGCTCGAACACAACCCCAAAAACCAAGTCCCGAACGTAGATTGATGGCTACGTCGAGAAACTCCTAAGTACCTAGGCTAACTAGTAGCAAAGATACCTAGAGAGGATCCTTGGTCAACTCTAGGGCCAAACGTGAAGTCCGGAAACCAAACGAACAAGCCGGGAGAGCAAACGCACTAAGCCGGAAGACACAGCCAAATCCCGAACTTTCCACCGGTACGGTCCCGGACTGTCCGCGGTAGTGCCGGACTGTCCGCGGGCGAGTGGCGGACTGTCCGCCGGCAAAACTCGCCAAACAACAAGGTTGCTGCAACGTCCCTGGACGTTCCCGGACTGTCCGCTAAACACAACGGCGGACTGTCCGCCGCTCAAGCTTCAGCACTGTTCACCGAGACACGCAGCCACTGCTCGGCTGAATCCCGATGCGTGGACTGTCCGCGCCCTGAGTGGCGGACTGTCCGCGGTCACACAGGGAGGGCGATTTTGTTCGCCCTTCACCCAAATCAATCCCAAATCGAATCAACTCACAATCCCACGTTCCCAAACTTGGAGAGGATGATCACGGAGTAGTTAGGAGACTATCCCCAAGAAATCATCCGCTCAAATCGAGTCAATCACCGGGAAATCAAAAGGGGAGGAGGATGAACCAAAAAGCGCCACGAAAATGAAATCAACCCGATCTACTTGTTCGTAAGGAGATAGATAAATTACTTCGGTGGAAATGATCTCCTTTCAAATACGAACAAGTTGATTCAAACGGATTTCACAAAGACGCACTAGAGAGGGAGATCGAGTGACGGGAAAATCGCGGAGAAACGAAGAACGCGAAGAACACGAATCAAAACGCGAATCAACACATCGATCTGCAACCGTGTGGCTACCACACGCTACAACAGTGAGGTTACGGCCTCACTTCCTCAAAATCTCCAGTACACAGAGGTATGGTTCTCTGCGGATCTCAGCTAGCTACACCAGGGTATTGGGAGAGCAGAAAACCCTAGAAGCAAAGAGCAAATGACTGAGATAGGAA
This sequence comes from Coix lacryma-jobi var. lacryma-jobi, assembly GCA_009763385.1. Taxonomy (NCBI): domain Eukaryota; kingdom Viridiplantae; phylum Streptophyta; class Magnoliopsida; order Poales; family Poaceae; genus Coix; species Coix lacryma-jobi. The sequence continues at coordinate 4,347 of VDCT01000021.1, read as the reverse complement.
GGGAGGAGGGTGTCTCCCTCTACTTATCCTAATTTCTAATTCCTACTCTACCCCTCTCTAATTACAGAGCGAACCAGCTAAACCCTAAGGTTATTCTGGACCAACTCGATGGTAGGTGTATCCGACGGCCACGCCCGCACAACTCGTAGCGTTGCCTCGACGCAACGTCCCGATTGCCGCCACGTGCCGCCCTCGCTCTGCACCCCCGGTTTGTGGCCCAAACCGGGAAACCAGCCTTTTCCAGCCAACCCCCGGTTTTGAGGCCCAAACTGGGAAACCAGCCCCCCAGCATCTGAGTTTTGAGGCCAAACTCAGCAAACCCTCAGCGCCCAGGTTTTGAGGCCCAAACCTGGAAACCGTCCTCAGCCCGAGTTTTGTGGCCAAACTCAGAAACCGTCCACACCCAGGTTTTGAGGCCCAAACCTGGAAACCGTCCACCCGATGGTTTTTCCCTGGCTCTACCACCAAACCGACGTCGTAGAGGGGATGCACCTCCCGTGCACCCCGTCCACCGACACGTGTCCCCAAGTCCAAGACTCAGGCAACACATGACCGCAAGTCTTCGCTCGTCGCTGTCCCAGGCTGCCAGCCACCACAGCTGATCCTCGGGCCTCCGGTCCCTCAGTCCAAGCCTCACGTCCGCCCTTCGCCACTCTCGGTCCATCGACACGGCACGTCTCTACTTGACCTTCACCTCGCCTTCGATCACTGTATCCGTGCTCGACACCTGCACAACACAAGCCAAAGAACATGCGCATCATCCCAGTTGACAATCACTCATCACTCAGAGACCCGGCATACACCCATGTATCCGCAATCTCCCCCTTGATGAGTGCATTGTCAACTACCAACACAAATCATAATAGAAAGAGAAGAAGGAAGAAGGAGAAGAGAAAACTCGACAAATGACCCAAAAGCATAGCAAAGCCGAAGAAGGTCAAGTGGAAAGAGCGAAAGAACTTGGTCCCCAAAGACATGGGCAACGGCTCGACGCAACCAAGCAAAGCAAAGCTAGCCCTCAAGAAGAGGTAGAACAGGCTCAACACCGCTAGCAAATCCCAATCGAAAATATCGAAGCAAAATGCTAGTCCCTCAAGATAGAGGCACAGAGGCTCAACACAACTAGCAAAGAAAGCTCGATACCGACTGTTACCAAAAAGAGTTCGACACCAATTGAAAATCTGAAAAGCAAATGCTAGTCCCTCAAGAAAGAGGCTAAGGCTCAACGCAACTAGCAAACCGCTCCAAACCAATTGAAAATGTCAAAGACTCAACCGGAAACAAACTCCCCCTCGAATAGTGCAAACAACCAGAAAATATGATTTGCAATTTCTCCCCCTTAGTTGAAAATGCACTTGTCAAGAGTCAAAGCTCCCCCTCAGAAAATGCAGCACAAAGTGCTAACACGCAGATTTCTCCCCTTCCAAGATGCATATGAGTCAGAATGCAAGTTAGGAGCTTCAGAAGTATAGTCAAGAGAGTGCAAGGATGCTCTATAGAGTTCAAATCCGATGACTCAGAAAAATGCACAGAATGCTAGCAAAGGCTCAAGCTGATCACTAAGAATGAAATATGAACATGTGAGCAGTTTTAAGCCGAAAAAGGTATTCACCATCAAAATAGCACAAGACATATATGGACAGGAAGTCAAATGTGCTAAGCATGTATACCAAGTGAACTACCCCTAGCACAGTTCAATCATCATGCTGATGCCAATTTAGGCATATACTTGTGATTTCAGATTTTAATCGGAGTTGCAGCGGTGAAATTACACAAGTTCAGAAAACAGCATGTGACTGCGAGAGGTTGAATGCTTGTTATTGCCTAACTTTTCAACTGTACGAAGCCTATGCATAAGCAATCAGAAGCTTAAAGCAACAGTTTCGGTCATACACTACACAGCTCAAGTTTAACTCAAAGTGCAATGAGAAACAGTCTCGAAACTGTGAGGTGTTAACAAGCAAACCCATCTCGATCTTTTCAATTCACTCAACTTGGTTCAGATTTTAAACTGAATATGACATACCAAGCAAGTGAATGACTCAACACTAGAGACATAGCAACCTAGCATACAGAAATAGCATATGTGACTTCGACACATCCTACACATGCTAGTTGTATATCTCAATGGTGAACATTTTCAAGTTTTAAGTTCATTATCAAATTCACCATTCAAAAATAGCTCAGCTCATAGTATGCACTAGTGATCAGAAAGAGCATAAGCTACAGCACCAACATAAAGCATCGGAGCAAAAACTACACAGAGCACTGTTACATTCTTCAGATTATACACATGAAGCTCAGAATGTAAAAGCGTATGCTGAAATGCAAAAGATGCACGAAGAAATCAAAAAGAAGCAAAAACAACTGAAAACAAAAAGTCAGTGTATCATACAAAATCCAAAGTGTTTCCCCCATCTAAAAGGGGAAACACACACCAAGCTCACCTCTCAACCGATTAAAGGTTGATTGGTCCAAAGGCTTGGTAAAAATATCAGCAAGCTGATGATGAGTATCGACATGGCGAAGGTCGATATCACCCTTCTCATAGTGGTCTCGCAGAAAATGAAAGCGCACATCAATGTGTTTGGTCTTCGAGTGAAGCACGGGGTTCTTAGCAACGCTAATCGCACTCATGCTGTCACAAAGCAATGGAACACGAGAAAAGCTCAGACCAAAATCACGCAAAGTGGCCATCATCCAGAGTAACTGGGAATAGCAGCTAGCCGCAGCAACATACTCAGCCTCGGTGGTAGACTGGGCGACGCTAGACTGCTTGCGAGAAGACCACGAAACAAGAGAAGAACCAATAAACTGGCAAGTCCCAGAAGTGGACTTGCGATCAATACGGCAAACAGCAAAATCTGCATCGGAATAACCGCAAAGGGAAAGGGTGGAGGAAGCAGAATACCAAAGCCCAAATTCTGGAGAGAAGGATAAGTACCTCATAATGCGCTTGACCGCCTGACGGTGAGAGGTGCGCGGCGACGCCTGAAAGCGCGCGCAGAGGCACACCGCGAACTGGATGTCCGGGCGTGTCGCCGTCAGGTACAAGCAGCGACCCGATCATACTCCGGTACTCCTTCTGGTCCACTGCTTCTCCCTCCTTGTCCGCATCCAGGGCCATCGTGGTCGCCATGGGTGTTGGAAGAGGCTTGGCCTCACCCATGTCGAACTTCTTCAGGATATCTCTGGTGTACTTGCCCTGGTGCACAAACGTTCCTTCCCGGGATTGCTTGATTTGCAACCCGAGGAAAAATGTCAACTCGCCCATCATGCTCATCTCGAACTCCCTGCTCATAGTATCTGCGAACTTGGCAACCAAAGCGTGAGAAGAACCACCGAAAATGATATCATCCACGTAAATCTGGACCAAGAGAGTGTCAGTGTCTTGCTTGAGGAGAAAGAGCGTTTTATCTACACATCCCATTTTAAAACCCTTAGCAAGCAAAAAAGGTTTTCAACCTATCATACTAGGCTCTAGGGGCTTGTTTCAAACCATACAAAGCTTTGTGAAGTTTAAAGACATGGTTTGGCAACTTGGGATTTTCGAAACCGGGGGGGTTGTCTAACATACACCTCCTCTTCTATGTAGCCGTTTAAGAAGGCACTCTTGACATCCATTTGAAAGAGTTTGAAACCTTTGGATGCAGCAAAAGCCAAGAGTATCCTAATTGCCTCCAAACGAGCTACAGGAGCAAATGTCTCCTCATAGTCTATCCCCTCCTTCTGACTATATCCCTGGGCTATGAGTCTAGCCTTGTTTCTCACAACATGGCCATCTTCTCCCTGTTTGTTTTTGAAAACCCATTTGGTCCCAATTGGATACAACTCAGAAGGTGGAGACACTAGAACCCAAACCCGATTTCTCTCAAGTTCTCAAGCTCTTCATGCATGGCATTGACCCAATCAGGATCCGTCAAAGCGTGTCCAACATCCCGGGGCGATTGTCACATTCGACGAGATCATGGTTTGTCCTTTTTCGTTTTGGCGTGCAGGTGATCATGAGGTTGGCGAACCTCTTTTCGATGATGAAGAAGAAGGTGCTGAAGGATAGAATGGACCCAGCACCTCCTCCACTGCTGTGCCGCAAGAGCGGCCTCTACAGACGACTCCCGGCTCGACACATCGTCTTCCTGGGGCCGTGGGATCCGCCACCCGAGCGGTACCCTTTGAAGGGACACGGCACCATGCTCGTTGAGGGGGGGAGGCCACTCGCCAAGGGAGGGCCGCGACACATTCAGCGCAGCACCCGCTCAGCAGGATGATCGGCAGCATCGACGAACGCGTCACCCGGTCAAGGCAAATCTCTCACTTTGCTCATTCTGCATTCGTTGCTGAGTTGAA
>VDCT01001109.1:0-13857 GCA_009763385.1 Coix lacryma-jobi var. lacryma-jobi | reverse complement strand
TGTTCGTCCATCTCTTCCGGGGCGAGCTCTTCATCAAGGCCCTAAAGCCCAGCGGGAGGCGGCTCGTGCGCATGGGCTCCCTTGCCATCACTGCGAGGGCTGGGACCTCGTCGGCCAACGTCCCCCGTGAATACCTGCGATACAAGCTTTCCACCAACCAGGCCGGGTGGGACGACCATTGGTTCTATCTGCGGAATGAAGATGGTCTCTTTCCGCAGTACACCGGCAGGGTCCTCGCTCAACGCCCGGAGAAGTGGACCTGGGGCGTCGCGGCGGACAGGCAATGCCACCTGGCCCCGCTGATGAAGATGATGAAGACGCTGGTGGATGAGAAGAAGTTGACCGTGCAAGCGGTCATTTGGGCGTTCCACCAGCGAAGAGTTCTCCCGCTGGCGGACCGCCCCCTTCTTATGCACGAGATGGGGCCGGAGGCCAAGCTCGAGGCGCTTAATCGATCGAGGATGGCCGAGGAGAGGCTGTCCCGGAACGAGGGCATCTCCCGGGTGTCAATCACGATCCAGGGGCCGTTCATCCCTGAGTACACCCACCTGGTCTCCATGGCACCCGACGAGGGGTGTCTCGACCTGGTGAGCCTCCCTCGAGCTGAGCTGTTCCGAGCCCCCTCCCCCTTTCTCCTCCTTCGAACCTTTTGCATTTTTCTTGTGGTTTGTCTCGTCACGCTTCTTCTTTTTTTCAGGGGGCGTTTACTTGTCGCGCGTCGAGGCCCCCGGTGAGGGAGGACGCCGCGGATACTCAGGTGAGGCGCCTTTCTGCTCAGAAAGACACGGAGAGCAAGGATGCCAGGAAGAAGAAAGAGAAAAACAAAAACCTGCGTCGCTTGGCTCGGGAGCAGAGACTAGCGAAGGCTCGTCGCAACCGTCAGCCTGGAGACGGGTCCCCCGAGCTGAGCTCCTCGAGCTCGGAGGAGGAGAGCGGTGATGAGGAGGAGAGCGACGACGAGGGGATGGATGCGCGCCTGAGGCGCGCGGGGGTCGTCGATGACAGGGCTGACCGCTCCTCTGTGCAGGAGGGTATGCTGGAGGTCCCCCCGGCGAAGGGACCGCGCGGGACGCAGCCGCGGAAGGCGGCGCCGATCCCTGCCTCGTCGGGGGCCCGAGGTCCATCGAGCTCTGCGGCGGACGTGCCCCCGGTCGTGAGGAAGCCCCGAACCCGGAGCGCCTCCGCCACAGCACCAACGGAGGTCGCCCCCGCGCCAGTCCAGGCGGGAGGTCTGGAGGAGGGCCGGGCCTCGAGAAGCGTCCGACAGGTCGAGAAGGATTTCGGGCCCGATCGCCGCGAGCCGTCAAGGGCGCCGTCGAGCCCGCGGAGGAGCGGGCGTCAGGAGGAGGCGTCGAGCCCGCGCCATCACGAGCTTCGGGGAGGGATCCCCCGGGCGTCTCGTGACCAGGGGCGTGAGCGTCCCCGGAGTCCGTCGCCGCACCGCCGCCGGGACACAGAAGCGGACGCGGGAGGGCGTGACCGCCAGCGCGAGCGCCGGAGCGGGTCCCGGAGCCCGCGCCGGGGCGGGCGCCACTACGACAGCACGAGGGAGGTACGGTCGCCCTCCCGCGACGTGGGGCTGAAGGAGGGCTCTCCCTCGAGGTCAAGCCACGGGAGGCGTCGGGAGCCCTCCCCCCATCCCAGCCCTGCGGAGATGGCCCAGGCGCAGGGCTCGAGCCGTGGGGTGGGCTCGAAGCCCCCGAGTGGGTCCGGCGATTCCGGGAAGAAGCCCAGCCGCCGCTTTGGGTGAGTAATTTTCTTGGACCTCGTCGGCAGCGAGGCTTGACCTCTTTACTTTTGATGATGCATGCCATCTCTGGTCTCTCAGGGGGAAGCGCTCCTACCCGGAGGTGGACCTTGCTGCGTCCAAGCGGGCGAAGGCCTCGAGCCCCGTCGAGGCACAAGCACCTCGAGGTATGGCACCCTCCTCCGCTAGAGAAGCCGCTTGGCTGGAGAAGGCTCGAGCTGCAATGGCTCGAGGTGGTCAGATGATCGTCGCGAATTTTGGTGAGGCCATCGTCGTCGACCGCAGGGGTCGAGGCATTCCTCTTGATTCTGATATCAATGTCATCTCGTATTGCAGGGGCCTCAGCTCACGGCATCGAGCCCGCCGCTACCATGCTTACTGAGGCGCTGCCGTCTCCCCCTTCTCCTCCTGCGATGGCGTCTGTCGGGAGCGCCACCCCTCCCCCCGCTACAACGGCTGTTCCGGGGGAAGCGCCTGGGGCGAGCACGGCCCCGCCGGTGTCTGGAGCCGAGGAGACTGTGCCCCTCGAGGCCCCGACGGTGGAGGACCTCCTGAACGAGCTGGAGCAGGGGCCGCCCCTCGCCGCGAGCTTGCCGATGGTGGAGGCGCCCGAGGCGCCGGCCAGTGCTGACGAGACGCAGGAGGGCCCGGCCAGGGAAGAGCTGGGGCCCGTGCCGTCGGGCGGCGGGCCGCAGCTGGGGCAGCTCGGGACGGAGGAGGATCAGCCCGACATCGAGCTCGACCGACCAGTATGGCCGTTTCCTGACGCGCCAAGCCCGCCCCTTGCCATGGTCCACGTCGAGCGACCGGTCCAGCGGGGGGCTCCGCGCGAGGTGCGGCCATCTTTCGGGAGGTGGCCGAGCTCATGGCGGAGGCGGAGCGGTCCTGCTCCGAGGAGGCGGGCCGGTCCGCACAGGTGTCGGTCGCCCTCGCGAGGGCTGAGGCGGAGCTTCAAGATCTCCGCGCTGAGCTGAGCCGGAACGCCCAAATGGCGAGCCGGCTCAACGAGGCGGAGGCGGAGGTCCGGGCGGCTCGAGGTGAGGTCGCTCGATCCAAGGAGGAGGCCGCCGCCGCTCTCGAAGCGTCGAGGAAGGAGGCCGCGGACGCCCGAAGCGAGGCCACCTCCGCCCGGGCTGAAGCCGAGGCGGCGAAGCAGGAGGCCGCTGACGCCCGTGGCGAGGCCGCCCCGCCCGAACCGCAGCGGAGGCGGCGAGAAAAGAGGCCGACGCCGAGATTGGTGTCGCCACCCGCCCGAGCTGCCGAGGGGGCGCGCGGCAGGAGGTGATCCGCAAGGATCTGGCCCTTGTGGAGGCGGGCCGGCAGATCGAGGACCTTAGGTCCGAGAGGCTCCTCATGTTGGCCGAGAAGCGCAGGCTTGAGCAGCGTGCTGAGGGCCTGACCAGCGACTCGCCGCATTGGGGCAACATTGCGACGGTGAGGCTTACACCTTGTTCTTGTTTGGGTCTCGAAGTTTTTTTGTTACGCCGCAGTCTCACTCTTCCTTGTTCGTCGCGCAGGGGTCGAGAGGACGGTCGAGGAGCTCCGCGGGACGAACCAGGCTCTCTTGGACCAACTCCAAGACGAGACGATGGTGGCGGAGCGGGCTCGCACCTCCCTCGACCGGCTTGGCCCCATGTGGGGTGCTCCTCCAGTGGCTGCGGCAGAAGGTGCAGTGGCCCGAGGCGATGCCTTGGTCGACGCCTTGTGCTTCTTTGACGCAGCGGCGCGGGACCGTGTCCGGCAAGCTCTCCATCATGGCGTCAAGCAGACGCTCGCGGTCGTTCGCTCCGGTTTCCGTTTCCGCTCCCGTCCACGTTGTCGCCAACGGCTTCATCGAGATCGAGGGGAAGGACGAGGAGTGGAACAACCGCCGTGTCGACAAAATTTTGGAGAAGATGGAGAGGCCGGGACATCGCTCGCCAAGATTTTCGAGGAGGACGTGCTGCCTCCTGACGCCAGCAGCGGTGTCGAGGGCCCTCCCTTCTAGCTCGGGTGTCGAGGCTGAGCCCGCCGTGGAAGACCTCGGGGAGGAGTACCACACCGACGAAGATTAGGGCCTGCGTGCCAAATTTGGGCGTCGAGGCCCTTGTAAGAATTTTATGGCATGGATGAGGGTCCGTCGAGACCCATTTGTATATATGACTTGTTTGTTTAAAGGTGTTGTTTTCTTTTCAAATGCGTTTGACCACTTCTCTTTGTTGCAAGCTCGAGTTTCTGCTAACTTAGTCTGTACTCCTTCGATACGTCGTCGCGAGCCCCTCGAGGGGAGGCGTAGGTAGGGTACCGTAGCCCGGGGCGTAGGTGGCCGTCTACGTCGACGCCTCCCGACCTTTGGAGGCTCGAGGTATTTTGGGATTTAGACGTCGCTAGTTCACTCGAGGCACGAGTCGAGACGAGGGTCGAATTTTTTGAAAAGAAACACGCATTTTTTCCGGAGTCTGGGGGGGGTTACCCCCCTGTCAGCCCCCGAGGGAGGCTCGACCCTGAGCAAGGCAGGGTCGAGGCTACCTTATGCTGCTAAGCAAAATGAAAGACAACGCACGAGATTGTTCATTCATATTTGACATGTTTGTACAAAGCAACAAAATGAACAAGGCCTTGAGGCCCTTAAGGATAGAAGCGACGTAGCTGAGATATGTTCCACGCGTTCGCCAGGATTCTGCCTTGATCGTCGTAGAGCTTGTATGTTCCTGGCTTGAGCACCTTAGCCACGGTGTATGGGCCCTCCCATGGAGGGGTGAGCTTGTGGCGCCCTCGATTTCTTGAAGCCGTCGAAGCACGAGGTCCCCCACTGCTAGGTCCCTTTTGCGCACATACTTGTCGTGGTAGCGTCGAAGTGATTGCTGGTAGCGTGCGGAGTTGATGAGCGCCACATCTCGGGCCTCCTCGAGCTGGTCCTTGGCGTTGGCAAGCCTCTCGTCGTTGTTTTGCTCGTTGTAGGCTCGAAGTCGAGGGGAGCCGTACTCGAGGTCCGTAGGCAAGACTGCCTCGGCGCCGTAGGTTAGGAAAAACGGAGTGAACCCGGTGGCTCGACTCGGCGTAGTCCTGAGGCCCCACAGCACCGAGGGGAGCTCTGCGGCCCATCCCTTTCCGAAATTTTTGAGAGTCTTGAACAGCCTCGGCTTCAGCCCATGGAGTATCATGCCGTTGGCGCGCTCGACCTGCCCGTTGCATTGAGGGTATGCGACCGAGGCCCAGGTTACGCGAATGTTGTTGTCATCGCAGAAGTTTGTGAACTTTTTGCCCGTGAATTGGGTGCCATTGTCGGTGATGATGACGTTAGGCACCCCAAACCGGTACATGATGTTGGCGATGAACTCGACAGCCTTCTCGGAGGTGGGGTCGCCTATCGGCTTAGCCTCGATCCACTTGGTGAACTTGTCGATGGCCACAAGCACGTGTGAGTGCCCTCCACTTGTCTTTTTGAGGGGACCTACAAGGTCGAGCCCCCAAACGGCGAATGGCCAAGTATTGGGATCATCTGCAGGGCATGTGCGGGTTGGTGCGTTTGCTTGGCGTAGAATTGACACCCATGGCATGCCGTACCAAGCGCTTGGCGTCTCCCATGGCGGTCGGCCAATAGAAGCCTTGACGGAAGGCATTCCCAACCAGGGTCCTTGGCGCTGCGTGGTGGCCGCAAGCCCCCGAGTGCATGTCGTCGAGGAGCTTGCGCCCTTCTTCGAGTGGGATGCAGCGCTGAAGGATCCCGGTCGGACTTCGTCGGTACAGTTCCCGCTCGTCGCCGTAGATGACGTAGGTCTTGGCCCTTCGAGCAACGCGTCGGGCCTCCGTCTTGTCTTCCGGTAGCACGCTTGCGTCAGGTAGTCGAGGTAGGCCGTGCGCCAGTCGAGGTGTCGTGGTGAAGAAGAGGCGGTGCGTCGATCTGCATTGCCTCATCGGGTGTCGAGGCATCGCCCTCGGGGCGCGGTGTCGAAGGTCGAGCCCCCGTGTCTGGCTCGAAGGGTGGCGTCGAGGGCCAGCCCCCGGACCGATTTTGACTGATGGCTCGAAACGTCCCTCGAGAAGACGTCTGGTGGAACCGTGCCGCGCGTGGACGCCAATTTTGCCAGCTCGTCTGCGGCCTCGTTGTACTTTCGAGCTATGTGGTTGAGCTCGAGGCCGTAAACTTGTCTTCTAGCTTGCGCACCTCCCCGCAGTATGCCTCCATCTTGGGATCGATGCAGCTTGAAGCCTTCATAACCTGGTTGATGACGAGCTGCGAGTCTCCTCGGGCGTCGAGGCGTCGGACCCCGAGCTCGAGGGCGATGCGCAGTCCATTGACGAGGGCCTCGTACTCGGCGACGTTGTTGGAGGCGGGGAAGTGCAAGCGCAGCAGGTAGCGCATGTGGACCCGAGGGGTGAGATGAAGAGCAGGCCTGCGCCTGCCCCCGTCTTCATGAGGGATCCGTCGAAGTACATGGTCCAGAGCTCGGCTTGAATCTGCGCCGGCGGGAGCTGAGTGTCGGTCCATTCAGCAACGAAGTCCGCCAACGCTTGCGACTTGATGGCCTTTCGCGGGGCGTAGGTGATGGTCTCCCCCATTAGTTCGGCGGACCACTTGGCGATGCGCCCCGTGGCCTCCCGATTGTTGATGATCTCACCGAGGGGGAAGGACGACACCACCGTTACGGGATGAGCGAGGAAGTAGTGCTGGAGCTTGCGCCTTGTGACGATGATGCCGTAGAGCAGCTTCTGGATGTGCGGATACCGGACCTTGGCCTCGGAGAGTACCTCACTGGTGAAGTACACCGGTCGTTGGACCGGCAATGCATGACCCTCCTCGTGCCTCTCGACGGCTACGACCGCGCTGACCACCTGAGTGGTTGCGGCCACATAGAGGAGGAGAGGCTCGGGGAATCGCAACCTGGGCTGGTCGCGGCGGCACGAGGATTGGTGCGGAAGTCAGCAACCCCTTCAACTTGGTTAAGGCCTCCTCGGCTTCGACAGTCCACGCAAAGTGTTCCGTCTTCTTCAGCAGGCGGTAGAGGGGTAGCGCTTTTTCCCCTAGCCTCGAGATGAATCTGCTGAGAGCGGCTAGGCAGCCAGTCACTTTCTGCACACCCTTGAGGTCTCGAATCGGGCCCATCCTCGTGACTGCTGAGATTTTTTCAGGGTTTGCCTCGATCCCCCGTTGTGAGACAACGTAGCCAAGTAGCATGCCTCGAGGCACACCAAAGACACACTTCTCGGGGTTGAGCTTCACATTCTTGGCCCGGAGGCACTCGAATGTGGTCTCGAGGTCGCTGATGAGGTTCCCGACTTTCTTGGTTTTAACCACGATGTCATCGACGTAGGCCTCGACGGTCCTGCCTATGTGCTTGCCAAAGATGTGCTGCATACATCGTTGATACGTTGCCCCGGCGTTTCGTAGGCCGAAGGGCATCGTAACGTAGCAATACATACCAAATGGCGTGATAAAAGAGGTTGCGAGTTCGTCGGATTTTTCATCTTAATTTGGTGGTAGCCGGAATACGCATCAAGGAACGAAAGCACTTCGCACCCAGCAGTGGAATCGACAATCTGATCAATTCTAGGTAAAGGAAATGGAACTTTTGGACATGCTTTATTCAGACCAGTGTAGTCTACACACATCCGCATTTTTCCATTCTTTTTCCTAACTAATACAGGGTTAGCTAGCCACTCTGGGTAAAATACCTCCTTGATGACCCGGCCGCTTCCTGCCTCCTCGTCGAAGCGGCGCAGGCGTTGCTTCACCGGTCTGGAACCGGCCCGGATTTCCAAGGCGTGCTCGGCGACTTCCCTTGGTATGCCCGGCATGTCCGAGGGACCCCACGCAAACATGTCGATGTTCGCGCGGAGAAAGTCGACGAGCACTGCTTCCTATTTAGGCTCGAGGCTGGCACTGACGGCCAGCGTCTTGCCATCGGTCGAGGTCGGGTCGACGGGTATCCGCTTTGTGTGCTCCGCCGGCTCGAAGTTGCCAGCGTGACGCTTCGCTTCAGGAGCCTCCTCGTGGCCAGGGCGGCTAGGGCCTCGAGCGAGTCGAGGTGGACGTTGGCCTCCCCACGCTCGACGCACTCCACGTCGCAGTGGTATGCGTGCTCGTAGGAGTGTCGATGGTGATGACCCCTTTTGGCCCCGGCATCTTGAGCTTTAAGTACGTGTAATTGGGAACCGCCATGAACTTGGCGTAGCCTGGCCGGCCGATGATGGCGTGGTAGGCCCTTGGAACCCAACCACCTCGAAGGTGAGCGTCTCTCGGCGGAAGTTAGCCGGCGTGCCAAAGCAAACCGGCAGGTCGATGCGCCCGAGGGGGTGGCCTTCTTCCCCGGTACGACTCCGTGGAACCCCCCGACGCTGGGCCGGAGCTGACCCTCTGAAATCCCCAGGAGGTCGAGTGTCTCGAGGTATATGATGTTGAGGCTCGAGCCCCCATCCATCAACACCTTGGAGAACCGTACGTCGACGATGACGGGGTCGACGACGAGGGGGTACGCCCCCGGGTTTATGACACGGTCCGGGTGGTCGTCACGGTCGAACGTGATCGGCGCATCAGACCAGTCAAGATACCGGGGGCGTCGTGGCAGAGTGCAAAGACCTCCCGGCGCTCCTTCTTTCTTTCTCGAGCCGAGAGCCCGACGGTCGGCCCCCCGTAGATCATGTAGCAGTCGCGCACCGGGGGGAAGTCGCCGTCCGCGTCCCCACCGCCGCGTCGATTGGTATCCTTGCCCTTAGGCGCGTCTTCTCTCTTATCGCCGAGCTTGGAGTAGTAGCCTTTCAGCAGTCGGCAGTCCTTTAACTTGTGATTTACGGGGCCCCTGTGATAAGTGCAGGGGTCCTCGAGCATCTGGTCGAAAACAGCCCCGTCAGGGGGGCCTCGGGCTTCTTAGGCTCGAGGGCGCCTGCGAGCACTTCTTCGTCGTCGTCGTCATTGGCGTCGCGCTTCGCCTTCTGACCTTTGCGTTTGTTCTTCTTCTTTTTGTTGCTGTTATTGTTGTCGTTCTTGGCGTCGTTGCCTTTGTTCGTGACCTCCGGCGCGGCCACCGCCTTGCCTTTGTCCGTGGAACGGCCAAAGAAGGCCCCCACTGCCTCGTCGCCTGAGGCAAAGCTGGTGACACGATCCATCAGGTCCTCGACCGTCCTGGGACGGTAGCGTCCTAGCTCATGGACTAGCTCTTGGCATGTCGTGCCCGCGAGAAACGCTGAGATGACGTCCTCATCAGGCACGTGGGGGAGCTCGAGGCGCTGCTTCGAGAACCGTCGAGCAAAATCGCGGAGGGGCTCGTTCGCCGCCTGCCTGCAACGCCGTAGATCCCAGGGGTTGCCTGGGCGCACGCACGTCCCCTTGAAATTCCCGTCGAAGACCCTGACTAGGTCGGCCCAGTCGTCGATCCGATCCGGCGGGAGCCCCTCGAGCCACCGGCGGGCGGTGTCCGAGAGGTAAAGTGGGAGTTGGCGTATGATCACACGGTCGTCGTTCTTCGCTCCGCCCAGTTGGCAGCCTAGGCGGAAGTCCGAGAGCCAGAGCTTGGGCTCGACCTCCCCGTCATACTTCACGATGTTGGTCGGCGGTCGGAAGCGGTCGGGGAGGGTTGAGCTGCGGATGGCCCGGCTGAAGACTCTGGGGCCCGGGGGCTCGAGGACTTGCCGGTCCTCGTCGCTGTCGTAGCGCCCCCCTCGATGGGCGCTATAGCCACGCTCCTGGGCCCCCTTGTCCTTGCGCCGGCGGTTGATGTCGTTGCGGGCGTCGTTGGGGTCTCGAGGTGGCCGGTTGTCGATGATCCGTTCGCGGACTGGCCTAGCTCGAGAGGCGTCAGGTTGGTGGACGGATGCCTCGCGCTCGTTGCGGGGCGTGTCCGCCGGCTTCCCCGAGGCTGCTCCGCGTCGTCGTGACGCCGAGCTCTCGGCTTGCTGCACAGCGGCTGTCTCGAGGAGGTTCTTCATTTCCCCAAGCATGCGCCTGGCGTCAGGGTTGGAGACGGCGGGCAGATCGCGGAGCAGCATCGCCGCCGCCACCACGTTCTGTCCCGCTCGCGGAAACGCACCTCGGGGCGTGCTGGCGCCCCGTCCTCGAGGATCTGCCGGTGGACCTCTCGAGCTCGGCCACGAGCGCCGGCACCTCGAGGCTGGGCTGGTTCTTGTGCTAGGGTTTTCTCGAGCTGCAGCAGGCGTTGTCGGTCCTCCTCAGCCTTGGCGATGGCCTCCCGCAGCTGCGCGAGCTGCGCCGCTCGGTCGTCTGTGCTGGGATGGTGCAGCCGGTGCCGGGGTTCGTTCCTCCCGTGAACACGTGACCCGCCTGCCGCAGCCACGTCTCCGGGCCCTTCGAGGTTGAGCGCCGGCCTGCCGTCGTCGCCCTCGTCCTCGGTGTCGCATACGACCCCCTCGAGTTGGAAGCACTCCCTGGTGGGATCCCAGAGGTCGGGGTCGTGGTAGTCGTATTCGTCGGAGTCGGAGCTGGTGATGCCGTGCCGCCTTGGCTCGTGCCGGGGCTGCAGCTCGCGGTACCACTCCCCGAAGGTGGCTTGACGAGGTGGCCCGACGGCTCGTGAGAGGCCGCGGTCGACGCGTGCGGGGTGGACAATCTCCAGGTTGGCCATGGCCTGCAGCAGCACGCCCGGGCGTTCCTCCTGCTCCGCCGGCTGTCGGCCCCGACTGCGCTCGTTGAGCTGGCGGGCGTAGGCTGCCGCGGAGCTGTCGAGGCCGAACGGGAACTGCCGGCGTCGAGCGCGGTACACCCCGTGCGGGAGGAGGCTGGGCGGCGTCGACGGTGCACGGCTCGGAGGCCTCTGGCCTGGCTCCTGGTCCGTGCGCATGATGAACGCGAAGTCGCTGGGCGGGCGCGGGCGCGCCCGGGAAGTCTCCGGCCGTGCGCCGGCAAGCTCCTCCTTGGGAACTCCGCGCCGGCCGCGGGGAAGTGGGTGTATGCCGCCGGCACCGCCTGTGCCTGGCGACGATGATGACGACGGCGCCGCTCACGGGTGGCGACGCGTGATGGTGTGGGCGACGTGCCATGCTCCTCGCACGGGCGGCGCGACACGCCCTCCACTCGGGCCCTCCGTGGAGAGCAAGGTCAGCTCGTTGCCGTTGTCAGTGGCCAGGAACTCGAGGCTCCCGAACCAGATGACGGCACCGGCAGAGAACGAAGGAGTCGAAGCAGCCATCCAGGAAACGGCGAGAAACCGACTCGACACGCGAAGGCCCCTACCTGGCGCGCCAACTGTCGGTGTTTCGAAACCGGGGGTATGACACCAACGAGTAATATGATCGCGTGCTTCTCTTCCTGGATGGTGATGCAAGAGGGACCAAGGATTTATCCTGGTTCGGGCAAAGAAGGCCCTACGTCCAGCGGGGGGAGGATGTTCTTGTATTACTTGCACCTAAGTGCTTGTACAGGGGCGAATACAAGCTCAGTGAGCGTGGACCGGAGTCCGGACTCGTGTGTGTGTGGACTTGTGTCTTAACGTGTCTGTTCCCGACCGAAGGAATGAGGGCCTTGGTGTCCCCTTTTATAGAGCAAGGGAGGCCAGGGTTACACAAGGGTATTACAGGTGTCGGGGTGTATTGTGTCCCTTACGAAGAAGGGTAGGAACCCTGTCTTGTCGAAGACATTGTAGCCGACGTGGGCGTTGCTGTTGAAGCGTCCTTGAAGCGTGGCCTCCATCCTGGGCGCGGACGTGGAGGCGCGGCGAGGTGGAAGCCGTACAGCGCCCATCCCGGAACGTACAGGACGCGGCGGGGTCCCTCCGGGTCTTGGGGTACCTGTCCTCCAATAGCATGAAAGTAGTTAGGGCTCGAGGGGCGCGGAGCCGGCCTCGAGGCGGCGCCTACGGGGGGCTCGAGTCCCCGCAGGTATGGGCAAGTCCCGTGAAAATCGATTGAGCGGCAGGCATCTGGGCCTCGAGGCGTGGCTTGGACGTGCCACAGTGTAGGGCGTGGGTTAACAGTGCTTCACTGTGCGCCTTTTCGCCCATACTTGTGGTGAAAACGAGACTTGACTCTGCCCCGACCACTGTGGCACACGTTGTGTTACAGAGGACGTGACTGGAGTAGGTGGATGAATTAAGTGCGCGGTATGGGGCTGGCATCCGATGTCTGCACCGCTCGAGGGAGGCATAACGCGTCTCGAGGGATAGGCCGCTGTGCCAGAGAGGCTCGAGGTCCCCGCGTGGGGTCTCGAGGTGTGGTGTTCGGCTGTGGGGGGCTCGAAGGGTAGTGGAGCGCTTGCCCGAGGCCTGACGTGGAGGGCTCGGGCGAGACGGAAACGATCGTGCGCCCGAGGCCTGGCTTGGAGGGCTCGGGCGAGACGGAAAACGAGCGTGCGCCCGAGGCCTGGCTTGGAGGGCTCGGGCGAGACGGAAAACGAACGTGCGCCCGAGGCCTGGCTTGGAGGGCTCGGGCGAGACGGAAAACGAGCGTGCGCCCGAGGCCTGGCTTGGAGGGCTCGGGCGAGACGGAAAACGAGCGTGCGCCCGAGGCCTGGCTTGGAGGCTCGGGCGAGACGAAACGAACGTGCGCCCGAGGCCTGGCTTGGAGGGCTCGGGCGAACGAAAACGAGCGTGCGCCCCTAGCCTGCTTGGAGGGCTCGGCTCGTTGGCCAGCGTGTAGGCCTCGGGGGGTCGGCTTTTTAGGGGGTTAGACTAGTAGGTCTTGTATACCGGTGTTCTAGTTTACCCTATTTGTTTGCGTTGATTGGGTTTCCCCTTTTGCGGACCCCTGACAGAGGGTGATATCGACCTTAGCCATGTCGATACTCACATCATTTGGCTGATATTTTTTCCACCAAGCCTTAACCAATCAACTTTTCTATGTTGAAGAGGTGGCTTGGTGTGTGTTTCCTCCCCTTTTAGATGGTGGAAACCTTTTGGTTCGTGTTATTATAGACTGACTCTTTTTATTTTACTTAGTTTTATCATGCACTTTGCATTTCATCTTGGATTTTACACATTCAGAGCTCATGTATATAATCTTTAGAATGTGACTATTCTCTATGTCGTGTATGCTCCGATGCCTTCCTGATGTGCTTGTATGTTTATGCTCTTTCTCTGATCTTGATACATGTTGTGAGCTAGCTATTTTATATTGTGAACTGCTTAATGATCATACAACTTGAAAAATGTTCACCATTGAGATATGCAACTAGCATGTACAGAATTGGTTAATCACTTGTGCTTTTCTTCATATATGCTAGGTTGCTGATGTCTCTAGTTCTGAGTTCATTCACTTGCTTGGTATGTTCATATTCTATTCTAAAATGAACCAAGTTAAGTGAATTAGAAAGATCGAGATGGATTGCTTGTCAACACATCACAGTATCGAGACTGTCTCTCATTGCACTTTGAGTTAAACTTGAGCTGTGTAGTGCATGACCGAACTATTGTTTTTAAGCTTCTGATTGCTTCTGCATAGGCTTCACACAGTGGAAAAGTTAGCAATGACAAGCTTTCAACCTCTCCCAATCACATGCTGAAATTTGAACTTGTGTAATTTAACCGCTGCAACTCCGATAATTTTTGGATACACAAGCTATGTTTCATTCTATAGCATGATGATTGAACCTTGCTAGGGGTAGTTCACCTTGTATACATGTTTAGCACTTGTTTGACTTCCTGTCTATACATGTCTAGTGCTATTTTTGATGTGAATATCTTTTTGACGGCAAACTGCTCACTCGGCTCCTATGTTCAAATTTGTATTTGGTGATCAGTTTGAGCCTTTGCTAGCATTTTGTGCATATTGTTGAGTCATCGGATCAGCATTTTGTTGAGCATCTTCTCATTCTATCGACTATATTCCTGAAGCTGTAACTTGCATTTTAACTCATATGCATTGGAGGGAAGATCTTTGATAGTGCATTTTCAACTAAGGGGGAGAAATTTGCCAAATCATAAGGACATAAGGGGAAACTCTCTCAAATCATAAGATCATCTAAGGGGAGATTTTCTGGTTGTGTGCACTATTGGAGGGGGAGTTTGAGCTGGCTCGGATTTTTTTCAGACTTTGAATTTTCCAATTGCAGAGCTTTTCTGAAGTCTCTATTTGTTTTGGAGCATTTTTGGTAGCTAGTCGTGTTGAGCCTTTGCCTCTTTCTTGAGGGACTAGCGCTTTAGCCTTTGTGCTCTTCAGTTGATATCGAGCTTTCTCGCTAGCGG
>VDCT01001108.1:0-14329 GCA_009763385.1 Coix lacryma-jobi var. lacryma-jobi | reverse complement strand
CTCAATCACAAACTCCACGTTTCTGTCTGGTGGCAGACCAGGTAATTCTTCCGGGAACACATCAGGGAATTCTCGGACCACTGGGACATTCTCAACTCCTTCACTAACCATGGCATATATTTTCGGGCTGATTAGTTTGGGTTTTGGAAGCTGGATAAGAAGTTGGGATTTTCGGTCTGGTGAATTTAGACGAACAGTTCTATTCAAAGTATCTAAGACAGCCCCATAACGCTGCATCCAGTTCATTCCCAAAATCACATCTAAGGTTTGATGGTTCAGCACAATCATAGAAGTGGGATAAACATGTCGTCCCATCTCTATAGGAACTTGATGTACTATCTCATTGGCAAACAGTCGACCCCCAGGTGACAGTATAGATATTTTCCCTTTGGATTCACATATTGGAATTGCATGTTTCCTGACAAACTCTCTATTGATGAATGAATGCGATGCACCAGAGTCAAAGAGTGTAACTGCTAATTGGTTGGCAACAGGGAACGTACCCAACATGACCGGTTCGCCTTCTGGAATAGTCTCAACTTGAGTGTGATGAACCTGTCCAGTCTTGGGTACCACATAGATCTTCCGGGTGCCTGGTCGAGAGCCAGATTGGTTGCCTTGCTGCTGCTTATTCTGTGGATTAGCTTGATTACCTTGCTAGCGAGGGACATTTGAGTTATAATTCTTCGGTGAAGGACAACTCTTAGCAAAGTGTCCTGACCCGCCACAGTTGTAACAGGGGTTACTGGTCTTAGGAGCATTTGTGGATTGGGAGCTAGGTGCATTGGCTTGATGTGGGTACTGGAACTGCGAAGAGGCTTTGGTATTAGCTTGAGGTTGGTAATATTGCTGGGGTGGGCGAGCAGGTACATGTGGATGAGGAACAGGATGGTATAGGAACTTGGGACGTTTCGGCACACTCCCAGATGCGCCAGCTTGAGCAGTCTTCCTCCTCTTTGCCTCCTTGTGCACACGATTCTTCTCTTCAAGAGTGATGGCAATACTCACAATGTCGTTGAAGGTGGAATTGGCACAGGTGGTCATCATGGTTTGCAGCTTGGTGCTCAGCCCTCGCATGAAGCACTGCTTCTTCTTAGCATCAGTGTTGACATGATCAGGAGCATACTGGGAGAGATGGTTGAACTTGCTCACATACTGCATCACGGATTGAG
Organism: Coix lacryma-jobi var. lacryma-jobi; assembly: GCA_009763385.1. NCBI lineage: Eukaryota > Viridiplantae > Streptophyta > Magnoliopsida > Poales > Poaceae > Coix > Coix lacryma-jobi. Next base: position 13,157 of record VDCT01001108.1, on the reverse strand, counting down.
TACCCTGCTGCAACTTGAGAAACTCCTCTAGCTTCATTTGCATGACACCCGCTGGGATGTGATGTGCTCTAAAGACCTCACAAAATTCAGCCCAAGTAACTTGGTGTCCAGGAGCTTGCGCGGCCAAATAATTTGCCCACCAGGTGCCTGCTGGCCCTCTAAACTGTTGTGCTGCAAACAGAGGCTTCTGAATGTCAATGCACCGAATCAACTCAAATTTTTGCTCAATAGTATGCAGCCACTCATTTGCTTCCAAGGGCTCTTCAGCTTTGGTAAAGAGCGGAGGGCGAGTATCCATGAAATCTGAGTACGTGCTGTTGGCATTCGGATTTCCTTGCTCGCGGTGTCCTTGCCCGCGACCTTGAGCCATAGCTTGTAATAGCCTAGTGTTATCAGCTGTCACAGTGGCTAATGCAGCAATTGCGTCGGCCAGTGTCGGGGGTAGCCGTGGTGGTGGTGGAGGGTTTTCCCCACCCTGGGATGTACCAGCCCCGGAAGCACGCGTGTTCACCGGCATCTGTAATATATAACAAATATTGCACAACATCCATAAGTACTCATAATTAACTTAGTCATAAACTTCCATTACATCAGCAAAAGCAGTTGCATGAACATCACATGGTCCTGATTTATTTATTACATAAATCCGCTCCTAGCAGGACTATCTAGTGCAACTGTCCTCCCATACTACTAGTTAGAACTACCCGAACTACGATCACTCCTCGTGGTCAGTGTCGAGGCCGGAGACGTGACCACCCTCATCGTCACTATCGTCGATCTCGATCACCATCTCAGGCTCGTCCTCCTCATCGTCGGGCTCTCCTCCGTCAGTCAGGACCACACCGTCCTCCATCTCGGCTGCCCCTGGGGCATGGTGAGGGTGGAGCTGGTTATGCAGGGCGTGAATCTCCTCATGGAGGTTGTTGGCATACACCTCCATATCCTCTATCTGAAACTCAAGCTCAAAGACTCGTGCGCGGGCTTGGTTTTCTCGGATCCAGGCTTCATTCCTCTGAGCACGGAACTGCTCATTCTCACTCTCCAAATCAGCTTCTACCCTGGATGCCTCACTAAGCTGCGCGCGCAAGACAGCCTCCAGTTCAGCTGCCTCCTTCAGCTGCTCGCGCTGAGAACTAATGATCATGGCGTCCAGAGCTCTATCCCTGATGGACTCTGCTAGGGTAGTAGTGAGCCTCCTGATCTCTGCAAGGAGCTCTGCCTCGGACCTGCGGGTGCTACGGCTGCTGCTAGCCTCCCCTGAACGCGGCGCGAGCTGGCGACGTGGGACTCCCTTTGGCCCCGTGCTCTTGCGCGCAGTCTGCTTAGCGCGAGCCATCCTGGAATAATTTTAAACTAAGGTCAGTTTCGTGCTCCTATAAGTTAGTATAATTATACCCATGACCCGATATCTATTAAAGGAGGAGAATTTTATAATTTCATTGATGCAAGATGAAATGACGCAAACTTACGATTCTACGCATACGACATTATTTGCTTACTTACATACCTACCAAAATAATTTTTGTAACCTTTTTAAACATAGGGCAATACTTTCCAACACACCTCCTAGTAAGCAAGAAGTAAGTTGAGGAAAACGGTAGATAAGATTAGAAAGAGTCTTTTTAGATTTTTCTTAGAAAATAAATTTGGAAGGTTTTTCAAAGTACCATAATGATTGCCACGGGGATCCTGCTCCGATACCAAGCCTGTAACAGACTCGCCCAATAATGTGGCCCACCTACACCTGTCATTTGTCCAACGACCTCTGACCGCTATGTAAGTGTGCCACAAGACTGGATTAGTCAGTTGGATACGATCGATGTATCCATGGGTCACAGGAATCATCCGAGTGTAATCATTACAGCACAAAACATTTCATACAACAAAACAGATCGGAGAAAATCAGCGGAAGTCTTACATAAACATAATATTACAAACCAGTGTTCATTATTACAACATAGATGAAAAGGAGTTCAAGTTGCGATGGTACTAAGTGCTGGAATGAACGTCTGATAACATAATCATACTATTAAACCCTGCCCAAGGGCACATCACTTATCATCCTCCACCGGGAAGATGGTCATACAACACGGTGCAAAGCACATCTGCTCACCGGGCTCACCTGCAACAAGGGGTCATAGAACCCTGAGTACAGGAGTACTCAACAAGACTTACCCGACTAATAAATTGGGGAGAAGACTCAGGAATGCAGGCTGAGGGGGAGTCAAGGTGAGGTTTTAGCAAGAATCCAAAAATTTTCCTTTGCATAAAAGCTCCTGCAACTAAGTAGTTGTGTTATTTCATACTTCTAATATTAGCTAAGTAAATGAATGTACATCTTATAATCAACCCATTAATCCTCCTTAGTTTCATCATTAACTACGCTGAGGGGGCGACGACGAGTCTCCTTTTCTCGTGGAGCAAACGACGATTCGAACCGCTTGATCTACCCAGCTGGGGCTTCCTTATCACACGACATATGCGAGACTGAACTCGCATATATCAACCGTCCCGTGGATCCGCTCAAACCGGACCGGAGCCGCGCCACCCGGGAATACAGTACACCACCGCCCTACCTCGGCCTTGCTGAGTCCGTCCAACAGGGGACCGAGCAGGGTGGGTACACGCTACTCCCGCCATCTCTCCACTCCCAGTGCGCGGGTGCGCCGTTCCAGTAAGAGCATAGCCACAGTAGGGCTTACCGTAGCATGTGACCAGTACTAACAAATAGTTCTCGATCCAACGGGCCAACAGCGGACGGGTCCTAAGCGACACAGGCGAAAACACTACACCAGGACTCCCTTCCTGTGCAAGTTACCCGCCCGGTCTCAGTTTAATTATACCATCCCAACCGGGGAAGGGTTCCCAACAATAGCATCTCTCATTTCAAAAACCTACTCTAATGAGCAAGGCTAAGCAATCTAAGCATTTGTAAATAACCCAGTGACAAGGATAGTATAAGGAATAATCAAGGTAGTCAATGCATCAAGTAGGTAACATTCAACTTCTAAACTTAATGCACAAATTTTATCAACAAGTATATTATTTGAAATTTCAAGGTAGGGGCAAATGCACCGGGGCTTGCCTTGGGGTTCTTCTTCAGGCTCGTCCCCACAGATATCAAATCCAACCTCGTAGAATACCGGTGCTTCACGAGCTGCAATCTCCGGTTGCTCTTTGTTCACCTCGGTTTCTAAACGCAATATACGAACGAGCATATATAAGATGCATGTGATGCGAATATGAATGAATGCTCATGCTGCTGGACAACTACAAATAGAAGAGTACAACAGCAAACAACAATCATATATGAATATTAAATAAACACCACAATGGAACAAAATTTGTATAAACGATAGCCGAACAGATTTCATGTACCAACTTGTTTCTACCATAACCGGAGCTACAGAATAGCTATTCAGGTGAGTCAGGACAATCGGGAAAGCTTAACAAATTCTCTACAACTTTTCTGTAATCCTCAAAAGCTGATTCCAGGGTCATATGACCAAACAATTCATTTGGTTAAATCTGTCCAGATTCTGGACAGCACTGTATACCCAAGTTGAATAAAGCATGACTCCCAGATTATTTATCCAACCATCACAAAATTTTAGGAGCAGCTAGGTATACAAAAATACTACAACTTGTGACAATACGATAGCAGAAACCAAATTGTAGAATTAACTAAATCAATCAATACCTATTGCTCAATTAAAAGGTTTAATTATAAGGGCTTAAAAATTTATTTTCGCGAAAGAGGCTCAAATTTTTATCAGAGATATGTTATGTGTTGAAAAGTACTGTAAAATTGGTTTCATAATTTTTGAACCTCAGAAACAGTCTATAGAAATTATTCAAAGTGCATTTGTTAATTATTTGACTATTTTAATACTCCAACTAAACTTGTCCAAACCTCCAGTTTCGTATTTTTATAATTTTCCTCACAACTCAGAGAGCTTACCCAAAAATTGTCATGATTTTAGGGACTGTAAATTAATTGTGACAAAAATAACAAAATACAGCACTATTCAAAAGCCAAATAGAAAACAATTCTAACGCTAAGCCACTGACAAGCGGGACTGGGTCGTCAGGCCGGCCTCGGTCTTGTCCAGCGGCGCGGGGTGCGAACTCGAGGCTCAGGCTTGACCTCGAGGATCTGGCTCGACCTCGAGGGTCAGGCTCGACCACGGGGGTCAGGCTCGGCCTCGGGCGAGACGCGAATTCGGGACTCGGTTCAAGGTTCAAGCTCGACCTCGAGGATTAGGCTCGACTTCGAGGGTTAAGCTCGACTTCGAGGGTTAGGCTCGACTTCGAGGGTTAGGCTCGACTTCGAGGGTTAGGCTCGACTTCGAGGGTTGGAGAGGAAAGGCTTGCCAGCCTCGGGCGAGGCGGAGAATGAGGGCTGAGGCTGAGGGTCGAACTGGGCCGAGCCCAGTTAGAGTTAGAAATGGCTGGCTCGACCTCGACCTTGACCAGTGCGCGTACGGGGCGTGACTCCGCAACGGCGGCGTTGACTATCGTCCCAACTCGCCGGCGGCGAGGCCACGGCTCAGCCGAGGCTACCGACGTGTTCGGGTTTGCCTCGCGAGCACGCCCAAGGTCTTGGTCGGGCTAGGGGGTGAATGCAGACGGAGCTAGCTTCGGCTACGAGAATGGCGGCTCTGTTCCGCCGTTCCCGACGTGCGCCGGCGTTCCGCCCAAATCAAGGCGGTAGCGTTGAAAAGGGAGTGAGCATAAGCACCAGGGGCCTCACCTAGGTTCGGTGCCCACGCTAGCTTGGTCGGAGAAGGCCGGGAAGCTGAAGGTCGACGGTAGCGGCGAAGATGGCGGCGGACCGGGACTTCGCGGTGGTGTTCAGGCCCCTCCGGCGCGGTAGCGACCCGCCGGACGATGACGAACGTGACCGCGGCGGCCGCTCGCCGGAGCTGAGGAAGAAGAAACTCGACCGGTCAATGTGGGCGACGAGAACTCGATTCAGTGGGTCAGAAAGGTGGTCAGGGTTGTGGCGAGGTTGTGGATGAGCGAAGGCTGGTGGTGGAAGCTCGTCGGCGACGAATTTCGCCGCCAAAACTCACTGCTCTCACCGGCGGAGAACAGAGAGAAGAGAAAAGGAGAGGAGTGCGGCAACGGTGAGGTTTTTATAGGCGAGAGGGTGTGCGGACGGTCTGCCAACGCATTGCGCATGCGCGTGCACGAGCTGGCGCGTGGAGGCGGCGTGTCGGCGCCGGAGGACGCCACGGCGTGTGGTGGCCGTCGTGGACGCCATGCAAGGCTCCATGAACTGTAGCCACAGTGCAGCTTGTCCCCTTTTGAATTGCGCCAACATTTTGAACTAAAGTGCAAAATCCGTAAGAATGAAAGTTGCTCAGAATTTTGTGATCTACACACTTGCTTAAAGGACTATGTTCCAAATCGGCCTAGTTTTTGAATTATAGTTTGAATTCAAAACGGCCCCAAACTGAATTCTCAAATTACTTTAAAATTTTCTAAAGAAGTTCAAATTCTGTGAACATGAAAGTTATCACATTTATGATTTACTACAACTTTGATTTAAGGACCAAGGTCAGATTCTCAAGAGTTTGAAGGCTGTAGTTCAATGGTAGATTCTAGGGTTTAAACAAATTTGTTTCAATTCAAATCCTGTGCAGAATCCATGTTAACTTTATATACCAAAGTTGTTCCATTCATTAATATCTACAACTTTGTTTTTAGGGCCATGTCCAGATTCCACTTGGATCATAGTCTTTATCATAGGGCCACTATAATGACTTGTGATTTCATGAACCATGTAACCCTATAATCCTATCCATTCTAGAATTCAGCCACTATGATACCCTAAGCATCACACATCAAATGAGCAGAACAGAATTTAAACACACACATGATGCACTTGAGATCAAGTTCTAAGCAAATTGTAAATGCATCAATAGTGTTACTACATGAATGCTTTCTATGCTCATGATGACATGTCAGGTTTTATTTAGCTTAAACACTAGAGGTGTTACAGAGGTACTGTTAGGAATATCCACTCTCACAACTCTATTCAGAATGTCAAGCATGGCCTTATACTGGCACATCCAATTCATGCCTAGAATGACATCTATCTCCTGATCTCTCAGCACTATCATGGTGGTAGGAAATACGTGTTCCCCCAGCATCACTGGTATGCTGCGAACCACCTCCTTGGTGTTTATACGCCCTCCAGGCGATAATATACAGAAACTTTCTTTCAACTCCCCAATTGATATGTCATGCTTAGAGACGAATGTACGACTGATGAAGGAATGCGATGCACCAGAATCAAACAACACAACTGCAGGGTGATTGGCAACGGGAAACCTACCGATCATGACGGGCTCCCCTTCTGGAATGTCGCTGACAGTGGTGTAGTAGACTTGTCCGTGCTTCTTGACAAACTTGCCCTTCTGCACATGCTGCTGCTGGACACGGTGCTGCTGCTGCTGTGGTCCTCCAGGACCCTTCTGAACATTCGGAGCAGGCTTCTTGGGCTTTGGGCACTCACGAGACCAGTGACCAAGCTGACCGCAGTTGTAGCAGGGATGGTTGTAGGCAGTTTGTGGGGTGGTGATACGAACACCTGAGGCGTTCGGCTGGGTGGCACTCTGTTGATTGGCGTTGTGGGTGGTAGCCGCGGTACGAACAACCACTTGCTGGTGAGGGTAAGGTGGACGATTGTGGTGGTGGCTAGGGTGATAGATGACCTTCTGGCGCTTGTGATTGCCAGAGTGGCTGCTAGATCCTGCTTTCTTCTTTTTCTTCTTCTCTTGGTACTGACGGTTGCTTTCTTCAAAAGCGACTGCCCGGTCAACAGCCTCATGATATGAACCGGTCAGGTTATTGGACAGACTTCTGCGGATCTTAGGATGCAGACCTCTAAGGAAACAATCCCTCTTCTTTTCATCTGTGTTGACATACTCTGAGGCATACTGGCTAAGATGGTTGAACTGACCCACGTACTGCATTACTGTGGAGTCCTTCTGCTGCAGTGCCAGAAACTGATCAAGCTTCATCTTCATTAATCCCGAAGGGATGTGATGTGCACGGAAAGCGGTGCGGAACTCTTCCCAGGTCAACTGATGACCTTCTGGCTGGGCAGCCAACAGGTTGGCATACCAAGCACTTGCTGGACCGCGAAGCTGCTGGGAAGCGAACCGGGGCTTCTGGATGTCGGTACAGCGGAGAAGACCGAACTTCTGCTCCATGGTGCGGAGCCAATCATCAGCTTCGAGAGGTTCATCGGCCCTGGTGAAGACCGGTGGACGGGTTTCGGTGAAATCCACATAGGTGGTCTCTTGGTTGATGTTGTGGCGACCACGGTGAATGTTCTGTTGTCCTTGGTTTTGAGCCATTAGGTTGGCAGCGGCGGCCAAGGCTGCAATGGCCTCTGCTAGGGTAGCTGGGACAGGTGGAGGGTTTGGGAGACGGTCATCCCCAGCACCTCCGGCTCCGGTGCGAGTGTTCACAGGCATCTGTTTAAGCAACTTGGAACTCAGCATTCATAGACAAAGTTCTGAAACAACTGATAGATAGCTTCACTGATACAAAGGTAGATGACTTGATAAGGTGACTGACAGATGATAACAGACCGATAAAGGTGACGGACAGATGATACAGACCGATAAAGGGAAAAGATACGAAAAGAAAGATACATGCCAGACTTGGCAACAGACAGACTAACGCCCCCAAACCTAGACTAAGGTTTTAGGTAAGCAGATGGTACAGACACAATGAGTCTAGTCGTCGTCGATGATGATCATGTCTTCATCATCATCTTCTTCCTCGAGGATGAGCTCAGGCTCTACCTCCTCGTCCTCGTCCTCGGCGTGGACATCTTCAGCAGGTTCAACTTCTTCGTCCACGTCTGGCTCTTGTTCCACATCGGGTTCTTCCACTACTCCGTCCTCAGGGTCCTCAGCAACAGGTGGAGCCACGGGGTGAAGTTGGTTGTGCAGCTGGTGTACCTCCTCATGAAGCATATCATTGATCTGCTCAATCTGGGCGGTGTACTGCTGCAGTCCATGGAGCTGGGCTCTGGTGACGTCCTCGCGGACCCAAGTTGCGTCACGTTGCTGGATGGCGCGAACCACATTCTGGTTGGCCTCCTCCAGAGCGGCTCGTGTCTCATAGAACTCCAGGCGGGAAAGGTAGAAGTCATGCTCCATGTTCTCCATCTCAGCCTTCAGATTCTTGATTTCCTCCTTCAGCTGCTTGCGGGTGCGGCGGGGAAAGCGACGACCGTTGGAGGATTCACCAGTCTCCTCTCCAGCGCGGGGTGCGAGCTGGTGACGCGGCACACCGTTCGGTCCAGTCGACTTGCGGGCAGTCAGCTTGATACGGGCCATGTCTGGACAAGATTAGATGGATGAGAAAGGCTAGCAAGAACAGGTAAAGGCATACTACCCCAACGAACTTAGAGAGGATGTTAACTTAAGTGATTATGACATGATGCATGAATCGTTCCTACGGAACAAAGCAATGCAATAAATAAATAAGGTACATAGGGCTTAAAATATGTTGTTCCACTAGCTAGTGTTGCCATATGAGAGACAAGATGAGAGAAGCAATTTGGACTCAAAATAGTCAAGTTTAGTTTGTTTGGACTCAAAAGGTCTTTTGAAGTTTTCGCAAAAACGAACACTGCAACGTTAAAGTGAGATGCTCCGATACCACTTTGTGACGGAACGGCCCTAATCTCATGGCCCACGTGTCCCTGTCAACCTCTGACAGCCGAACCCATCTTCCATGTGATTAAGACCTGTTCGCCACCGGGCTACATCAGTGCCCAATGTCCGCAGGATCATCTCACAATTCGGTTACAGCATTGCATACTTTTACAAATAACATCGGAATAAAGAGCGGAAGACTTAAATAACAATAGTTTTACAAAGCAGGGTTCCAAATAGAAATTAAGGTGCAGTTATTACAAACCAAGTTCTGATAATAGAGATAGACATAGGCAACATAGTGGAGAACAACAAAGATACTTATAATCACCCAGCCCGAGGGTGTACAACTATTCTTCGGCCTCATCGGCCTCTTCCTGGATGATGGTCACGCAGCAGGATGCAAGACACATCGGGGACTCTGTCATACCTGCAGCATGGGTAACAAACCCGGAGTACTGGGGTACTCAACAAGACTTACCCGACTAAGAAAAAGGGAGAAGACTCAGGAATGAGAGGCTTAGGGTAGTCAAGGTAAGGTTTAAGCAAGATCAAGTATTTTGCAGAAAAGCATTTTTGTAAACCTTATTTTATTTTGGAAAGATTCAGCATTCCTCAATTCTTCATCGTTCATGATTCATTTTACATTTCAAAACATTCCTAGTTGAGAACCACTCTCCGTTGACAGTCAGTGGACCAAGTCTCCATAACCGAGGAGCAACGTTAATCCGGATAAATAATACTCAGCTGAGGATCCCTATCCACACTGCATATGTCGCACCCAAGCTTGCATATGCCAACTCGTCTACCACGATTCCTCCAAGATTGGACCCGGTCCTACGCCACCCGGAAGTACAGTACACCACTCCTATCCAGGTACGACGACCACGTGGGTACATGCTACTTCCGCCATCTCTCCACTCCCAGTGCGCGGTTGTCGGTCCAATAAAGGATTCCTCGGAGCCAGAGCTTTCCGAAGTATGTGAATAGTTACAAGTCTTGACCAGCAGGCCCCCATACGGATGGTCCCTAAAGTTTTTCCATCAGCAACAAGCACCTCGGGACTCTAACCCAAGAGTACAGGTCCTGTCGGTTTTTCAACCCTGTCCCGGTCGGTGTCAAATGTTGAGTCCCGGACTACAACATGACGGCACCGTACGCTCGGACAACCTCTCCTCGCTGTTGACTAGGTATGGATCAGATACTTAGCCAATAGGCAGGGAGTAAAGCCAAATGCCCATAAATGTTCTTTAAGTGATCACACTTTGAAAATGGCATTTTATTGCAAAGTCTAATTCAATAAGCATTGCTAAGCATTTTCAAATACTTTTGAAAAGCAGGTATCGGGTGTATCAGTGGTCAAGGTGGATAGTGCATCAATTAGGATAGCACACAACTCCTATAAACCTAATGCAATAATTTAACTCAAAAGCATTTAAGGAAAACATTTTATAAATCCAAGGAAAGGGGTTAAATGCACCGGGGCTTGCCTTGAAGAGCAAAAAGAACGGACTCGGGGTTGGTGGTGTAGGTGTCGGAGCTCGGGGTCGCCTCGGGAGTAGGTTCGTCAACAGCGGCCTCGACTCTGGTACCTTCTTCGTCGGTCACTATACGGATGCAATGATGTATGCTCATGAGAATGCTGACATGAACAATAAGGTGCAAGACAATTCTACTGATTCAAGAATATAAGAATTTTCTATAAAGGACATAGAGTTATTATTTCTTTCTTTTAGCAATATTAGTTAAAACCATTAACCAAACTATGCATCATCATAACATGGCATCACAAACATCATAGACCAGAGGGTGGGATCTATGAACAGCAAACAATTCCAAAACTCACATCACAGGTCAATCAATATAAACCCTAATCATTTTTTTATTTTCTTTAATTTATTTAAAAAGGTCATTTTTGCAGTTGCTCCAAAAATTACCAAATTAATCTCATAAGATCATTATGGCATAAATAGATGGCAAAACAAATTTCATAATTTTTGGAGTTCATTAAGGTGCTCAAATAATTCCAGACATTCAATTAAGAAAAGGCACTATTCAACTATTTAAATAAATGCTCAAAAATCAACTTGCTCCAAATGACTTCAAAATTTTACCAGAGGCTCAGAATGGCATAACTAGCTCACAAAAGTTATCTCAAGATTTTTTGAGCTATAAATAACTCTCCAAAAATCCAAAACCATTCATTTCTTAATTAAAAGGGAGATTTTTCATTTTTAAATTTTTGCACAAAAACCAAGTTTCATATTTTTCTAAAATACTTCAGGACATAAAGAGTTTACCATCAAAATTTCAGAATTTTTGGATCAACACAGAAAATCACACAAAAAGATGAAAACTGAACACTATTCACATTTTAAAAGAAAAAGGAAAAAAGAACAGTGCTCGCCCTGCTCGTCGCCGGCGGCCGGACAGCGGCGGCGCTGGCTACGCCGGGCAAGGCGAGGCTCGGCAGGCGAAACCAAGGGCATGGGAGGCTTCAGGGAGCTCACCGGCGTCGATTAAGGAGCTCGGTGAGGTGAGGGAAGGGACGGAGGAGGATGGTCGACGGTGACCGGCGGACGGCTCACGGCGGCGATCGGCGCTCCGGCGATCCTGCGCATAACACGAGACCGCAAGGGCCTGGTTAGAGTCGCAAGGGAGTAAGGAAGATGAAACAGGGGTCGGGGAGGGATGATCATGGCCGGAGAGGGAGTATTTCCCGAACCCGAGCTCGCCGGGCTTTCGCCGGAGATGGGAACGGCGAGCTACGCCGGGCGATAGGAGGCGGTAGAGACCAAATTGAGGGGTGGGAAGCTTCACGAGCTCAAGACGGAGCTGTTGGGCTAGGTGGTTGGGCGGCGGGAGCTTCGGAGTGGGCTGGCGACGGCGGCGGAGACGAGTGAGGAGCTCGGACTCCGGCGGTCCCTTTTATAGGCACGGTCGGGGACGGTAGAGAGCACGGGATGGTGTGGATGAGCTCGGCCGAGGCGTGCGCACTCGATTGCAGGCTGGCGGGAAGGACGACGTGAAGTCAGGGCCTGGGCGTGAGGTCGCCGGCGATGGCCACGCGGCGGCGATGCTCTGGGCGCTGTAGGGGACGGGAGCGGAGGTCAGCGCTCGCGTGCGGGAGGAGAATGATGGCGGGGTCAGCGGCGGCAGGTTGGAGGCGCGCGTGCAGCTGCCAGGCGTGTGGCGTGCGCAGCGCCGGCGAGCGCCATGCCCCCCCCCCCTACGGCGAGGAAGATGAACAGGGCTATGTCCCCTAGGGTTTGACTTTTGGCTGATCTCTGTATTTTGCAAATTACTCCCAAATTTGAACTGCACAGGAAAAACTCAAAATACCAAAGTTGTGCAGAAAAATGAGATCTACAACTTTGTCAATAAGAACATTTTCAAAATCCAAACAGTTTTTGAACTATATTTGAAATCAGAAAAGGGGACACTTTTGAAATTTGAATAAATTCAAAATTACTTTGGATTTTAAACTGAAACTTGAAAATCTGCAAATATGAAAGTTGTTTATTTTGTCAAAACCTACAACTTTGCTAATACACACTTTTTCTGAAACTCATTAGTTTTGAAATAATTTTGAAAACTCAAAAAGGGACAAAAACTGGAGTTTGAATGAATTTGAAATTACTTCAAATTTTGTATGAAAACTTGAAAATTTGTAAATACCAAAGTTGCTCATCTTGATCAGATCAACAACTTAGCTTTTTGAACTAACACCAAATTTTGAATAGTTTTTGAATTAATAAAAGAGGGGTAAAACTATAAATTGGAAATTAGGGTTTTTACAAAAGGAAAACCAATTCTCTTTTGAATTTTGAACTTTGATTACTCAACAAAACATCAGAGCACAAATCTGAATAAGAAATACATAGAAACTAGACACAGAAGTGAAATTACCATTTTGCCCTTATAGGGAGATTTGGGCACTTAGGGTTTTTGAAAATGGATCAATGCATAGCAATTAAGCAACACAAAAGCATGGCAAGCAAAGATTAATGATTAAGGATGATGACATGTCAGGTTAATTACATTTTTAACACCAGAGGTGTTACGGGATAGCTTTACTTCTACCATAAAGAATCAGCATAGCTTTAATAAAATGATAGAATCGCAGTTATCTCAGTTAGCAGCTTCAGTCCCTGTGGCTGAAAACGGTGAGATTCCAGGAAGTCCAAAGAGCTAGAAACTGCAAATCTTGTAGACATCTTTGATGCAGGACACCTCATACCTAGACCTTCGAGGGAATGGATGGATGACTCCATTGCCCCAAAGAAAGGAGATCCAGGAAGACCTGTGATTCCAATTCATATTGGACCTCACAATTTTGAAGAAGCAGTTTGTGACCTTGGAGCAAGCGTCAACATTATGCCAAAGCTTGCAGATCAGACACTGTGCTACCCATTGGGAATTCTAGAAGACATCTGTATACGAGTGGGACGCTCATGTGTGTGTGCAGACTTT
>VDCT01001107.1:0-14558 GCA_009763385.1 Coix lacryma-jobi var. lacryma-jobi | reverse complement strand
GGGATCCGTCGAAGTACATGGTCCAGAGCTCGGCTTGAATCTGCGCCGGCGGGAGCTGAGTGTCGGTCCATTCAGCAACGAAGTCTGCCAACGCTTGCGACTTGATGGCTTTTCGCGGGGCGTAGGTGATGGCCTCCCCCATTAGCTCGGCGGACCACTTGGCGATGCGCCCCGTGGCCTCCCGATTGTTGATGATCTCACCGAGGGGGAAGGACGACACCACCGTTACGGGATGAGCGAGGAAGTAGTGCTGGAGCTTGCGCCTCGTGATGATGATGCCGTAGAGCAGCTTCTGGATGTGCGGGTACCGGACCTTGGCCTCAGAGAGCACCTCACTGGTGAAGTACACCGGTCGTTGGACCGGCAACGCATGACCCTCCTCGTGCCTCTCGACGACTATGACTGCGCTGACCACCTGAGTGGTTGCGGCCACATAGAGGAGGAGAGGCTCGGGGGAATCGCCAACTGGGCTGGTCGCAGTGGCACGAGAATTGGTGCGGAAGTCAGCAACCCTTCAACTTGGTTAAGGCCTCCTCGGCTTCGACAGTCCACGCAAAGTGTTCCGTCTTCTTCAGCAGGCGGTAGAGGGTAGCGCTTTTTCCCTAGCCTCGAGATGAATCTGCTGAGAGCGGCTAGGCAGCCTGTCACTTTCTGCACACCCTTGAGGTCTCGAATTGGGCCCATCCTCGTGACTGCTGAGATTTTTCGGGGTGGCCTCGATCCCCCGTTGTGAGACAATGTAGCCTAGTAGCATGCCCCGAGGCACACCAAAGACACATTTCTCGGGGTTGAGCTTCACATTCTTGGCCCGGAGGCATTTGAACGTGGCCTCGAGATCGCTGATGAGGTTCCCGACTTTCTTGGTTTTAACCACGATGTCATCGACGTAGGCCTCGACGGTTTTGCCTATGTGTTCGCCAAAGATATGCTGCATGCAACGTTGGTACGTTGCCCCGGCGTTTCGAAGGCCGAAGGGCATTGTAACGTAGCAATACATACCAAAAGGCGTAACAAAAGAGGTAGCGAGCTCGTCGGATTCTTCATCCTAATCTGGTGGTAGCCGGAATACGCATCGAGAAATGAAAGTACTTCACACCCCGCAGTGGAATCGACAATCTGATCAATTCTAGGTAAAGGAAATGGAACTTTTGGACATGCTTTATTCAGACCAGTGTAGTCTACACACATCCGCATTTTTCCATTCTTTTTCCTAACTAGTACAGGGTTAGCTAGCCACTCTGGGTGAAATACCTCCTTGATGAACCCGGCCGCCAAAAGCTTGTGCACCTCCTCGCCGATGATCCTGCGCTTCTCCTCGTCGAAGCGGCGCAGGCGTTGCTTAACCGGTCTGGACCCGGCCTGGATTTCCAAGGCGTGCTCGGCGACTTCCCTCGGTATGCCCGGCATGTCCGAGGGGCCCACGCAAACATGTCGATGTTCGCGCGGAGAAAGTCGACGAGCACTGCTTCCTATTTAGGCTCGAGGCTGGCGCTGACGGCCAGCGTCTTGCCATCGGTCGAGGTCGGGTCGACGGGTATCAGCTTGGTGTGCTCCGCCGGCTCGAAGGTGCCAGCGTGGCGCTTCGCTTCAGGGGCCTCCTCGGTGGCCAGGGCGGCTAGGGCCTCGAGCGAGTCGAGCTGGACGTTTGCCTCCCCACGCTCGACGCACTCCACGTCGCAGTGGTACGCGTGCTCGTAGGAGGTGTCGACGGTGATGACCCCTTTCGGCCCCGACATCTTGAGTTCAAGTACGTGTAGTTGGGGACCGCCATAAACTTGGCGTAGCAGGTCCCTTGGAACCCTACCACTCGAAGGTGAGCGTCTCCCGGCGGAAGTTGGCCGGCGTGCCAAAGCAAACCGGCAGGTCGATGCGCCCGAGGGGGTGGGCCTTCTTCCCTGGTACGACTCCGTGGAACCCCCGACGCTGGGTCGGAGCTGACCCTCTGAAATCCCCAGGAGGTCGAGGGTCTCGAGGTATATGATGTTGAGGCTCGAGCCCCCATCCATCAACACCTTGGAGAACCGTACGTCGACGATGACAGGGTCAACGACGAGGGGGTACGCCCCGGGTTTATGACACGGTCCGGATGGTCGTCACGGTCGAACGTGATCGGCGCATCAGACCAATCAAGATACCGGGGGCGTCGTGGTAGAGTGCAAAGATCTCCCGGCGCTCCTTCTTTCTTTCTCGAGCTGAGAGCCCGACGGTCGCCCCCCCGTAGATCATGTAGCAGTCGCGCACCGGGGGGAAGTTGCCGTCCGCGTCCCCTCCGCTGCGCCGATCGTTGTCCTTGCCCTTAGGTGCGTCTTCTTTCTTATCGCCGAGCTTGAAGTAGTAGCCTTTCAACAGTCGGCAGTCCTTTAACTTGTGATTTACAGGGCCCCTGTGATAACTGCAGGGGTCCTCGAGCATCTGGTCGAAAACAGCCCCGTCAGGGGGGCCTCGGGCTTCTTAGGCTCGAGGGCGCCTGCAAGCACCTCTTCGTCGTCGTCGTCATTGGCGTCGCGCTTCGCCTTCTGACCTTTGCGTTTGTTCTTTTTTCTTTTTGTGCTGTTATTGTTGTCGTTCTTGGCGTCGTTGCCCTTGTTCGAGCCCTCCGGCGCGGTCACCGCCTTACCTTTGTCCGTGGAATGGCCAAAGAAGGCCCCCACTGCCTCGTCGCCTGAGGCAAAGCTGGTGACACGATCCATCAGGTCCTCGACCGTCCTGGGACGGTAGCGTCCTAGCTCATGAACTAGCTCTTGGCATGTCGTGCCCGCGAGGAACGCTGAGATGACGTCCTCATCAGGCACGTGGGGGAGCTCGAGGCGCTGCTTCGAGAACCGTCGAGCAAAGTCACGGAGGGGCTCGTCCACTGCCTGCCTGCAACGCCGTAGATCCCAGGGGTTGCCTGGGCGCACGCAACTCCCTTGAAATTCCCGTCGAAGACCCTGACCAGGTCGGCCCAGTCGTCGATCCGATCCGGCGAGAGCCCCTCGAGCCACTGGCGGGCGGTGTCTGAGAGGTAAAGTGGGAGTTGGCGTATGATCACACGGTCGTCGTTCTTCGCTCCGCCCAGTTGGCATCCTAGGCGGAAGTCCGAGAGCCAGAGTTGGGCTCGACCTCCCCGTCATACTTCACGATGTTGGTCGGCGGTCGGAAGCGGTCGGGGAGGGTTGAGCTGCGGATGGCCCGGCTGAAGACTCTGGGGCCCGGGGGCTCGAGGACTTGCCGGTCCTCGTCACTGTCGTAGCGCCCCCTCGATGGGCGCTATAGCCACGCTTGGGCCCCCTTGTCCTTGCGCCGTCGGTTGATGTCGTTGCGGCGTCATTGGGGTCTCGAGGTGGCCGGCTGTCAATGATCCGTTCGCGGACTGGCCTAGCTCGAGAGGCGTCCGGCTGGTGGACGGATGCCTCGCGCTCGTTGCGAGGCGTGTCTGCCGGTCTCCCCGAGGCCGCCCCGCGCCGCCGCGAGGCTGAGCTCTCGGCCTGCTGCACAGCGGCTGTCTCGAGGAGGTTCTTCATTTCCCCAGCATGCGCCTGGCGTCATGGTTGGAGACGGCGGGTAGATCACGGAGCAGCATCGCCGCCGCCACCACGTTCTGCCCGGCTCGCGGGAAACGCACCTCGGGGCGTGCTGGCGCCCCGTCCTCGAGGATCTGCCGGTGGACCTCTCGAGCTCGGCCACGAACACCGGCGCCTCGGGGCTGGGCTGGTTCTTGTGCTAGGGTTTTCTCGAGCTGCAGCAGGCGTTGTCGGTCCTCCTCACCTTGGCGATGGCCTCCCGCAGCTGCGCGAGCTGCGCCGCTCGGTCGTCGCTGTGCTGAGATGGTGCAGCCGATGCCAGGGGTTCGTTCTCCCCTGAATGCGTGATCCGCCTGCCGCAGCCACGTCTCCGGCCCTTCGAGGTTGAGCGTCGCCTGGCGTCGTCGTCGCCGTCGTCCTCGGCGTCGTCCACGGCCCCCCGAGCTGGAAACACTCCCTAGTGGGGTTCCAGAGGTCAGGGTCGTGATAGTCGTACTCATCGGAGTCGGTGCTGCTTATGCCGCGCCGCCCTGGCTCGCGCCGGGACTGCAGCTCGCGGTACCACTCCCGAGGGTGGCTCGACGAGGTGGATCGACGGCTCGTAAGAGGCCGCGGTTGACGTGCGCGGGGTAGACGATCTCTAGGTCAGCGGTGGTTCGTAGGAGCATGCCGGACGCTCCTCCCGCTCTGCGATCGCCCGGCCCTGGCGGCGCTCGTCAAGGTGGTGGGCGTCGACAGCTGCGGAGTTGTTGAGGCGAACGGGGGCCGCTGGCGCCGAGCGCGGTACACCCCGTGCGGGAGGAAGTCAGGCGGTGTCAACGGAGCACGGCTCGGGGCCTCTGGCCAGGCTCCCGGTCTGTGCGCGTGACGAACGCGAACTCGCTGAGGGAGTACGCAAGCGCCCTGGAAGTCTCCGGCCGCGCGCCGGGCAGGGTTCCCGCTCGGGGACCCTGCACCGGCGCGGGGAAGCGGGTGTACGCCGCGGGCACCGCCTGTGCCCGGCGAACGATGGTGGCGACGGACGCCGCTCAGGAGGTGGCGACGCGTGGCGGCTCGGGCGACGCGCCGCGCCCTTGCGCGCGGGGTGGCGTGACACGCCCTCCGCTCGGGCCCTCCGTGGAGAGCAGGGTCAGCTCGCTGCCGTTGCCGGTGGCCAGGAAATCGAGGCTCCCGAACCAGACGATGGCACACCCGCCGAGAACGAAGGAGGAGATGAAGCCATCCAGAAAACAACGAGAAATCGGCTTGGACACGCGAAGGCCCCTACTTGGCGCGCCAACTGTCGGTGTTTCGAACCTAGGGGTATGACACCAACGAGTAATATGATCGCGTGCTCTCTTCCTGGATGGTGATGCAAGATGACACAAGGATTTATCCTGGTTCGGGCAAAGAAGGCCCTACGTCCAGCGGGGGAGGAGGTTCTTGTATTAACTTGCGCCTAAGTGCTTGTACAGGGGCGAATACAAGCTCAATGAGCGTGGACCGGAGTCCGGACTCGAATGTGCGTGTGAGGGTGTGCGGGCGTATGTGATTCTAACGTGTCTGTAACGTGGATTGAAGCCCTGGTGTCCCCTTTTATAGAGCAAGGGAGGCCAGGGTTACACAAGGGTATTACAGGTGTCGGGGCGTACGGTGCCCAATACGGGGAAGGGTAGGAACCCTGTCTTGTCGAAGACATTGTAGCCGACGTGGGCGTTGCTGTTGAAGCGTCCTTGGAGCGTGGCCTCCATCCCGGGCGCGGACGTGGAGGCGTGGCGATGTGGAAGTCGTACAGCACCCATCCCGGCACGTACAGGACACGGCGGGGTCCCCCGGGGTCTTGGGGTACCTGCCCTCCAAAAGCATGAAAGCAGTCAGGGCTCGAGGGGCTCAGAGCCGGCCTCGAGGTGGCGCCTACGGGGGAGGGGGGGGCTCGAGTCTCCGCAGTTATGGGCAAGTCCCGGGAAACCCGATTGAGCAGCAGGAATCCGGGCCTCGAGACGTGGCTTGGACGTGCGACAATGTAGGGTATGGGTTAACAGTGCCGTACTGGCGCCTTTTGCCCATGCTTGTGGTGATAACGAGACTTGGCCCTGCCCTGGTTACTGTGGTACTCGTCGGGCTGTAGAGGACGTGACTGGAGTAGGTGGACGCATTAAATGCATGGTATGGGGTTAGGGAGCAGGAAGCTTCCTCCTCGTGGGGGGCTTCGAAGGGTAGTGGCGCACTCGCTCGAGCCCGGCGCTGAGGGCTCGGGTGAGTGGTGGTTGAGCTCCAACTCGAGGCCTAGATCGAAACGAGCCCCGAGGGATAGGCTATCGTGCTGGATGGGCTCGAGGTCCCCGCGTAGGGTTCGAGGAGCGGTGCAGGGCTCGAGGCCTATGCGTCGGGGCTCGAGGGGTAAGCTGCCATGAGGCGGTCAGTAAGGTCTTGACCAGTCTAAGCTCCCTGGCGGCGTGCTGGCGTTGCAGGCTCCGAGGGGTTGGTTTCTTGGAAGGTTAGCTTAGCTGGGTTTGTTAGTTGGTGTTCTAGGTTTAACCTATTTGTTTGCGTTGAATGGGGGTACCCATTTTGTGGACCCCGACAAGTAGACTTTATTATTTAATAGTATTCCTTAATTATTAGAGACAACATCACTATATTTAGAACTTGTACTTTGGTGCATATTTGTTTTGATTTTTTTTTATATATGGATACATACCCTGCCGTAAATTTCTGGTTCTGTCACTGATTACACGTACTCTGGAATGGCTGATGACGCAAAGAGAAAAGTTGATGGGCATATTATTAATGAAAGGCTTATATATATCTTGTCAGACACGCCAAAACGAGAGATCCTCCATCGGATATCATTAGTCTTCGGTCGTCGCACATAACTTTTGCTTCCAATATTTCTACGCAATCACTTGACTTGAGAGATCATATCCGATGAAAGACAGAATGCATGTTTTCCTATACCGAATTGATTGGACATGCGTGATTGATGTGACCTTAGGACTTCCTACTCTGTCTCAAAAAAAGAGTCGCTATAGGATGCGTGCTGGTCAAACTTTATCAACTTTGACTGAGTTTATACAAAATGTGTGCAATATTTTTATCTCCAAATAATTTTATTATAAAAGTATACTCAAAGATCTATCCGATGATACTAATTATGTAACATAAATATTAATAGTTTATTATATATTACTTGGTCAAAGTTGAAATTATTGACTTTTGGGGAAGCGAGAATGACTCTTTTTTAGGGACGGAGGGAGTAGGAGGAGTCGAGTGAACATAAAAAAAAATGCTAATGGTGGATTAGTTAGTCTTAATAAAATTTGTTTCATCCCACTTCTACAAAAACAAAACAAAACCAAACACAGACCTAAAATAGATCTAGTCTCCTCATCACTAAATGCAAGATGGGTTTAGACGTACCATCCTATAAAACTTGATATAGTCCCGGCCCGAAACCAAACAACAAAGACTTAAAGAAATCTAATTATGCAATGATATTATTATGTATGCGAACAAAAGAACTCATGTCGTGCACAGTTATTTGTTGAATCTAAGGGTGGAGAGTTATCAAAGGGCTGCATTTCTTCTCCTCGAGACACGTCCATACCGTTGACCAGAAAACATGGCGCGCATGGAAAATTGGCTTCTTCAGTACTACGTGTGCAAGCCACCAACGATGACCATCTACCAGCTAGCGGCACGTACACTTGACGGCGGCGGCGGCCGGTGTCCATGAACATGACTCCAACGGAGCTAGAATAATGGTGTACGTACGTGGTACGTCCTATAAATAACACCACCGCATGCAGGCACGACACGACCCCAAAGGAAAACCAACAAATTATATTAAAGCACTACACTTGACATTTTCTGGCCACTGTAAGCAGCTGCTCAGGCAGAGAGAGTCTTGTGGTGCGTGCCTATATACGGTGATGGCAGTGTGCTGCCGCGGCGCCCCCGCCTCCAGGCACTCGCGTGGCTCGCCGTGGTGCTCCTGCTAGCAGCCACGAGCGGCTGCCTCTGCCGGAGCGTCCCGGCCGGTGCGGTGTGCCGGGCCGCGTCCTCCTGCAGTCGACGCCGCCGTCGCCGGACAGCCCGCCGGCTCCTCGTGAGTCCACAGCCGCGCTTCTTGCCCCACCAGCTCTACTCTGTTGCCCCACCAGCTCCTCGATCTGTTCGTCGTCAACATACTAATGGATTTAAATTAAATCGATCGCTGCTGGCCTTTTGCTTTCTGCAGCTCCGTTTTCCCGCCCGCGGCCGATCTGCCGCCTCTGCCCGCCGCGCTGCCCGCCTGAAGGCTGCACCGGCAACGGCGGCTCTCCGTAGTCCAAACTCCAAAGGCGCCCCGCGCGGCGTCGTCCTCGTTCAGGCAGAGAGCTTCGAGACTTGCGAATTTGCGATCGTGGCAGTGGGATGTGAAGTCGTGTTTCACACGATGTCAGGCTCACAGTAATAAATACTTCATGAAAAGGAAACGAATATATACCTCCTAGCTCAATGATCCTGCAAGTCTTTCTTTTCTTTGGAATCATCAAGGTTTGAATAAAAGACCATACTACTCCCTTAAAAATATAACTTTTTTTTAGTAAAGATCCATGGAGGCTCAAGATTTTTATCATGTGATCTGGAGGTTATGTGGTCGTGTGCTTATTTAGAACGAGTCCTTCAACCGAATCCAACTACTGTTTGGATCTCACCCACTAAACTTTACTCCCTCCGTCTCTAAAAGAATCAATTTCTGGAGTTGTCTTAAGTCAAACTTTTTAAACTTTGACCGAATTTCTAGAAAAAACTATCAAGATTGATGGTTGTCGGTGGTACGAAAAAGGGTAACCCCCATCAACGCAAACACCCGAACGCTCTGTCTCCGTCTCGCCCGAGCCCTCCCAGCCAGGCCTCGGGCGAAGTCTCCCGTCTCTCTCGTCGCCCGAGCCCTCCCAGCCAGGCCTCGGGCGAACGCTCTGTCTCCATCTCGCCCGAGCCCTCCCAGCCAGGCCTCGGGCGAACGCTCTATCTCGTGTCGCCCGAGCCCTCTCGGCCAGGTCTCGGGCGAACGCTCTGTGTCCGTCTCGCCCGAGCCCTCCCAGCCAGGCCTCGGGCGAACGCTCTATCTCTGTCTCGCCCGAGCCCTCCCGGCCAGGCCTCGGGCGAACGCTCTGTCTCCGTCTCGCCCGAGCCCTCCCAGCAAGGCCTCGGGCGAGCACGATCGCTCTCCGTCTCGCCCGAGCCCTCCAGGCCTCGCGGCGAGCGCGCCCCCACACCTCGAGCCTTAACGCACGAACCTCGAGCTGCACAGACAGCCGTACCAACCCATACCACGCATTTAATGCCTTCACCTACCCGGTCATGTCCACTAGTGCACAGCATGTACCACAGTAACTCGGTGTAAAGGTCAAGTCTCGTTTTCACCACAAGCAGGGCAAAAGGGCACCAGTACAGCACTGTTCGGCCAGCCAGGCACTGCAACCCTCGAGGCCGGCTACGCGCCCCTCGAGCCCTACACTGTAACCCCTCGAGGCCGGCTACGCGCCCCTCGAGCCCGGCACTGCAACCCCTCGAGACCGGCTACGCGCCCCTCGAGCCGGCACTGTAACACCTTGAGGCCGGCTCCGCGCTCCTCGAGCCCCCGTGGCGCTACCTCGAAGCCGGCTCCGCGTCCTTCGAGCCCTAACTACTTTCATGCTATTGGAAGACAGGTACCCCAAGATCCGGAGGGACCCCGCCGCGTACTGTACATTCCGGGATGGGTGCTGTACGGCTCCCGCCTTGTCGCGCCACCACGTCCGCGCCCGGGATGGAAGCCACGACCCCAGGACGCCTCAACAGCGACGATCACATCGGCTCCAGTGGCCCCGACAAGACAGGGTTCCTACTCTTCTCCGTATGGGGCACCATACGCCCCGGCACCTGTAATACCTTTATGTAACCCTGGCCTCCCCTTGCTCTATAAAAGGGGACACTAGGGCCCTCATTCAAGAGGACGACACAATACACAAGTCCACACACAGGCACGAGTCCAGACTCCGGTCCACGCTCACTGAGCTTGTATTCTCCCCTGTACAAGCACTTAGGTGTAAGTAATACAAGAACATCCCCCGCTGGACGTAGGGCCTTCTTTGCCCGAACCAGGATAAATCCTTGTGTCCTCTTGCATCACCATCCAGGAAGAGAAGCACGCGATCATATCACTCGTTGGTGTAATACCCCCGGGTACGAAACACCGACAGTTGGCGCGCCAGGTAGGGGACTTCGCGTGTCCGAGCCGATTTCTCGTTGATTCCTGGATGGCTTCATCCCCTCTTCCGTTCTCGGCTGGTGCCGTCGTCTGGTTCGGGAGCCTCGAGTTCCTGGCCACAGGCAACGGCAACGAGCTGACTCTGCTCTCCACGAAGGGACCTGAGCGGAGTGCGTGTCACGCCACCCCGCGCGGGGGGCGTGACGCGTCGCCCGCACCACCACATGTCGCCACATCGCGAGCGGCGCCGTCGTCACCGTCATCGCCGGGCGCAGGCGGTGCCCACGGCAAAACACCTACGCCCCCGTAGCCGGTGCAGGGTCCCCAAGGGGAAACCAGCCCGGCGCGCGCGGCCGGAGACCTCCAGGGCGCACCCCCGCCCGCCTAGCGACTTCGCATTCATCATGCGTACGGACCAGGAACCAGGCCAGAGGGCCTCCGAGCCGTGCGCTCGTCGACGCCGTTCAGCCTCCTCCCGCACGGGTCGCGCCGCGCTCGACGCCAGCGGTTCCCGGTCGGCCTCGACAACTCCGCGGCTGTATACTCCCACCGCCTCGACGAGCGCATCCAGGACCAGACGGTGGCAGACCGGGAGCAGCGTTCGGGCGCGCTGCTGCGGGCCATGGCCAGCCTGGAGATCGTCCACCCCGCGTGCGTCGACCGCGACTTCTTGCGAGCCTTCGAGCCACCTGGGCGAGCCACCGTCGGAGAATGGTACCGCGAGCTGCGGTCCCAGCATGGGCCAAGGCGGCGTGCCGTCAGCAGCTCCGACTCCGACGAATACGACTACCACGACCCCGACCTCTGGGATCCCACCAGGGAGTGCTTCCAACTCGAGGGAGTCGTATGCGATACCGAGGACGAAGGCGACGACGACAGGCCGACACTCGACCTAGAGGGACCTAGCGACGTGGCCGCGGCAGGCGGATCACGCGTTTAGGGAAGGGACGAACCTCCCGCACCGGCTGTGCCGCCTAAGCACGACGATGGCCGGGCGGCGCAACTCGCACAAGTGCAAGAGGCAATCACCAAAACCGAGGAAGAACGGCGACACCTGCTGCAGCTCCGGCAAACCCTGATGCAGGAACCACCCCAGCCCCGAGGAGCCGGAGCCCGAGGCCGGGCTCGAGAGGTCCACCGGCGGATCCTCGAGGACGGGGCACCAACACGCCCCGAGGTATGTTTCCCGCGAGCTGGGCAGAACGTGGTGGCGGCGGCTATGATGCTCCGTGACCTGCCCGCCGTCTCCAACCCCGATGCCAGGCGCATGCTCGGAGAAATGAAAAACCTACTCAAGACAGCCGCGGTACAACAGGCCGAGAGCTCGGCGTCACGTCGACGCGGAGCAGCCTCGGGAAGACCGGCGAACACGCCCCACGACGCTCGCGAGGCATCCGTCCACTAGCCGGACGCCTCTCGAGCTAGGCCAGTCCGCGAACGGACCGTCGACAACCGGCCACCTCGAGACCCCAACGACGCCCGCAACGACATCAACCGACGGCGCAAGGACAAGGGGGCCCAAGAGCGTGGCTATAGCGCCCATCGAGGGGGGCGCTACGACAGCGACGAGGACCGGCAGGTCCTCGAGCCCCGGGACCCCGAGTCTTCAGCCGGGCCATCCGCAGCTCGACCCTCCCCGACCGCTTCCGACCGCCGACCAACATCGTGAAGTACGACGGGGAGGTCGAGCCGAAGCTCTGGCTCTCGGACTTTCGCCTTGGCTGCCAACTGGGCGGAGCGAAGAACGACGACCGCGTGATCATACGTCAACTCCCACTTTACCTCTCGGACACCGCCCGCCGGTGGCTCGAGGGGCTCCCGCCGGATCGGATCCATGACTGGGCCGACCTAGTCAGGGTCTTCGACGGGAATTTCAAGGGGACCTGCGTGCGTCCAGGCAACCCTGGGACCTACGGCGTTGCAGGCAGGCGGCAGCGGACGAGCCCCTCCGCGACTTTGCTTGCGGTTCTCGAAGCAACGTCTCGAGCTCCCCCACGTGCCTGACGAGGACGTCATCTCAGCGTTCCTCGCGGGCACGACATGCCAAGAGCTTGTTCATGAGCTAGGACGCTACCGTCCCGGGACGGTCGAGGGCCTGATGGACCGCGTCACCAGCTTTGCCTCGGCGACGAAGCAGCAGTGGGGGCTTTCTTTGGCCGTTCCACGGACAAGGCAAGGCAGAGACTGTGATCGCGCTGGAGGGCTCCAACAGGGCAACGACGCCAAGAACGACAACAATGACGGCAACAAAAGGAAGAAAAACAAACGCAAGGGCCAGAAGGCGAAGCGTGCGCCGATGACGACGACGACAAAGAGGTCTTCGCGGGCGCCCTCGAGCCTAAGAAGCCCCGAGGCCCCCCCGATGGGGCTGTTTTCGACCAGATGCTCGAGGATCCCTGTACTTACCACAGGGGCCCCGTAAACCACAAGTTGAAAGACTGCCGACTGTTGAAGGGCTACTACTCCAAGCTCGCCGATAAGAGGATGACGCGCCTAAGGGAAAGGATACCGATCGACGCGGCGGCAGGAACGCAGATGGCGACTTCCCCCCGGTGCGCGACTGCTACATGATCTACGGGGGGCCGACCGTCGGGCTCTCAGCTCGAGAAAGAAAGAAGGAGCGCCGGGAAATCTTTTCGCTTAGCCATGACGCCCTCCGGTATCTTGACTGGTCCGATGCGCCAATCACGTTCGACCGAGACGACCATCCGGACCGTGTCATAAACCCGGGGGCTTACCCCCTCGTCGTCGACCCCATCATAATCGACGTTCGGTTCTCCAAGGTATTGATGGATGGGGGCTCAAGCCTCAACATCATATACCTCGAGACCCTCGACCTCCTGGGGATTTCAGAGGGACAGCTCCGACCCAGCGTCGGGGGATTCCACGGAGTAGTACCAGGAAAGAAGGCCCACCCCCTCGGGCGCATCGACCTGCCGGTTTTGCTTCGGCACGCCGGCAAACTTCCGTCAGGAAACACTCACCTTCGAGGTGGTCGGCTTCCAAGGAACCTACCACGCCATCATCGGCCGGCCAGGCTACGCCAAGTTCATGGCGATTCCTAACTACACGTACTTGAAGCTCAGATGCCGGGGCCAAAAGGGGTCATCACCGTTGACACCTCCTACGAGCACGCATACCACTGCGACGTGGAGTGCGTCGAGCGGGGGGAGGCCAACGTCCACCTCGACTCGCTCGAGGCCTTGGCAGCTCTGGCCACCGAGGGGGCCCCAGAAGCAAAGCGTCACACCGGCACCTTCGAGCCGGCTGAGCACACCAAGCAAATACCCGTCGACCCGACCTCGGCCAATGGCAAGGCGCTGACCATCAGTACCAACCTCGAGCCCAAATAGGAAGCAGTGCTCGTCGACTTGCTCCGTGCGAACGTTGACATGTTTGCATGGAACCCCTCGGACATGCCGGGCATACCGAGGGAAGTCGCCGAGCACGCCTTGGAGATCCAGGCCGGGTCCAGACCGGTGAAGCAACGCCTGCGCCGCTTCGACGAGGAAAAGCGCAGGATCATCGGCGAGGAGGTGCACAAACTTTTGGCGGCCGGATTCATCAAGGAGGTATTTCAACCCAGAGTGGCTAGCTAACCCTGTACTAGTTAGGAAAAAGAATGGAAAAATGCGGATGATGTGTGTAGATTACACCAGTCTGAATAAAGCATGTCCAAAAGTTCCATTTCCTTTACCTAGAATTTACCAGATCGTCGATCCACTGCTGGGTGCGAAGTGCTTTCGTTCCTTGATGCGTATTCCGGCTACCACCAAATTAGGATGAGAAAATCCGATGAGCTCGCAACCTCTTTATCACGCCGTTCGGTATGTATTGCTATGTTACGATGCCCTTCGGCCTGCGAAACGCCGGGGCAACGTACCAGCGATGTATGCAGCACATCTTTGGCGAGCACATAGGCAAGACCGTCGAGGCCTACGTCGATGACATCGTGGTTAAAACTAAAAAGTCGGGAACCTCATCAGCACAACCTCGAGACCACGTTCGAGTGCCTCCGGGCCAAGAATGTGAAGCTCAACCCCGAGAAGTGTGTCTTTGGTGTGCCTCGAGGCATGCTACTTGGCTACATCGTCTCACAACGGGGGATCGAGGCAAACCCTGAAAAATCTCAGCAGTCACGAGGATGGGCCCGATTCGTGACCTCAAGGGTGTGCAGAAAGTAACAGGCTGCCTAGCCGCTCTCAGCAGATTCATCTCGAGGCTGGGGGAAAAAGCTAACTACCCTCTACCGCCTGCTAAAAAAGACGTCGGAACACTTTGCGTGGACCGCCGAAGCCGAGGAGGCCTTAACCAAGTTGAAGGGGTTGCTGACTTCTGCACCAATTCTCGTGCCCCGCGACCAGCCGAAGGTGACGATTCCCCCGAGCCCCTCCTCCTCTATGTGGCCGCAACCACTCAGGTGGTTAGCGCGGTCATAGCCGTCGAGAGGCACGAGGAGGGTCATACATTGCCGGTCCAGCGACCGGTATACTTCACCAGTGAGGTACTCTCCGAGGCCAAGGTCCGGTATCCGCACATCCAAAAGCTGCTCTACGGCATCATCGTCACAAGGCGCAAGCTCCAGCACTACTTCCTCGCTCATCCCGTGACGGTGGTGTCGTCCTTCCCCCTCGGAGAGATCGTCAACAATCGGGAGGCCACGGGGCGCATCGCCAAGTGGTCCGCCGAACTAATGGGGGAGACCATCACCTATGCCCCGCGAAAGGCCATCAAGTCGCAAGCGTTGGCGGACTTCGTTGCTGAATGGACCGACACTCAGCTCCCGCCGGCACAGATTCAAGCCGAGCTCTGGACCATGTACTTCGATGGATCCCTCA
>VDCT01001106.1:0-14616 GCA_009763385.1 Coix lacryma-jobi var. lacryma-jobi | reverse complement strand
CAGTGAGATCGATGCCATGGCGAGGGCTTCTTATGAAAATCCTTCTGGCCCGTCGATGGCTTTGCTTTCTGGCTCTTCTGCTAACCCCTCTAGAGGTTTTGCACTCTCTTCTCTCTTTTCTGTCACAGAGGAGCAGCTGGAGTCTTTGAGGGATGACGAGTTGGCTATGCTCGCCAACCGGTTCTCGCGGTTCCACAACAACCGCATGAACCATCGCCGCGGAGGAGGACGCTCAGGATGCTTTGAGTGCGGTGACCCCAACCACTTCATCGCCAATTGCCCGAAGAAGAACAAGCAGATCTTCGGCAGGCGATCATGGGCACAAGTATGACTCCGACAAGCGCAAGGAGAAGTACGTCCCCGCGAAGCACAAGCGGAAGGGCGGCTTCAACAAGGAGTACATCAAGACGAAGTACTTGGAGAAGGCCCAGGCTGAGCAGCGTCGTTCTTCTTCGCCAAGCTCAGCGACGTCGATGACTCGGATGATGACTCCGCTTCCTCAAGCGATGATGAGTCCGAGAAGAAGAAGAGGATCGAGGACAAGCTCAACGGTCTCTGCTTCTTCGCCGACGACGAGGCTTTCTGCACCATGGCCCTCGGCAAGGAGGTCGACGGCGAGCTGGAGGACACTCCTCGGAACGACGACGACGACGACGACACCTCCCAGGTATCTCTGACCCCCGACGAGCTTTTTGCTGAGGTCGAGAAGCTTACTGCCTACTGCCGCGCTCCTTAGTCAGGATAAGTTGCTTAGGCGTGCTGCTAGAGAGCGCAAGGAGTTTAGGCAAAAGTGGGAGGATACGGTGAAGGAACTTGAATCTGTCAAGTCCACCTTAGTTGTTACCGATGAAGAGGAGTGTGAGATGTGCACCACACACATGACTGATCTTCTCACTTTGAGAAGCAAGTATGCTGTGTTGGTAGGAGAGGTCGATGAGCTGAAGGCTAGATCTTCGCTGTTGGGTGCGTGCAAGTCCTGTGCGGGCTTGCAATCTGAGTTGGCAGAGAAGAATGCCAAGATTGTGTCTCTTGAAGAGGCCAACTCAGGTAGCACATGTGTGGCTAGATGTGTTCTTTGTGAGGGTTTGGAGATGGAGATCGCTAATGTGAAGCATGACAATGCAAACCGAGGAGGAAAACACATACCTTCGGACCATCTTGTCATGGGTGTCTAGCGGTGAGCCACAGCTCGGGATGATGATCTCCCAATTCAAGCGAGCTGTTGGAGGTCCTGGTGTAGGTTTTGCTCCGGGTGTTGATGTTTCATCTTTCAGCAAGATTGGAGAGTCGAGTGGTTTAACCCATGTGAGAAGCCCAACTCCACCACTACTCCCAAGCTTACCAAGATTCCACCCAAAGAGCCTCTCAAGCCTAACACCAAGGATGGGGTCTTTGTTGAACCTCCGAGAGCTCCACCCAAGAAACAATCATGGGCTCCCAAACCAACCACCTCAAGAACAAGCTGGACACCATGCCCCCATCCAGAGGAGCTTATGCCACAGAAGGGCAAAGTGATCCACACCCACTACCGTGAGTACCAACAACCCCCTATGAGAGCGGTGAGGTACCATTGTGAGCATTGTGGGAGAGATGGACACTTGAGTGAGTTTTGCTTTTGGCGCAAGAGAGAGGCGCGCCGTGCAAGGAGATGAACAACACGGACATGTACCATCCTTTCCATGATGTACATGTGCAATGTTCAGAGGCGTGCTGCTAGGCCTAGAGGTCCAAAACCTCAAGTTCCTAGGCCTAGGCCGCGGAGAGAGCGTGCCCGGCGGGAGCCTGCAGTTGTAGGCTATGGACCCCGTGGCGGTGGCTTGTGTAGTTGAGCGTTTTCCACCACCGCGTTTTGAGTATCGCGATGGACGCTCCTCCCTTAGCGGACCACGTTTTCCTCTACGTGGTGATCTCTCTCTCATAGGCGTGCTAGGATGGCTTTTTCTGCTAACCGTTCTTTTGAGCAGCCGGCCCAACACTGGTATTCTCCCTACTTCACTAACCCAAGTGTTGGACCATATGCTCACCCTATGTCTTTTTATTGATGTAGGTAAAACGATTGGAGAACGTTTGGTTGGTGGATTCCGGGTGTTTCGAGGCACATGACCGGAAACGCAAGTGGTTCTCCAGTCTTAGTCCAGTCGCCGGAAAGGAGTTTATCACCTTCGGCGACAACAACAAAGGTAAGGTGCTGTCTCGTGGGTCGGTGCGAGTTAATGAGCACTTTGTGTTGCGCGATGTTGCTCTTGTTTCTAACTTGCATTTTCAGCTTCTTTCTATTTCGCAACTTTTCGATGATGACTATGAGATTCGTTTTAAACCGAATCTCAGTCGTATTTTGGATCCTCAGGGCAATCTTGTTTGTGTGATTTCGCCCTTTGGAAAAGTCTTTCGTGCGGATTTCTCGGAGTCATTTTGGGTTTCTCGTTGTGTTTTGGCTGGACCTTCCTCCTCTGATCTTTGGAAGTGGCATAGGAGACTAGGACATTTGAGCTTTGACTTGCTTGCTTGCAATACTTAGTTCACTTGGCCTAATCCGAGGATTGCCCAAGTTATCCATGGAGAAGGATCTTGTTTGCCATTCTTGTAGACATGGGAAGATGGTTGCCGCTCCCCACCATCCAGTGACTCAAGTCATGACCAAGCGCCCTGGAGAGCTTTTGCACGTGGACCTTGTTGGTCCGGCTCGGGTGAGCTCGGTTGGGGGGAAGTGGTATGTGCTTGTTGTTGTTGACGACTTTTCGAGATATTCGTGGGTCTTCTTTTTAGCTGAGAAGACCGAGACTTTCTCCTTTGCTCGCAATCTGATTTTGCGTCTTCAGAACGAGTTCCCTTTGAACTCGATGCGAGCTATTAGAGTGATAATGGTTCCGAATTCAAGAATTCGGATTTTGAGAAGTTTTGTAACTCTCTTGGTTTAGAGCATCAGTTTTCTTCTCCTACACACACCGCCTCAGAATGGTGTTGTAGAAAGAAAGAATCGGACCCTTGTAGAGATGGCCAGGACGATGCTCGATGAGCATAGGACTCCTAGGTGATATTGGGCCGAAGCTATGAGCACTGCATGCTACATTTCCAATCGCATTTTTCTCCGAGCTTTCTTGAAAAAGACATCTTATGAGTTGCGTTTTGGAAAACTGCCCAAGGTGAGTTATTTTCGAGTTTTTGGTTGCCACTGTTTTATACTTAAGAAAGGCAACCTGGACAAGTTTGAGTCTCGTTCTTCTGACAGTGTGTTTTTGGGTTATGGCACTTATACTCGCGCATATCGTGTACTTAACCTTGACACTAACCGAGTCATGGAGACATCAAATGTCACCTTCGACGAGACCATGGTTTGTCCTTCTCGTTTTGAGCGTGCAGGTGATCATGAGGTTGGTGAGCCACTCTTTGATGATGAGGATGAGGGTGCTGAAGGTATGGATGATCCAGCACCCCCTCCACCTGCTGTGCCACAAGAGCGGCTTCTACTACGACTCACGGCCCCGGCACTTCTTCATCTTGGGGGCCGTTGGATCCGCCACCTCGAGCGGTACCCTTTGTACCCGAGGAGGCGCCAGCTGCTGTTGAGGGGGAGGCTACCTCAGTTCGGGAGGCGCCATGACATATCCAGCGCCAACACCCGCCTCAACAGATGATCGGCAGCATCGACGAACGTGTCACTCGGTCAAGGTCACAAGAAATCTCTCACTTTGCTTATTCTGCATTTGTTGCTGATTTTGAACCCCGAGATGTTGGACACGCTTTATCTTATCTAGATTTGGTCAATGCCATGCATGAGGAGTTGGAAAATTTTGAATGAAATCGGGTTTGGGTTCTAGTTTCTCCTCCTTCTGAGTGTCACCCAATTGGGACAAAATGGGTTTTCAAAAACAAACAAGGAGAGGATGGCCATGTTGTGAGAAACAAGGCCAGACTAGTAGCTCAGGGGTATAGTCAGAAGGAGGGGATAGACTATGAGGAGACTTTCGCTCCTATAGCTCGTTTGGAGGCAATTAGGATACTCTTGGCTTTTGCTGCATCCGAAGGGTTTAAACTTTTTCAAATGGATGTCAAGAGTGCCTTCTTAAACGGCTACATAGAAGAAGAGGTGTATGTTAGACAACCCCCCGGTTTCGAAAATCCCAAGTTTCCAAACCATGTTTTTAAACTTCACAAAGCTTTATATGGTTTGAAACAAGCCCCTAGAGCCTGGTATGATAGGTTGAAAACCTTTTTACTCACTAAGGGTTTTAAAATGCGATGTGTGGATAAAACGCTTTTTCTCTGCTCAAGCAAGGCACTGATACTCTCTTGGTCCAGATTTACGTGGATGATATCATTTTCGATGGTTCTTCTCACGCTTTGGTTGCCAAGTTTGCAGATACTATGAGCAGGGTTTGAGATGAGTATGATGGGCGAGTTGACGTTTTTCCTCGGGTTGCAAATCAAGCAATCCCGGGAAGGGACGTTCGTGCACCAGAGTAAGTACACCAAGGACATATTGAAGAAGTTCGATATGGGTGAGGACAAGCCTCTTCCAACACCCATGTCGACCACGACGGCCCTGGATGCGGATGTGGATGGAGAAGCGGTGGACTAGAAGGAGTACTGGAGTATGATCGGGTCGCTGCTGTATCTGACGGCGACACGCCCGGACATTCGGTTCGCGGTGTGTCTTTGCGCGCGCTTTCAGTCGTCGCCGCACACTTCTCACCGTCAGGCGGTCAAGCGCATTATGAGGTACTTATCCTTCACTCTAGAATTTGGGATTTGGTATTCTGCTTCCTCACCCCTTTCCCTTTGTGGTTATTCCGATGCCGATTTTGCTGGTTGCCGCATTGATTGCAAGTCCACTTCCGGGACTTGCCAGTTTATTGGATCTTCTCTTGTTTCGTGGTCCTCTCGCAAGCAGTCTAGTGTCGCCCAGTCTACGACGGAGGCTGAGTATGTTGCTGCGGCTAGCTGCTGTTCCTAGTTACTCTGGATGACGGCCACTTTGCGTGATTTTGGTCTGAGCTTTTCTCGTGTTCCTTTGCTTTGTGACAGCACGAGTGCTATTAGCATTGCTAAGAACCCCGTGCTGCACTCTAAGACCAAACACATTGATGTGCGCTTTCATTTTCTGCGAGACCACTATGAGAAGGGTGATATCGACCTTCGTCATGTCGATACTCATCATCAGTTGGCTGATATTTTCACCAAGTCTTTGGACCAATCAACTTTTGCTAGGTTGAGAGGTGAGCTTGGTGTGTGTTTCCCTTTTAGATGGGGGAAACATTTTGGTTCTTGTACCATAACCTGACTATTTTTTGTTTGTCTTGTTCTCTTTGCATTTCAGCATACGCTTTTACATTCAGAGCTTCATGTATATAAACTGAAGAATGTAACTATGCTCTGTAGAGTATTTGCTCTGATGCTTTATGATGATGCTGTAGCTTATGCTCCTTCTGATCACTGATACATGTTATGAGCAGAGCTATTTTATGAATGGTGAATCTGATTAATGAACATAAAATTTGAAAATGTTCACCATTGAGATATGCAACTAGCATGTGTAGAATGGGTTGACTTCACTCGTGCTTTTCATATATGCTAGGTTGCTATGTCTCTAGTGTTGAGTCCTTCACTTGCTTGGTATGTTCATTTTCTGTCCTAAAAATCTGAACCAAGTTAAGTGGATTGGAAAAGATCGAGATGGGATTGCTTGTCAACACATCACAGTTTCGAGACTGTTTCTCATTGCACTTTGAGTTAAACTTGAGTTGTGTAGTGTATGACCGAAACTGTTGCTTTAAGCTTCTGATTGCTTCTGCATAGGCTTCGCACAATTGAAAAGTTAGGCAATGACAAGCTTTCAACCTCTCGCAATCACATGCTAAAATTTTAACTTGTGTAATTTAACCGCTGCAAACTCCGATAAAATTTTGCAAACACAAGTCTATGTTTCATTCTATAGCATGATGATTGAACTGTGCTAGGGGTAGTTCACCTTGTATACATGTTTTAGCACTTGTCGGATATCCTGTCTATACATGTTTTGTGCTATTTTGATGGTGAACCCTTTTTGGCTGAAAACTGCTCTTTTGCTCTCATATTCATATTTTGTATCTGGTGATCAGTTTGAGCCTTTGCTAGCTTCTTATGGATGTTGTTGAGTCATCGGATCAGAACTGTGTAGAGCATCCTTGCACTCTTTTGATTATATTTCTGAAGCTACTAACTTTCATTCTTTCTCATATGCATTTCTGGAGGGAGATATTCTGTCAAGGGGGAGACATTTGAGTACGTGTGCACTTTTGCCTGATGGTGCATTTTCAACTAATGGGGAGAAATTGCAAATCATATGTCCTCCGAGTGTTCAACTAAGGGGGAGTTTGCTCGATTTGCTTGCTGCTGAGTGTTTGAGCATCCTCAGTTGGTTTGGAGCATTTTTGGTAGCTAGTTGTGTTGAGCCTTTGCCTCTTTCTTGAGGAACTAGCACTTTTGTTCTTGATGTTCTTCAGCTGATTTCTAGCTTTCTTCAGTTGGTATCGAGCTTCCTCGCTAGCGGTGTTGAGCCTGTTCTACCTCTTCTTGAGGGCTAGCTTTGCTTTGCTTGGTTGCGTTGAGCCGTTGCCCATGTCTTTGGGAACCAAGTTGTCTTGCTCTTTCCACTTGACCTTCTTCGGCTTTGCTATGCTTTTGGGTCAATTGGTCAAGTTCTCTCTCTTTCTTCCTTCCTTCCTCTATTCCATTATGATTTGAGTTGGTAGCTGACAATGCACTCATCAAGGGGGAGATTGCGGATACATGGGTGTATGCCGAGTCTCTGAGTGATGAGTGATTGTCAACTGGGATAATGCGTATGTTCTTTGGCTTGTGTTGTGCAGGTGTCGAGCACGGATACAGTGATCAGAGGCAAGGTGAAGGTCAAGTAGAGACGTGCCGTGCCGATGGACCGAGAGTGGCGAAGGGCGGACATGAGGCTTGGACTGAGAGACCGGTGGCCCGAGGATCAGCTGTGGTGCCTGGCAGCCTGGGACAGCGACGAGCGAAGACTTGCGGGCACGGTGTTGCTCAGGTCGAGGACTTGGGGACACGTGTCGGTGGACGGGGTGCACGGGCGGTGCATCCCCTCTACGGCTCGGTTTGGTGGTTGAGCCACAGAAACCACCGAGTGGACGGTTTCCAGGTTTGGGCCTCAAAACCTGGGCGCTGATGGTTTCCGAGTTTGGGCCACAAAACTCGGGCTGAGGACGGTTTCCAGGTTTGGGCCTCAAAACCTGGGTGCTGCGGGTTTGCTGAGTTTGGGCCACAAAACTCAGGCTACGGTCGGCTGGTTTCCCGGTTTGGGCCTCAAAACCGGGGGTTGGTCGTGAAGGCTGGTTTCCCGGTTTGGGCCTCAAAATCGGGGGCGAAGTCCGGGAAAAGGACAAGTAGAGCGGTGGCGGCACGTGGCGGCGATCGGTGAGGTTGCGTCGAGGCAACGCTACCAGTTGTGCGGGCGTGGCCGTCGGATCACCACCTACCATGAGTTGGTCCAGAATGACCCTAGGGTTTAGCTGGTTCGCTCTGTAATTAGAGAGGGGTAGAGTAGGAATTAGAATTAGGATAAGTAGAGGGAGACACCCTCCTCCCATTCTATCTCAGTCGTTTTGCTCTTTGCTTCTAGGGTTTCCTGCTCTCCCAATCCCCTGCTGTAGCTAGCTGAGATCCGCAGAGAACCATACCTCTGTGTACTGGAGATTTTGAGGAAGTGAGGTCGTAACCTCACTGTTGTAGCGGGTGGTAGCCGCACGGTTGCAGATCGATGTCTTGATTCGCGTTTTGTTCGTGTTCTTCGCGTTCTTCGTTTCTCCGCGATTTTCCCGTCACTCGATCTCCCTCTCTAGTGCGTCTTTGCGAAATCCATTTGAATCAACTTGTTCTTTATAGTGAGGAGATCATTTCCACCGAAGGAATTCGTCTAACTCCTCACGAACAAGTAGATCGGGCCGATTTCGTTTTCGTGGCGTTTTTGTTGGTTCATACATCTTCCCCTTCGATTTCCCGTTGATTGAGTTGATTTGAGCGGATGATTTCTTGGGGATAGTCTCCTAACTACCTCGTGATCATTCTCTCCAAATTTGGGATCAAGGGATTTTGTTTTGAATCGATTTGGAGAAGATTTGGGTGAAGGGCGACCAAAATGGCCCTCACTGGGAGTTGGCGGACAGTCCGCCATCCCAGTCGTGGACAGTCCGCGCGTCGGGGGTTGGCCAGATTAGTGGTTGTGTTCTTCGGCTGTTTTACTGTTCAGTGACCGGCGGACAATCCGCCGTTGGTTTTTGCGGACAGTCCGGGACTTGAGGAGGGAACTTCAGCAGCCTTGCTGTTTTGGTCATTTGACCGGCGGACAGTCCGCCCCTTGCTCGCGGACAGTCCGGGTGTACCGCGGACAGTCCGGGACCCCAGGGCCGGACAGTCCGCGAATCGGCTGTGTACTCTGGTTTTGTGCGTTTGCTCTCCCGGCTTCTTTGTTTGGTTTCCGGACTTCTCGTTTGGCCCTAGAGTTGACCAAGGAACTTCTCTAGGTATCTTTGCTACTTGTTAGCATAGGTATTAGGGGACTTCTCGACGTAGCCGTCTATCTACGGTTGGGACTTGGTTTTTGAGGGTCGAACTTGTTCCGATGCTTTTGCCTTTTAGTTCGCTATCACTTTGTGGTGCCTCGCTGTGATCCTAGGGATCATCCACCCTCTTCCAAGGGTCGTGGGCATCACGGTTTCGGTCGTAGCTTTCGGGGGTTGATTTTGGGACATTTGGCCAAAGTTTCGAGAGAATTTTTTGAGCTCCCATTCACCCCCCTCTGGTCGCCTTGCTATTGCATTCTCGGTCCTTCATTTTCAACCGGAACCGAGCCGTGCCACGGCCATGTCCGCCGCAGACCGCCGCCGTGCGTGGCGCCGGGCAATGCCGAGGTCGGCAGGGCTCGATAGTTGCTCGGGTAGGTAGCTTAGGGTTTGCTTGAGCTAATGCTCGCGTCACCGAGCCTCGGAATAGCCAGGCAAGGCCTCGACGCCAAGTTGTCGCGCCGCCGCTCTGCCATTGTCGCCGTCGAGCTTGCTCCGGTGGACCCCTGGCCAAGAAACCTAGCCAACCGTGTCCGCCTTGCGAATGTGAGTCTAGCCTTGTAGATGGTTGCGCCCGAAGCCTCGCCGCCGGCGAGCTAGCGCCGGTCAACTCCGGCGGGGGTGCTCTGTCTCCGATGCGTGGGTCCGTTGACCAGGTGACATGGGGTCGCCTGACTAGCAGGGCCCGCTGGCAGTGAGAGGGAGAGAGAAGGAGAGAAGTCTGGGTACGCAAGCACTCGGGTTAGCCGGGTGCACCTAGCGTTTTGGCCTGGGTCTGCTGGTGTATGAAGTGGGGTACCCGTAGCAGTTTAGGTCGGGTTTTCTTTTAAATCAGTTTTGCAGAATTTGTGTAAAGGCTTCAAAAATTCATACAAGGCTCATTTTAGGTCCAAATGTTGTGAAACAAATTTTGGTGTGTTAAGAATGAGTAGGGCTACCTGTGAAAAATGTGAAATGCATTTTTGGTGATACTTTTATGTGCAGTTTAAATTGATTTAAGATTTTGCTGTTAACTTAGAAAATGCATAACTAATTCTGTGTAGCCCAGAAAAATGTGATTTCAATTTTGTTAAATCTGTGTAGATGAGTAGTTTCTAGGAAAAATGTAATATGGAGGTACTCTGTGAAATATTTTGGCAGTAGCATTTAAAATGGTTAAATGTTTTTCTTGTATAATTTGTAGTAATTAAAATAGGATGGATATGAACCTGATAATTTTTGTAGACTGCTCTTGTGCTAAGAAGTTCAGAGAAAAAAAAATATGAAATCTGTTGTTTGACACTTTCTGTTATGATGTGTAGTTCAAAGCACCTTTTTATCTGTTATTTGTCTTTTTCATAGAGAACGGTGCTTAAATCCAAATGACTTGAAAATTTAACAGTGACTTGTTTTGCATGTAGTTAACCCTAAGTAATTTTGTGTAGATTTTTCTGAAACTGTTTAGGATAAGTTGCTGTTACAAGCATGTTTAAATAGGATTATTAAAGCAAGAAAGTAGATGAAAAAAATTTAAATATTAGGTAATGCTGTGATAATTATGTGTCTTAATTGGTTAATTAGGAAAGTTAAATGGTTGTTAGATGCTAGGGTCTTTTATAATCATTAAGATGATGTTAACTACCTTGCTAAAGATAATGAAGTAGATGACATGTGCTTATCTCCCGAAGTGCTGTTAGCTCTGTTGCATTCCGTATGCATTCTATGTGCATTCATCCTATTCATACATATTATACATCATACAGGATCGGCAGAGGAGACCCAGAATCCACCGCAGCCGGAAGAGCCCAGCCAGGTGGAGATTCTGCTCGAAGAGACCGGAGGCACCGACGCCGAGGAATTGCCCGAGTGCCGCGATCACCGTCCGTCTGACTTCGAGAAAGGCAAGCCCCGGAGCATTTTAACTCCTACGGTTTACGAATGATTTTCGATTAACCTGATAATGACTGTTGCATTAGGTTATAGGAATTGATTGCTATCGTTGATGCATTATTACTACATCCTTGTCCACCAGCAATTATTATCTTGATATCTCTGTTAGGTCTAGGCTCAATTTATATGCTTAGCCCTACTTAGACCGGTAAAAGTCGGGTGATTTCCTGTCTCCCGCATATAGGTGGATATTGATCATAACTAGCCTGGTGTTATTATGGAGATAACCATGTGATAATTAATCTGAGACCGGGAGGGATGTAAGAGCAGCAAGACATGGGTTCTGTGTGCTAGTAGTCTCCCGTCTGTGTCGCATAAGACCCGTTCAGGAATGTCCCTTCAGTCAAATTGAATGCGTCAAACACTTAACGGAGCAGGTGTGGGTACCTCCCGTGAAGCCGAGTAAGGTTATTCGAGCCGGTGATGGAGATGTTGACGCCTAACACCCAGGGCCTCAACTGTACCGTGGGCAACTATTCTGAGCAACCTGGGATGGTCCGAGGGCAGGCAGGGCCTGATCGACCTAGCATGACCGTGGGCAGCTATAGCTTGAGCGACCTGGCACTGAGATAACCCCTTGTGTAGAAGGGCCCATGGCCGTCCCGCAAATTATGTTCTCGAATCTCCTGAGTAGCAGCCGACGACTACCGAGCGCAGGTGTGATCGGGCGAGTGTGCGACATTTTATCCCCAGCTGGGTAGGAATCGATTATAATCGCCATCACCATCGATTATCATCACCCGTAGAACTTATGGAACTAAATATGGTTATGGTATGGAATCTGAAAGGCTATTGATGAAATAGTCACTCTTGCTTGAATAATTAGTCAAGTGCTTGTTTTAGATTAGGAGCAAACCTAGTAAGGTAGAATTAATTATTAAAAATGACTGCCATCAGGCTAAGTTGAGTTTTACTTACAAAGAGCTTTCATGCAAAAAGGATATGTACAGCCAACCCCACATATAGCCTACATGATCCTTGGTGTCTCATTATTTCTAGTTTATGACGGGTAAGTCTAGCTGAGTACCTTCTCGTACTCAGGGTTTTATTCCCTTGTTGTTGCAGATGGCTAGTGCTTCTTTGGCTACTGCGAGAACTGCCTGTACCCAGTTATGGGAGATGACTAGACCAAGGGCATGGTCACTACTTATCTTATCTGATGCTTTTGTGGACCCGATCAGACTGATGGCACTGTATTAAGAACATTCCGAACTTATGTTTAAAACTATGTTGCTTCCGCTACTGTTCAAACTATGGTTTGTAATATTATTTCATACTCCGATGTATTCGAACTATGTGCAACTGTGATGTAACTTGTGGGCATGTTCGCTGAACTAGTACGATCTTGGCTGAATGTTGAAATGATTTGAAGTCCTTCGAGATTTCCGGACTACCGGGTTTGTGCGGATACATGGGTGTATGCCGAGTCTCTGTGTGATGAGTGATTGTCAATGGAGATGATGCGCATGTTCTTTGGCTTGTGTTGTGCAGGTGTCGAGCACGGAGACAGTGATCGATGGCGGGTGAAGGTCAAGTTGCGACGTGCCGTGCCGACGGACCGGGCGCGATGAAGGATGGGCGTGCCGTGCGGCGGACGTGCCATGCCGATGTATCGGACGGTGAAGGGCGGACGTGGACTTGGACTGATGGACTGGAGGCCGGAGGATCAGCTGTGGTGGCTGGCAGCAGCCTGCGACAGCGACAGGCGGAGAAGTGCGATCATGTCGGTGGAAGGGGTGCACAGGCGGTGCATCCCCTCTACGACGCCGGTTTGTTGGTAGAGCCCGGGAAAAACCAACGGTGGACGGTTTCCAGGTTTGGGCCAAAACCTGGGTGCTGGGTTTCCAGGTTGAGCCACAAACCTGGGCGCGACGGTTTCCAGGTTGAGCCTCAAAACCTGGGCGTGGGCCGGTTTCCGAGTTTGGGCCTCAAAACTCGGGCGCGGACGGTTTCCGTTTCCGAGTTGGGCCACAAAACTCGGGCTGGAGGCTGGTTTCCCGGTTTGGGCCTCAAAACCGGGGGCTGATGGAAAAGGCTGGTTTCCCGTTTGGGCCGCAAAACCGGGGGTGCAGAGTGGTGGCGGCACGTGGCGGCGATCTGAAGGTTGCGTGGAGGCGACGCGGAAGACCGTGCGGGCGTGGCCGTCGGATCTACCTACCACCAGCGGGTGGACTAGAATAGCCTTAGGGTTAGGCTGGTCCGCTCTGTAATTAGAGTAGAGAGGGGGTAGAGTAGGAAATAGACTTAGGCTAGGTTAGTATAAGTAGTCTAGGGGAGACACCCTCCTCCCTATCTCAATCTCAGTTAGCGCAGTCATTTGCTTCCTAGCACCTAGGGTTTCCACTCTCCCATCCCCTGCTCTAGCTAGTTGAGATCCGCAGAGAGACTCCACTCTGTGTACTGTTGATTTGAGGAAGTGAGGCCGTATCCTCACTTTGGAGCACAGATCGATGGCTTGATTTGCGTCCTTAATTCGAGTTCGTGGCTGTGATTCGCGTTTTCTTTGTGTTCTTCGCGGAATCCTTTTTCTCCACGATTTCCCCGTCGCTTGATCTCTTTGCTCGGTTCATCTTTTGCAAAACCGTTTGAACCAAGTTGTTCTAGATCGTGAGGCTCTCCTTTCCACCGAAGGAATTAAACTCTAACCTCACGGTCTAGGAGATCGATCGATTTTCGTTTTGGATTGCGTTCTTGCCTCCATGCCCCGAAATTTCTTGATTCACCGATTTGGAGTTAGGTTCGAGCCATGATCTCTTAGAGATAGCTCACTAACATCCTTGTGACCCCTCAGATTGAATCCTAGAGGCCTAGAGCTTTTGATTTAGAGGAGATCGGGTTGAATCATCAAAGAACTGCGCTGTTTTCGGGAGCATCGGACGCTATCACGGGAGCATCGGACGCTAGGGTCCCTAGCATCGGACGCTCCGGTGACGCGTGTCACGTTTTCGGCGTTTTAGTTTCCATCGGACGCTAGGCATCGGACGCGTCCGTTGTCCATCGGACGCGCCGGAGCCTTTGCATCGGACGCTGGGTGATTGCTGTTCACAGCGTCCGATGGTGGAACAGTAAGGTTCCAGAACCGCCCAGTCTGCATCGGACGCTTCCGGTGGTCTGGCATCGGACGCAGGCCAGCGTCCGATGCGACTGGTTTCGCACGGTTTCGTCCGCGGTTCGCTCGTTCGTTGTCGGAATTGATTTCCGTCTTTTGCGTTGGCTTTCTAGAGTTGTCTAGTGTCTCGCTGTGCTTCTAGGAAGCATCCACCCTACATATAGGGTCGTGGACATTAGCAAGCTCTAGGGTTCGCTCTTGGGGTCGATTTTGGGACAGTGGCATCTAGTTTCCGTAAGGAAATTTTGAAGCTCCCATTCACCCCCCCCCTCTGGTCGCTTTCGGTTAGCTTCTCGGTCCTTCAATTGGTATCGGAGCGGGTTAAGGATCTTCCACCTTAGCCGGTTCCAGATCCACCGAAGGCGACATGGATCGCGGCGTGGGCAAACCGCCGTTTTTCGATGGGACGAACTATGCATATTGGAAGATACGTATGTCGGCCTATTTGCAGAGCTTGGGCGCTTCGATCTGGGATATTTGCAACTCCCCTGATTACGTGGTCTTGGCTGCTCGTGTGAATCAACAGCAGATCGATGAGCACGATGCCAATAGCCGAGCCCGTAATGCTCTTTTCTCTTGTTTGAGCATGGGTGAGTTTGATCGCGTTTCTCACCTCGCTACGGCTCGGGAGATCTGGGATACTCTCATGCGTTTTCATGAGGGCACCTCTCAAGTCAAAACCCGACTCTACGAGTCGTTCAAGCGAGAGTATGAGAACTTTAGACATCAACCTGGCGAGAGCATAGAAAGTTTATTCGCTCGTTTTCAGGTGATTGTCAACAGGATGAGGGCTAACAGAGAGCAGTTGCCATTTGACGATCATGAGCGTGCTTTGAAGCTTTTGCACACTCTTGACCGTTCGATGTGGGACTCCAAGGTTCAGGCAATCATCGAATCGCCGAACTATGAGACTCTCACCTGCGACGAGCTCTTCAGTAAGCTCAAGTCCAGTGAGATTGATGCTATGGCAAGGGCTTCTTTTGAAAATCCTTCTCGCCCGTCCATGGC
>VDCT01001105.1:0-14724 GCA_009763385.1 Coix lacryma-jobi var. lacryma-jobi | reverse complement strand
CCACACTCATAGCACCTTCCAATCTTCTTCTTCTTTGGCTTAGTGATGCTTTTGTGTTGCTTCATCTTCTCTTCAAGGAAGCCGATACCATTTCTATTTGTCTTCATCACGGTGTTCATGAGTAGCTCACTTTGAAGACATTGCCCCTTGGTGAATTTCTTCAATCCG
This sequence comes from Coix lacryma-jobi var. lacryma-jobi, assembly GCA_009763385.1. Classification (NCBI taxonomy): domain Eukaryota; kingdom Viridiplantae; phylum Streptophyta; class Magnoliopsida; order Poales; family Poaceae; genus Coix; species Coix lacryma-jobi. The sequence goes on along the minus strand of VDCT01001105.1, from coordinate 14,556 downwards.
GTGGTGAGGTGCTCCTTTTCTTTCTTGAGCTTGTCGTTCTCTTGTTGGAGCTCTAATTGAGATGAGGTCATCTTGTAATCCCTCTCCATCTTCAATCTCTTGTTCTCTTCTTTTAGCATGTCTAGCTCAAGTGACATGCTATAATCATCATCTTGGGTCTCAACAATGACTTGCTTTGTTGTTGCAAGTTTCTCTAGATCAACCTTGAGCTTTGCATTCTCATTCTTGATCTTGACATAATCATCATAGTGATCGGCCAGAACCACATTCTTGCCCTTGCCACTAGCTCTTTTCTCATCATGCTCACTAACCAAGTCCTCACAAGATGTTGCTATGTCACACTTAACAACAAGGTTAGGAGCATCATGTGTCTCATGTGAAAGCATATCATAAGCAACAGTGAGAGCATCATAGTCAACTTTCACTTGAGTGTATTGTTCTTTGAGCAAAGCATAACTAGTGGTAAAGTCACTATGCATCTTATCAAGTTTTTCATTTTTAGCTTTGAGCTCCTTGTTAGAGGACTTGAGCTCCTTGATAGTGGATGACATAGTAGCAAGTTCATATTTTAGCTCATCACTAGCATGAATAGCATGATCATATTTCTCAACAAGAGATTCATTTTCATCAACAAGCTTTTCATTTTTAGCTCTAGTCTTTCTTATGATTTTAGAGTAGTTGTTTAGCAATTTAACAAGCTCATCATAAGTGGGTGACTCAAATTCACCATCACTATCACTATCACTAGAGTCATCATCGCTTTGTACCTTTCGATCACCTTTAGCCATGAGGCATAGGTGTGTAGATGATGATGGTGACGGTGGTGGTGGTGGTGTAGAGGAGCCAATGACTAGAGCGGCCACCTTCTCCTTCTCATCATCACTATCTTCACTGGATGAGCCACAGGAGGAGTCAATGTCGGTGAGCTAATCACCAACAATGTATGCTTTACCACCTTTCTTGTGGTATTGCTTCTTCTTGCCATGTTTCTTCTTGTAGGGCTTGTCATTCTTCTTCTCATCTTCACTTGATGAGTCATACTTCTTGCCCTTGTTCTTGTTCTTGTAGTTGTCCTTCTTGGGCTTGGTGCATTGATGAGCAAGATGGCCAAGCTCACCGCAATTGTAGCAATCCATTTCGGAGATTGGCCTCCTCTTGCTACTTGTGAAGAACTTCTTCTTTCTTGAGTCAAAGTTGACTCCATTCTTGTGAAGCTTCTTCAACATCTTGGTGGTCCTTCTCACCATGAGAGCGATGTTGGAATCATCCTCTTCATCACTTGAGCTCTCATGATGCACCTCAATAGCCTTGGACTTGCCCTTCTTGTCATGGCTTGCTTTGAAGGCCAAGTCCTTCTTCTTGTCGGTGGAGGAGCCACCACTTGGTGTGATGTGCATGTACATCTCATGCGCATTGATCTTTCCCAAGATTTGAGTTGGTGTAGCAGTGGAAAGATCACTTTGATGTAGCACCATCACAATGTGTCCATACTTCTCAATTGGAAGGACACAAAGAATCTTCCTCACAACATCGGATGGTTGCATTTGTGTGAGGCCAAGTCCGTTGAGTTCTTCTACAAGAACATTCAAGCGTGAGTACATTTCATTTGCACTTTCATTAGCATGCATATCAAATGAATGAAGCTTTTGCATAACTAAATGATATCTCTCCTCACGCTCACTCTTGGTCCCCTCATGGAGAGCACAAATGTTATCCCATAGATCATGGGCATTCTTGTGGTTTCGGACGCGGTTAAACACATCCTTGCAAATGCCTCTAAAAAGAATGTTTTTGGCCTTTGCATTCCACTTTTCATTTTCTTCATGTGGCGTGAGGCTAGTGCCCTCCTTAGGTTTGGGGAACCCGGTTATGGCGGCATCGCGACATTTCACATCTACCGCTTCTAGGTATGACTCCATACGGATTTTCCAATATGGAAAGTCGTCTCCCTCGAACATGGGAGGTGGTCCATCACCTCCGGACATCTTAACTCTAGGCAGTTAAGCCTAAATCGAGAGCACGAGGCTCTGATACCAATTGAAAGGATCAAGATGCCCAAGAGGGGGGGTGAATTGGGCTTTTCTAAAACTTCTTGCAAGAATAAAACCTATCAAGCCTCAATTAACCCCCTAGTGCCTAGAAGTGTGTTTCTCTTTATTCTACCGCACAAAAGACCAAGTCTATGCCACTCCTACTCTAGCAAAAGAAATCCAATATAGAATGAACATCAAGTAGTAATGCGGAATTGAATTGCTTGAAAGTAAATGCATAGGTAAAGGAGTAGAGATGACTCGACGATCTTTTTGCCGAGGTATCGAGGTGTCGGCACACCCCCTAGTCCTCGTTGGAGCACCCACGCAAGGGTATCGCTCCCCCTTGATCCGCGCAAGGATCAAGTGCTCACTATGAGCTGATTCTTCGCCACTTCGGCCCGGTGAATCGCTCACTACCGGTCACAAGCTTGCTTGGGTCATCCACAAAGCCACCGGATGCTCTCCAAGCTTCACGATCGCCACCAAGCCGTCTAGGTGATGCCGATCACCAAGAGTAACAAGCTAGAACTCTCACTTGACCAACACAAGGCCAAAGAGATGGATGGATGCACACTTGCTACTCAATTCTCACTAGGAGGTGTCTAATTCTCACAATTAGCAAATCACTCAACCTCACTAGGGCTCTTGCACTATCTCACACTCACAATGTGTCTCTCAGCAGATGGAAGTGGCAAGAACACTCAAATGGATGGAGGGAAGGAGTATATATACTCCCCCAACCGGCCATCCAAAAACAGGACAAAACAGGGTTTCTGGGGGGCATCGGATGCTCCGATGCCTGGCATCGGACGCGCCGATGACCTCGACCAACGGTCGACTGTACCCTCTTGTCAGACCTGTTAAAGGAGCATCGGACGCTGGGCAGCGTCCGATGCCCCTGCATCGGACGCATCCGATGCCATTTTGACCTCTCTGGAACCTCTCTGCATGGCCATCGGATGCTGGCCTTCAGCATCTGATGCCAGCGTCCGATGCTACCAGCAGTTCACTCCCAAGTGAACAGTGGCACGAGAGCGTCCGATGTGGCAACATCGGAGCCTCCGATGCCACGCACCAGACTAAACCCTAGTCGGGGTGAGCATCGGAGCCTCCGATGCCCACCTGGCCAGCATCCGATGGTGCATCGGAGCCTCCGATGCCCCATCGAGCAACATCTGATGCCACTTACAAGGCAAGAACAAACTCGGATCACGACGCGGCCTAAACGACTTTTGTTCCTCTCGACTTAAGGCATCTCTCTGAGCTACCTAGGGCTATGAAATAACAAGTGTGCACCACACCTACCTCAATAGTCTCATCTAGGTCAAGCTACTGATTCACGCTCCCCTTTATAGTACGGCCAAAGGAAAAACAAAGACCTAAGACTACCTAAGTGTCCTCCAACACCATATGACACTTAACCTAGTCTACCACCATCTTCGTCGTCCATCCTTTGAAAACCGAAACGATATCCATCGCCAGGGGACATGAACTCCATATGCCCGTATCGTCGCCATTACCGTGACCTAACTCATTCCTGTTTCTGCAAAACACACGTTAGTCACAGTAATCTTGTGTTTCATCCAATCACCAAAACCACTAGGGGCCAAGATGCGTTCAATTCCCATCGGCCATGTATTGCAACCAATCGTCTATGGTGAGGTAATCACGAACATTATCACCGGTAGCTGGTGTTCTTGTTCTCCTCCATCATGTTCTGCATTCGCCATCATCGTCATTGACGAGCTCTCTCCGGATACACTGATACTAACATCTGTTTTCACCGTGAAACCTCCAGACTGTGTAATCTGGAACAAAACCATACCTGATTAAATGAGACTGCACAACATTGTCTTCATGCAGCAGAAGGTTCTTGCATTTTGAACACAAACATATAATGCGTTGTCCCTGTGGATTCACACTATGACTATGTTTCCGAGCAGTGGCAATAAACTTTTTAACATGGCCTATGTATGACAGATCTAGTCTTGATGACCTCTACTCGGACCTCTCCATATATGCAAGCAAAACCTATAGCAAAAGACATAAAAATAGTAGATTAAAGAAAATTAGATCTAGATCTAGATCTAGAGAGCACCCAAATATATGAAAAACAGAGGAAAAGAAAGAGGTTTGGAGTCAAATATAGTCACCTGCGGACACCAACTTCATAGAATCAAACTGTAAAAACTTCTCCCACTAGAAAATGGATATTTTTGAGGGTTTGAGACCTTAAAACCCGTCAACAATGGTGGAGAAGTCGCGAGGAAGGAGAAGGTGGGGGTGGCAGGCTGGCAGTTGTGCATTTATAATCTCTCAATAATCGATGCGGGCAAATTACAAACGACCGCCTCAGTTAATTCATTAACTGAGGCGGTCACTTTAAGACAACCGCCTCGGTAAAAAGATTAACCGAGGCGGACCACATAAGGCAACCACCTCAGTTAATGGAGTATTAACCGAGGCGGTTGCCTTCAAATGACCGTCTCGGTTAATCTATTTACCGAGGTGGATCACGGCACCCGCCTTGGTTGGGCACTCTTTGCCCGTCTCGGACATCTACGTGGTGGCGCCTCCTAAAATCAAACATATAGTAGTGATAGCGAAGGACTAAAAGAGTTTCTCACAAAAATAAATTGCCTTTTTTTAGTATTAGGACATGTTTGGTTGGGATTTAATTTCAGTTTCATAAAGTTGTTTTTCAGCCTTTTCTACCAAACTGGCCATTTAAAAATAGCTTCTTCCTAAAAGATATTTTTGAGCTTCTCCCGTAGCACAAGAAATAAGGTGAAGTTAAAAGTACTTGCTTCTCCTAGCCTTTTTTCTGCTATCTTCCCTGATAAAAGCTGTTTAACGAACGTGTTTTAGAAACTGCTTTAGGTTTACTGCTGGTGAAGCTGTTAGCTTCACTAATAAAGCTTAGTTTTACCGGATATGCCCTTTGAAATTTAGCATGCGCTTTGTGAGAGGAATAGCTTCACGTCCTCGGTCCTCCCTACCTATGTATGTGGACAACAGCTCTGAGCTGCCAATGATACTAACAGCCTGTGTTTTGGCTGGACATTACCGAATAGTGGCTTACCACACTAGTTAAAACGTGAAGTTATTAGGATGGTCTCAATCTCTCGTGCTTGCACTCAACGTTGGAGAAAAGCATGTCCCGAAAAAGTGAAAATTGTCCATGCCACCGCGCACGGGCGCGTCCCCGCTGCATTATCCGAGCACGGCACGCCGCAGCATGGTGGCCCTGAAAAGCTTGTCCCCGCCTTCCCCAAACTTGGCAAACGCACCATCCCCGAATAACATCTCTCTGGTTGAGCCAGGCCGGCGAGGCTGCGTCTGCGCGCGTGCGTACGTGCATGCGGCGACGTGTCGGCCTGCGGCTGCAGCATGGCCCTGATCGACCTCGTGCGAGGAGGCGGCGGCGGCGGCGGGCGCGCCTCATCAGGCACCAATAGCAAGCCCCGGCTGGTGATGATCGTCGCCGACCCCGGCCGCGAGTCGACAGCGGCGATGGAGTGGGCGCTCTCCCACGCCATTGCCGAGGGCGACGACATCCTGCTCCTCCACGTCAACATGCCCTACCCGCACAACGGCGCCGCGGGCGGGCCATCGCGCTCCTCGTCTGGCGGGAGCACCGGTTCCCCGATCGCCGCGCTCCTGGGTGGGTCGGGCTCGGGCGCCGGCTGTGGCGCGGATCCGGTGGATTTCGTGGAGGCGATGCGCGCCGCGTGCGGAGCGCGGTACCCCCGCGCGCGGGTGCACGGGGAGCGCGTCGAGCCCGCTACCGAGGGCCGGGAAGCCAAGGCGCAGACCATCCTCGCCGAGTCCCAGCGATGGGGCGTCGAGCTCCTCGTTATAGGCCAGCGCCGCGTGTCCTCCTTCCTCGGGTAAGGAGACCGCGACCTTCTCCACGCGCACGCATGATTTTTGTAATTTCGTCGCCCGATCGAGTTCTCACTAGCGAACTGGATGATTAGTCATCTTTATTAAATTTGCTCATCGATCAGGTTAAGGAGCCCGACCGGGTCGAGCCGGAGCCACGACACCACGCCGGACTTCTTGATCGAGCATAGCAAGTGCCTCTGCGTAAGCGTGCAGAAGAAGGGCCAGAATGCCGGCTACCTGCTCAACACCAAGACCCACAAAAACTTCTGGCTCCTAGCATGAGGGAACGTCGATCGTATATGTGTAATCGATCCACGCATCTTCCATCTATCAGGCTTGTTTTAATGTATGTACTGTATACACATACATACATTAGGCATCGCGCGCATGCTCCTACACTATGCTATGCTTGCTTGATTTTACCAGTTAGATCCCTTCCTCTCGAACCGGCGAGTGGTACAAAAAAGGGAACAAACAATGCCCGACTTTGTTCGTTTTCGCTCCCCCTTTTTAATTGACCACTTGAGCACCTCGGCTTACCGCGTGGGGTGGACATAATAACACATACAGTCCGCCTGCTAACGTGTCGGGTGGAAACGGGTTTTTTTTGGACGGGTTGTCATATGGGGTGTGTTAGCTGACGGGTCTAAACGGGTGTTATTTCCGTACGGGTCGGATCGAGTTTGAGTTATAGAGAAAATGGGTCGGGGCAGGTTAGCGGAAAGATTGTGCTCATGCAACTCCTATCAATATGTGGCTCTCACATCAAAGCTGGACCCTAAAAATAAAAGCTCGCGTTCACACTATAAAATTTTACCTAAATTGATTGAAACTTGTTGCAGATGATTTAATTTAACAAGCAGCTACTTTATGCTAATTGGCACCACCAGATTAATATATGGGCCCCACATCAAAGCCGGACCCTATAAACAAAAGCTCGCGTTCACATTATAAAATTTTACCTGAATTGACTGAAATTTGTTTCCGATGATTTAATTTAACAAGCAGCTACTTTATGTCAATTTGCACTGCTAGATCAATATGTGGGCCCTACTGAATTGACTGAAATTTGTTTCCGATGATTTAATTTAACAAGCAGCTACTTTATGTCAATTTGCACTGCTAGATCAATATGTGGGCCCTACATCAAAGCCGAACCCTAGAAATAAAAGCTCGCGTTCACACTATAAAATTTTATCCGAATTGATTGAAATTTGTTGCATATGATTTACTTTAACAAGAAGCTATTTTATGCAAATTGACACTGCCAGATCAATATGTGGACCCCACATCAAAGCCAGACCCTAGAAATAAAAGCTCGCGTTACACTATAAAATTTAACCGAATTGATTGAAATTTGTTGCATATGATTTACTTTAACAAAAAGCTACTTTTATGCAAATTTACACTGCCAGATAAAATGTGGGGCCCCACCTCAAAGCCGGACCCTAGAAATAAAAGCTCGTGTTCACACTATAAAATTTTACCTGAATTGACTGAAATTTGCTGTAGATGATTTAATTAACAAGCAACTACTTTATGTCAATTGACATTACCAGATTAATATGTAGGCCCCATACCAAAGATGGACCCATTTGAACCCACTGGATTAGCAGGGTGTTTTTTTTTTTCTTGTGGCGGGTTAAACCCATACGAACGGGGCGGGTTGGAGCGGGTTTATTCACTAAATATTTGAGCGGGACTGGAGCGGGTGAAGACTTCATGTGAAACGGGTTGGGACAGGTGTGGAGCAGGTTTATCACCGTTAGCAGGTGGCTGTATAACACACTGCGCATATGTGCTCGTAGAGATGCTGAACCATATGCCCTTGTTTTCCCTCAATTCTTTTTTTTCATGGTGTGGCTAATAAGCACATTTTCTCAATACTAGCAAAAATACACATACGTCACAAGGACAAAAAAACTATCAAATGTTTATAGGAAACTAGAACTGAAAAAATACACATGTCTATTTATATCTTATTCTTTCTATAAAATTTAAAAGCTAACAATATGTTGACAATACTCCCTCCGTCCCTGAAAGAATCAATTTCTAGAGTTGTCTTAAGTCAAACTTTTTTAACTTTAACCGAATTTCTAGGAAAAACTATCAAGATTGATGGTACCAAATTTATTTATTAGATATATCATAGAATATATTTTCATAATATGTCTATTTTATATCATAGATGTTATTATTCTTTTCTATAAAGTTAGTCAAAGTTTAAAAAGTTTGACCGGCACATATCCTAGGAATTGCTTCTTTCAGGGACAGAGGAAGTAATATTACAATATCATATTAAGCCTGTATCGAATTAAAATACAACATTCAATTTTTTCTATTTGCAAATCATAGAAATATCTGCTCTCAAATATGTCATTTAATTCTCACATTATGCATGTATTGGTACAATTGAATATCGAGTTTTGTGACTTTCTTTGGGTACTCACAATAATCGCAATATTTATTAAAGTTGGCAAGCATTAGTTATCAATATGCAAGGGCTAGTTAATTCGCTAAAATTAGCTCACGAGAAATTTAGTGTTGCTCATGATAACTTGGTACATATAAGCAAGACCATGTTTTGCTCACTAACAAGCTTTCTAATAAAGAAACTAAAACTAATGAGAGCTCATCACTTGGGTCAAATGCTCAATCAATATTGTTGCTAACCCTTGTGATATAGGCAAGAAGCATGTATCCACATCTTGTGATGATTTATTATCTTTATATATAGATGATAAAATAAATACTAATTAGCAATAAGATTAGTATGCACTTACTAGTCACCACTTGATTTAAGAGCCAATTTAACACCATGTGGAGGTTGTTTAAATTTTGTTGGGGACTCTGCTTCCTTTCTCTTTTTTTGGTAGCTCTGTCACGGGAGCTTCGATAACTCTATTGGGGAGCTTCAACAAGTGTTATTTTTGAGGCATCGCCTACAATTCCAGAACCTTCATTTGTTTAGGCTCACTACGGGAAAACCAAACTTTACTGAGTGTTTTTTTTCTTTGCCGAGTGTTTTTTTTTCGGGCACTCGGCAAAGAAGCTCCTCTTTGCCGAGTGCCAAATAAAAACACTCGACAAAGAAAAAATACTCGGTAAAGATTTTCTTTGCCGCGTGCCAAAAAAACACTCGGCAAAGAAAATCTTTGTCGATGTTTTTTTTTTTCGGGCACTGAGTGTTTTTTTTGGCACTCGACAAAGAGCTCTTTGCCGAGTGTTTTTTTACACTCGGCAAAGCCAATTTTCAAATCATATTTTGAAGCAGTAAATTAATCCAAATGAAAAAGTTTTCAACTACAAAGTTGTTTAACTTATTAAGATGAACAATTTTTATTTTGGTGATTTCTTCATTTAACAAACTTAAAATAAATTTGTTCACAAATCTTACGTATCTGTCCGATAGTTTATAAAACTAAAAGAGTGATATATAACGTTTGTGAATAATATCAGAACCACAATTTTGGATGCACAAATGGTCAAACAACCAAAATAAACTTTGTAGATCTTGACAAGTTATGAAAGTTTGTAGTTGATAACTTTTTAATTTCAAGTCATCTAGTTATGCAAAACTGCTTTCGAATTTGAAAAATTTTAAATTCAAATTTTTATAATACCTCGGATGGAAAAATGACCAAAACAAAAGTTATAGATCTCAAAAAGTTATGAAACTTTGTAGTTAACAACTTTTTTATTTGAAATCATCTTGTCTTGCAAAACTGTATTTGAATTTAAAACTTTTGAAATTTGATTTTTTTTTTAAAATACCTCAGATGGAGAAACGATCAAAATGAAAGTTGTAGATCTCAAAAAGTTATGAAACTTTGATGTTGACAACTTTTTGATTTGAAATCATCTTATCAACGAAAACTACGTTTCAAATTATCAAATTTAAAATTCAATTTTTTATAAACGACCTCGGATGGAAAAACTACCAAAATAAAAGTTGTAGATCTCAAAAAATTAGAAAACTTTGTAGTTGACAACTTTTTGATTTGAATTCGTTTAGGGCCACAAATAAGCAAGTTACACTCGGTTTAGTATAATATATGGGGAACCGAAACGGAGATGGAATGTATGTGAGTGTGTAATGCAGTGGTAGAGGTGGCTCCGCGCGAGCGAGAGGTCGTGAGTTTGAATCCTACTGACTGCGTGAGAGAAAATTGCGTGAAAAATACTAGGACTTGCGATTTCGAGGGAGACGCGTGGGCGCTGCCCAGTATGCCCGTCTTCCAAGTAAATAAATTTTTTTCCCTATTTTTTGGATTTTTTTTTGTTTTTTACCGAGTGCTTTTCTTTGCCGAGTGCCACGTCAGCACTCGGGAAAAGCCTTTGCCGACATTTTCTTTGTCGAGTGCGGCACTCGGCAAAGTCTTCGCCGAGTGCTGCCAGCACTCGACAAAGTCTGGCCCTCCTCCTGTAGTGGCTACACTGTTGTTGGCTACACGACGTGTGTGTCTAATGGAATGGACCATGACACCATTTCTTTCAACTACATGATAATTGACTACACATTTGTTTTGTACAGACCATCTACAATTATAACAATATATTAGATCCATCTTAAAACAAATAATGCATTAGACAACAAATTATTGGAGGGACACAAACTAGAAAACCACTATATTAATAATTCTGAATAGCTGGCTACATTCACAAAAAATATATTTTAGACTGCATATTTCATTAGACAAAACTAATGGAGGGGCAACAAACTAGGAAAAATTATTGGAGAGAAAACAACATGAATTTAGATTTAGTAATACCAAAGCACACTTGCAAAATGATATATTAATAATATTAGACTACTGGATGTATATTCAAAAATTATTTGGATCATAAGTTTCTTCATCTTCTTCATCCATTGCTTCATCATCCTCTTCCACTTCCCCCTCTTCTTCAATAGCTTCTTCGTCATATTCCTCATCTAGAACAACTTGTTTCTATATTGCTTCAAGTCTTTTGGGTCAATAACCTCATCTGAGCCCGTTGCAATTATGGAGTCCAAGGCATCACTCAAATCAATAACAAAAGTTCCATCCAAACCATCCACTTGGTAGACATCATGCACTATCTCTACCGTATTCATAGCTTCACTACTACTTTCATTCATAGGCACACATCCATGGGAGCAACATGGTAGACAACCCACCATGGAGACAACTCCCTATTCATACAAGGATATGATAGATAGTACACTTGAGTAAGTTAACTAGCCATCATAGGTGGGTCAAAATGTGATAATCTTAATGTATGATTGATCTCTACCAAGCCTAGATCTTCGATACGCCTTAATCCGTTAGGTGTTGGACCAAACCAGGAGCAATAAAACAACACCAACTCCAGTTTCATGTTGCCTTCCCACTCAATTTTAATTATATATTCTATGATATCATATAATACCGTAGAGCATGTATGATTCATCAAAAGAAGTTACACAATGATGAGAACATACCTGTCGGTGTTTCGTACCCGGGGGTATTACACCAACGAGTGATATGATCGCGTGCTTCTCTTCCTGGATAGTGATGCAAGAGGACACAAGGATTTATCCTGGTTCGGGCAAAGAAGGCCCTACGTCCAGCGGGGGGGATGTTCTTGTATTACTTGCACCTAAGTGCTTGTACAGGGGAGAATACAAGCTCAGTGAGCGTGGACCGGAGTCCGGACTCGTGCCTGTGTGTGGACTCGTGTGTTGTGTCCGTCCCCTTGAATGAGGGCCCTAGTGTCCCCTTTTATAGAGCAAGGGGAGGCCAGGGTTACATAAAGGTATTACAGGTGTCGGGGCGTATGGTGCCCCATACGGAGAAGGGTAGAAACCCTGTCTTGTCGGGCCACTGGAGCCGATGTGATCGTTGCTGTTGAGGCGTCCTTGGGTCGTGGCTTCCATCCTGGGCGCGGACGTGGTGGCGCGACAAGGCGGGAGCCGTACAACACCCATCCCGGAATGTACAGTACGCGGCGGGGTCCCTCCGGGTCTTGGGGTACCTGTCCTCCAATAGCATGAAAGTAGTTAGGGCTCGAAGAGCGGCGGAGCCGACTTCGAGGTGGTGCCACGGGGCTCGAGGGGCGCGGAGCCGGCCTCGAGGGGTTACAGTGCGGGGCTCGAGGGGCGCGTAGCCGGCCTCGAGGGGTTACAGTGTAGGGCTCGAGGGGCGCGTAGCCGGCCTTGAGGGGTTACAGTGCAGGGCTCGAGGGGCGCGTAGCCGGCCTCGAGGGGTTACAGTGCAGGGCTCGAGGGGCGCGTAGCCGGCCTCGAGGAGTTACAGTGCCTGGCTTGGCCGAACAGTGCTGTACTGGTGCCCTTTTGCCCATGCTTGTGGTGAAAACGAGACTTGACCTTTACACCGAGTTACTGTGGTACATGTTGTGCATTAGTGGACATGACCGGAGTAGGTGAAGGCATTAAATGCGTGGTATGGGCTGGTACGGCTGTCTGTACAGCTCGAGGTCCGTTCGTTAAGGCTCGAGGTGTGGGGGCGCGCTCGCCCGAGGCCTGGAGGGCTCGGGCGAGACGGAGAGCGATCGTGCTCGCCCGAGGCCTTGCTCGGAGGGCTCGGGCGAGGCGGAGAAGAGAGCGTTCGCCACGAGGCCTGCTGGGGGGGCTCGGGCGAGACGGAGACAGAGCGTTCGCCCGAGGCCTGGCTGGGAGGGCTCGGGCGAGACGGAGATAGAGCGTTCGCCCGAGGCCTGGCTGGGAGGGCTCGGGCGAGACGGAGATAGAGCGTTCGCCCGAGGCCTGCTGGCGAGGGCTCGGGCGAGACGGGATAGAGCGTTCGCCCGAGGCCTGGCCGGGAGGGCTCGGCGAGACGGGGATAGAGCGTTCGGGTGTTTGCGTTGATTGGGGGTACCCTTTTTCGTACCACCGACAGTAGCCCCCGAGCCCTTGTTTGAGTGCTTGTATTCGAGCAGGGGCTCCAGATTGGGATCTCGATGGATAGCTAACTGGTCTCGAGGGTTTTGTCGATTTGATTCCGTGGGTGTAGCCCCCGAGACCATGGGGGAGTGGTTAGAACTCCCTCGTGGGCTTCCTGAAGAATCCTTCGTCGCTTGGGAACCTTCTGCCCAGTGGGCGCGCCTTTTTAGGCGGAAATCGTCAGGGAGCGGAGATCGCGGCGCCGTGTGTACCTGTCAACAGGCTCGAAATGTGGTTCGGTAGTCTCATTAAATATTTGCGGTAACCTTTCTTTTCGTGGGAGACTCCGTCCGAGGCTTGGCTTGGAGGGCTCGGGAGAGACGGAGAACGAGCGATCGTTCGAGGCCTGGCCTTGAGGGCTCGGGCGAGATGGAGGTCGAGCGTTCGCCCGAGGCCTGAAATTCTCATGTTTACACAAGGAAAAGAGATTAGTCGTAACTGTCCGAGCTCTTAGACCCTCTTTCGTCGAGGGGTGCCAGGCTGAACCGACTGGCCGGCTCCTCGAGCTGTCCGGCATGCCGATTGCCCTGGCTTGTCATCCCGCGAGTCCTTTCGATCGGATGCGAGGGGGGATGCCTCGTACTACCCCGAGTGGGCGAGTATCGAGGTTCCCGGTGAGCTGGTAACGGGGAATCCAAGTGAGAGCTCGTGCCCCGTTCGTTAGGGGTCGACTGTGGCCCGGAGGCGGTCTCATAAAGCATGGGGGCTCAGTCTGCAGGAGTGCCGGGTCCATTCGATAGGACCCGGTGGCTCGATGCCTCCCTCCGAGGGGATCTCACTGCACGTCGAGCTCCCCGCCTTGGATACACGTGAGGGGCCTCGAGGGCTCGGCCCTCGAGTAATGCGCGAGTGGCGCCCCTTGGTGTCCCTGACTCGGGTGCTCGAAGCCGGCTGTCGAACCCTTTTCGAGGGCCAGCCTTCGCTGCTTCGAGACTTAGGGCCGGGGCCCGTTTTTACCTTTATGAAGAAGCCTCCGTCGTCTGGGAATCCTTCTGCCCGTTGGGCACGCCTTTTTAGGCGGAAACCGTCGGGAGAGCGGCGGGCGCGAAGCCGGAGCGACGGTCGTGGCGGGCCCGGGTAGTGGAGCGAATGGAGAGGTAACGCGTGTACCCTGCATCCGGCTCGAGACGTGGTTAGGTGGGCGCATTGAATGCATTCGGTTACCTTTTTACGTCGTGGGAGATCCCGCCCGTCTGGATTTCCCCCTATAAATATCGAAAGAGGGGAAAAAGAACCCTTTACTTTGCCTTTGCCTTCGCCGCCGCCGTAGCCTTTACGCGCCCTCTCCTTCGAGCTAGTCGATTGGGGATTTCCGGCCGCCCGTCCGCTGCTCGGATCCGCGCCGCGCCACCGTCATGGCCGCCCAGACACAGATGCTGCCGGCCGAGGACTGGAGCCCGTCGAAGGTGACGCAGAGCGAAATGGACTCGCTGGTGGCCCAGGGGCTTCTGCGCCCCAACCCGGAGGAGGGACCCGCATGGTGGGTTATCCCGTCGGCGGAGCACCGGGAGCCGCACCCGCCGGAGGGGTACGTGGTGAGCTTCACGCGCTACCACCGTATGGGGCTCGGCGTCCCGCCGAGCCGCTTCTTGCGAGGGCTGGCCCACCATTTCGAGGTGGAGCTGCAACACTTCTCCCCCAACTCCATCTCGCACGCCGCCATATTCGCCGCGGTGTGCGAGGGGTACCTGAAGATGGAGCCGCACTGGGAGA
>VDCT01001104.1:0-14804 GCA_009763385.1 Coix lacryma-jobi var. lacryma-jobi | reverse complement strand
GTTGAATTATTCTAACTTGTTCTTCTGCTTCCCTAACGAAGTCAATTCCATAGTAGCGACGTTCTCCTGGTTCAACCCAACTTACTGGTGTTCTGCATCTCCTGCCATACAGAGCTTCGAAAGGTGCCATATGAATGCTTTCTTGATAACTGTTGTTGTAAGCAAATTCTACTAATGGCAACCACTTCTCCCAAGATCCCTTCGCGGATATCACACATGCTCTCAACATATCCTCTAAAACCTGATTTACCCTTTCAGTTTGCCCTGAAGTCTGGGGATGGTAAGCTGAACTATGGATTAACTTGGTACCTAATTCCTTTTGCAGTTTTCTCCCAGAATGGTGCAGTGAACTGTGTTCCACGATCCGAAACTATGACTTTGGGTATACCATGCAATCGGACAATCTGATTGGTATAAATCTCTGCATAGTCTGGTGCTCGATAACAAGTTTTAACTGGTATGAAATGAGCGGTCTTGGTGAGACGGTCTACTATTACCCATATTGAATCTTTCCCTTCTGAGTGGTAGGCAAACCGGTGATAAAATCCATACTCACTTCTTCCCACTTCCATTCAGGTATTGATAAAGGTTGAAGTGTTCCGGCTGGCTTCAGGTGAATGGCCTTCACTCGACAACACGTGTCGCATCTGGCTACATATGCGGCAATTTCCTTCTTCATTTTGGTCCACCAAAATCTTGGACGCAAATCTTGATACATCTTAGTGCTCCCGGGATGGATAGACAATTTAGAAAGATGAGCCTCATCCATAATCTGATTTTTGAGTTCCCTATTCTTGGGTACCACTAAGCGATTATCAAACCATAACACTCCCTTATCATCAACTCGGAAATGTTTTACGGGTTAGTGGCAGCTCTTAGCTTTTCTTTGATATAATAGATCCCTTGTCTGTTTTCTGCCCTTCTAGAATCTGATCAACTAGGTGCTCTGCAGCTCGATGTGACGCAGGATCACAGGGTGTACGAGACTAAACTCGTCCTTTGGTTGTAACCTCAAGTTATTACAATGCGACTTCCGACTTAGTGCATCAGCAACCGCATTTGCTTTTCCAGGGTGATAATGTATCTGCAAATTATAATCCTTAATCAACTCAAGCCATCTTCTCTGCCTCATATTCAGTTCAGGTTGAGTAAAGATATACTTGAGACTTTTGTGGTCCGTGTACATGTTACAGACGTTACCAAGCAGATAATGTCTCCATATTTTTAGAGCGTGTACCACAGCAGCTAATTCCAAGTCATGCGTAGGATAATTAACTTCATGTTTTCTCAACTGACGTGAAGCATAAGCAATCACTCTGCCTTCTTGCATAAGAACACAACCTAAACCAACTTTTGATGCGTCGCAGAAGACATCAAACGGCTTCTCGATATCTGGTGAGCTAAGACAGGGGCAGTGGTTAATAGTTTCCGCAAGGTACGGAAAGCTGTTTCACACTTCTCTGTCCACTCAAACTTCTGATCCTTCTGAAGCAAACTTGTCATGGGCTTGGCAATCTTGGAGAAATCGGGAATGAAACGACGATAATACCCTGCTAAACCGAGAAAACTCCGAATCTCCCCAACTGAAGTTGGAGCTTCCCACTCCATCACTTCTTGTACTTTGCTAGGGTCCACAGAGATTCCTTCTTCTGACAGGATGTGACCAAGGAATTGTACTTGCTTCAACCAAAACTCGCATTTACTAAACTTAGCGTAAGTTTATGTTCCCGGAGTCTTGTCAAGACGATCCTCAAATGTTCTGCATGGTCGTCCGGGTTCTCAGAATAAACCAAAATATCATCAATGAACACCACTACAAACTTATCTAGTTCTGGCATGAATACCGAGTTCATCAAACTCATAAAGTAAGCTGGAGCATTTGTCAATCCAAAAGACATGACTAAATACTCGTATAGGCCATATCTGGTTGAAAAAGCAGTCTTTGGGATATCTTGTGGTCGGATCTAATTTGATGATAGCCTGATCTCAGATCGATCTTGGAGAATACTTTGGCTCTGGATAACTGGTCAAACAAAATATCTATCCGTGGCAACGGATATTTGTTCTTAACGGTCACGGCATTAAGCGGTCGATAATCCACACACATCCGTAAGACTTGTCCTTCTTCTTGACAAACAAAGCTGGACATCCCCACTCTGACACACTAGGTTGAATGAAACCCTTGTCCAAAAGTTCCTTAATCTGCGTCTTGAGTTCGGCTAACTCATTGGGCGGCATACGATAAGGTCTTCTCGAGATCGGTGCAGTCCCTGGTAACAGCTCAATGGTAAACTCTACAGCCCGCTTGGGCGGTAAACCCGGCAACTCATCTGGAAAGACGTCTGGGAAATCCCGAACAACTGGAATTTTTGACAGGTCCTCTATAGATAAGGTACAAGATAGATCAACAAAATCAGCCCCTCGAGGAAGAGAGATACGTAACTTGTTGTCCATCCTTGGATCAGACAAGGTAAGAGTTCTTCCTGCAGTGTCTAACACCGCTTTCCACATACTCATCCAACTCATTCCTAGGACTACATCCATACTGAGCCCTGGCAAAACTACTAAATTGGCTCCAAACTTATGCCCTCCGATGTCGATGGTTGCATTACGGACCATCTGCCTAGACAACACACTACTCCCCACGGAGCTTACGCGAAACCCATAATCCATTTCAGACACCTCTTGATCATGCTTTTGTGCAAATGCTTTACTCATGAACGAATGCGATGATCCAGTATCAAACAAAACGACTGCAGGATGATGATTAACAAGGCACATACCAGCAGTCACGGGCTTCTCCAGCACGAGCTTCTTCAGCGGTCATGTTGTGCAGGCGTGCGGGGTAGTTGGCCTGTTGCTTCTTTGGGTAGGGGCAGTATCTTGCGAAGTGCCCCTCTTGGTTGCAGTTGTAGCATGGTCCCCGAACCAACGGTTTGTTCCCTGAAGAACTGCCTTGACCTCCACGAGCCTGAGCAGCAGCTATCTTGTATGGCTTCTGATTGCGCTGAGCTTGTGGCTGATTCTTCTTCTGCGGCGGCCTAAAACGTGCCCCCGGCGCTGGTGGTCGATACAGATTTCGCTGAGCTGGTGGTCCTCTGGGTTGTGATGATCCTGATTCAAAGGTCCTCTTCCGGGCCTTGCTAGCAGCATGCTTGTTGTTATGATTCTCTTGAATCAGACAGTCACTTATGAAGTCATTGAAATTGGTACGGGAAGATGTACCCACTGACTTCCCATTTTAGTGTTCAAGCCTCTCTTGAAACTAGCAATCTTCTTAGCTCTGTGTCAACGAAGTCTGGGACATAGCGAGCCAGTGAATTGAATATGTGATGGTACTCCGTAACAGATCGAGTCCCCTGTGTCAGGTTCATGAACTCGGCCACCTTCATCTGGGTCAAACCCGGCGGAATGTAATGACCTCGGACAGCAGCAGTAAACACCCTCCAAGTGATGGAACATTGGCAGGGTAGGTGGTGCGGTGATGTCCCCACCAAATCCCGGCTGGTCCCTGCAACTGATGCGCGGCATATTCTGCTTTTAGTTCTTCTGTGAGCCTGAGCAAACGAAACTTCTGCTCCAGAGTGTGCAGCCATTCTTCTGCCTCCAACGGTTCCGTAGCTTCCTTGAAGATAGGCGGTTTAGTATCCAAGAAAATCCTTGAAAGAACTATATTGGTTCGGCTCAGGGCGTTGATGTCCCTGCGCCAAGTTCTCCCTCAGCAAAGCTTCGATGTTGCGCTGGCTTCCAAGAATTGAGCAAAAAGTTGCTCAGCCGTCGGGGGTGAGGAGGTGGTAGATTGCGGTTTTCTCTGGGGTCCTCATTTCCCCCACTACCGCCTGCTCCACTACGAGTTGTCGTCATCTGCATATAGGATAGTAAGCGACCATTAGGCGAAGTTGCAACTTGTAGAGAACAATAAATCATACCCACTGAAATTATTCAAAAACGATTCACCAAACAATGACAGAGGTACAATAAATTTCAATCCACATCGCATCAACACATAACAAGATCACTAACACATCATGCAAAAGATAACATAACATCCATAGTTTTGCCCATACATAGGGACTTTCCAAGGTCTCACACACATCACATAAGTCTGCTACCCATGCTTACATCCAGCCCAACACACCAAAAGATCGGGCGTGCCAACATACGCAAAAGACCATCTAGGCGCTAAGCATACGATCTAGACTACTCTCTAGCGATCTCACCAACGTCACCGTCCTCACTAGACATATCTGAAGAACTACTAGAAGAACTAACTCAGCTCCGGATCCTCCTGGGGAAAGATGGGGTTCCTCTCATTCTCCCTGCGGTGGATCTCCTCGTGCAGACGGTCGTTGTAGTCCTGCAGGTGATGGAGTTGCAGCTCTAGGTCTCCCACTCGCAACCTCAGCACCTATTCTCCTCTGAAACACGAATGCCCTCAACACAAATCTCTCGAAGCGCCTCCTCAGTCTCCCTCATGACCGAGGCCAAGAAAGTAGTCGACCCCTGCTGAATGGCAAGCTGATGAGTAGTCTCCTCTCTCCCTCTGAAGTGCCTGGTCTCTCTCTACTGTCAACTGAGCTAGCTGTGTAGTGAGGAGGTCTATCTCTGTAGTGTGCTCCTCCTGCCGGCGATGTTGTGCAGCCATCTCCTTAGTAAGAATATGATCCAGATGATCATAGCTGCGCGATAGGCACCCATAAGTAGCCATCAGAGCAGCCATAGCACTCCCTGCTGGTCCAGCACAATGCTCCCTCTCAAGAGAGCTAGCCTCAAGTACGGTAGCGCCTGGCTGACGCCACACTGCCTGGTAAGGGTCTGTCGTCGGAAGATACTGGCGGAGCTTGGGCAACCACCTCTGGATGGTCCTCCATGATATCCCGGAGAACTGTGTATGCGACCCTGTTGGCTGCATCCCAGGGGTCCTCCCCTGCAAAGCAAACACTCGGCGGCACAGACGTGATCTTGGTCATCACGGCTAGGCACGTCGATCTTCACCGTGTACACGTGACGATCCTCTAACAACTACACACGGTGCCAGTCGTACTGCGGCTCCTGGCCTCCTGATATCCGACCAGGTGCAGAAATCTCCCAGAGGATAGTGGGATCCCAAACTCTCCCAAAAGTCCTCTGATCCCTCACCGGTCCATGGCCCCAGCATGTAGTTAGGCCTCTTGCCTCCCGTGGACTTGCGAGCAGTGCGCTTGGTGCGTGCCATCTGTAAGAAGTGTACCCACACATAGATTTTATTAGTTTGAGAACAACTTTTATTAGAAAAACGGGACGGAAAACCATAAGGAAGGAAGTAGGATTAATGCAAGATTATTGATCATATGCATGCACGTTTCATACGTCCTCACTGCCTAACAATCTAACGGCTAGGCGGTGGCATACACGCTCACTCATAACGTTAACTAAACGTACTACACGTTCGCAAGTTAGCGTACCTGCAGAAACTCACTTCAGCCCTTCCCACAGTATGAATATCATGCCTGCGGAAATTTAATTCTAATACTCACTTAGGTGTACACCCGGTTATACACGTAAGCAGTATATGCACCCATCAGAAATTATTACTCCACAATCAATACTTTCACATATCTTGTGTGGAACAGGTATACGCATCAGTATCATATACCGCACTTCCCTAGATTGGCGGTGGGTCCATCATGCTCTCACACACTCTCATTACCTTTAGCGTATAAGGCAATTGATCCATACCTTACTATTCCGAGGAATAGATCATACAATTTCACCCTTGCCGTATGGACGACAGAATAAACAGAAATAAGTATGATGCACGACCCCCAAGTTAGTACTTAAATAGCCACCTAAGTTCTCTATTGGCATAAGGACTTGATCAATGGCACACCTAAATCTTTATAAGAAGGGTTTTTCAGAACCTACTATAGCTACAAATTTTTACAATGGAGGAAATTTATTTGAAAATACGGTTTTTCAAATAGAATCAGGACAGTAATGCTAACCACGCTCCGATGCCAGCTGTGACAGAACGACCAATTTATACCAGATTAAGCACCGAATCGCTACTTGCGCAGAGACTACAAGTACTTAAGCTCGTCTAAACCCCGGTAGGTCCGGAAATCTCGAAGGATTTCAAGTCATTCAACTTTAACCAAGATCGTAATAGATTAGCGTACATGTCCACGATCTACATTCAGTTCGCATATAGTTCAAATACATCGGAGTTCAACAGTTATTACAAACCATAGTTTGAATTTAAAAGCGGAAGCAACATAGTTTTGAAACACAAGTCCTTAGTTCACAATACAGCGCCATATGCTTGATCAGTCCACAAAAGCATCAGGGAAGATAAGAGTTGACCATGCCCATGGTCTAGTCACTGCCCTCGACGGGTACAGACAGTTCTCGCAATAGCCGAAGAAGCATTGCCCATCTGCAACAACAAGGGATAGAACCCTGAGTACGAGAAGGTACTCAGCTAGACTTACCCGTCATAAACCAGAAATAAACACACCAAGGATTATGCAAGGCTGTATCTGGGGTTGGCCACACTTACCTTTTTGCATAAAAGCATTTTATTATTAAATAATCATCATTAGAGTATTAGCAGTCACTTTTATGTAATCAGCCTGATTATCTAGATTTGCACCTGATCTAGAGCAAACACTTGACTACTTATTCAAGCAAGAGTGACTATTTCATTAATAGCCTTTCAGATTCACCAACCATAACCATCATTAATTCCATATATTACTACGGTAACACATGCTCAGTCAAGTTACTCACTAACCAGGAGCGATGGCGATTATAATCGATTCCTACCAGCTGGGGACAAAATGTCGCACACTCGCCCGTCACACACCCCTGCCAGGTGGCCGTTGGCGACCATTCAGGAGGTTCGAGAACCCAAATCGCGGGACGGCCATGGACCCTTCTACACCGAGGGTTTCTCAATGCCAGGTCGCTCAAGCTATTAACTGCCCACGGTTCATTGGCCAGGTCGATCAGAATAGTTGCCCACGGTACATGTAAGGCCCTGGGTGTTAGGCGTCAACGTCTCCATCACCGGCTCGAAACACCTTACTCGGCTTCATGGGAGGTACCCGCACCTGCTCCGTTAAGTGATTGACGCGTTCAAAATGACTGAGGTGTGCCTTCATCGGTTCCTAATCGACAAAGACGGGAGACTACTAGCACACAGAACCCATGTCCTGCAGCTCCTACATCCCACCCGGTCTCAGATTAATTATCACTTGGTTATAATCCACGATAGCACGAGGCTAGTCATGATCAGTATCCACCTATATGCGGGAGACAGGAAATCACCCGACTTTTACCGGTCTAAGCAGGCTAAGCATATACGAGCCTAGACCTAGACAGGGATATCAAGATGTATTGCAGGTGGACAAGGATAAGTAATAATGCATCAACGGTAGCAATCAATTCCTATAACCGAATGCAACATCCATCATCAGGTTAATTAGAAAACATTTGCAAACCGTAGGAGTTAGAATGCTCCGGGGCTTGCCTCGCTCGAAGTCGGCGGGGCGGTGATCACGGCACTCCGGCAGGTCCTCAGCGTCTCCTTCCGGGATTCTCTCCTCCGGTGTCTCCTGGGCTTCCACTACCGATCCTGCATGATGCGGTACATGAATGAATAACATGAATGCACATGGGATGCATGGTGATGCAACATGGAGTAACAATTCAGGAGATAAGCACATGTCATCTACTGTTAACAAACCACCTAATTTAACATACTACTTACTAAGTCTGGTTGTCACCACATCAAAGTTGCTTAACGGGTTTATTAACCTCTAGCCAGAGCTAGACTAACTCCAAACAAACCAACCTATAACAGCAACCCATCCTAGACAGCTTGGAAAAACTCTACAAAAATTACTGTAGATTAACAACACTTAATCTAATCCTCTGTCCAAACTTCACCCCATTTGGACTTAGACTCTACCCCCTATGAAAAAGACAAATTCTATCATGAAAAGGTGCTTTGAACTACACCCCCTAGTACAAAGTGTCAAACAACAAATTTCATAATTTTCTTCTGAACTTCTTAGCACAAGAGCAGTCAGTAAAAATTTACTAAGTCCATACTCTTCATATTTTAATTACTACAAAATAAACAAGAAAACAACATTTAATCATTTTAATTACTACTGCCAAATTATTTCACAAGGCAACCTCGTTTTACATTTTTCCCAGAAACTAGTCCTCAACACAAACCTAACAAAACAAGAATCAGATTTTTCTGAGACACATACAATTTACTATGCATTTAACAAGATTTCAGCCTAAACATGAATTAAATATAATTACACAGAAAATCACCACAAACTGGACATATTATATTTTTCGTGCATAGACCTCAACATAACAATCCTAACAAAACTTGTTTCACCTTTTTAGCATTTATATTTAGCAAGATATGAATTAAACAAGCATTACAACAATTTCTGAAACTATTTAAACAAAACCCTGAAAACATTCAAACTGAAACTGCTAAGAGTACCCGAACCAGTGCACACAGACAGAACTGGACTCGCTGACACGCGGGCCCTCGGGTCAACCCGACCCCACTCGTCACACACACAGAACAGGGGAGGAGTTTGACCGCGGCGAAGCTCACCGACGGCGAACTCCCCGGCGAAACCATCCCCACCGGCGGACTCCCCTCAACCTTCCGCACCCGATGGTACCCTCGGCTGGCCCAGCGCACACGCGGATCGAGCTCGCCGACGGCGATGGCGGACACGGCGGCGCGGCCCTAGCTACGCCGGCCGGCTCCGGCCACGACGGGCTCATCCGACCCTCGAGATCTACTCCGGCGACCTTCATAACCCTAGCCCAGGGCTCGGAAGCCAGGGCGCAAGCTCCGAGCACCCGCGACCACGGCCACGCCACTCCAGCGACCTTGGCAAGTGGCGGACGACGGTGTACTCGAGCTTCCAGACCCTAATCGGCCTAACCGTCACCACCACTAGCTCCAGCATACCGAGGCGATTCAAGAACGCTAGCTAGGGCAGATGGTTGAGCTCGGGAAGAGGGTTGGCCACGGCGGACCGAGCGCGCCGGCCATGGCGGTCATGGCGGACGGCGGCATTCCGCGGGCTCCTAACCCTAATCGGCTAAACCATCACCCTCTACCTCCTCCTCGGACCTCACTAACCCCTAAACGAGCGCTAGGGTGACACGGAACCACAGGACGGAGGCCGGCCACGGCGGACCGAGCTCGGCGGTCATGGCGGCCATGGCGGCGGCTCATCCCGAGGCTCACCTAGGCTTCCTACAGGGTGCTAAGGGTAGCACGGGGTGTGGGGGCTCACGGCGAAGCTTGGTGGTTGGATGGATGGTCGGCGCGGCGGCAGGACGGCGGTGAACGACGGCGGCTTTCCCCTTTTCCACTCGGGCTCCGGCGAGAGGCGAGAGCGAGAGCAGGAGAGGGAAGAGGAGCGCGGTGACAGAATGGAGGGAGGAGTTCGGACAGGCGAGGCGGGGCTGGCTTTGCCGCTTGCCACGCCGCGCTCGGGCGCTGGCTGACCGGCCGTCGGGCGCCACGCGGCGGCCAAGCCCTGGCGCGGTCGGCCACGACGCCGCGCGCACGCGCGGGCACGGCACGGCCCGGCCCGGTTCAGTGGCCATCAGGCCGACTGACGGCCAGATTTTGCACGCGATTATTTCCTAATCCGCTTGGTGAAAAGCTAAACCACTTGCTCCTTTGCTTAGAGCTACATATCAGCTACAACTTTGGTTACAAGATTGGTCTCTGGTTTGGCCTAGATTGCTCCCAAGAAGGCTCCAAAGTTGGTTAGATGAAACTGCTCGGTCAGTTAGAGACTTAGAAAATTTTCTAAGTCTAAACTCCCTCAAATCTGCCTTGGGGGTCCCAAAACACCTTGCTAAACCCGTTTTCATGTGTTGGGCCTTAAACAACTTTTGTTCTATACTAAATTCTACACACTTTTGGTTAAGGGCCCACAGCCATGCAAAGCTTCTATCAAGAAGGTCTTAGTTAGTCAAACAAAAGGACTCCTAGGGCTCTATCAAGGCAACTAGGGTTAGAGACTTGGTTAGCCAACATGACCAACATAAACCTAGCTTCATTTTGACTCCCCAACAAGGTTCAGCTACTAAGGAGGCTTAAGCACTCCACAAACAAGACAAACAAGCATTCAACCAAGCATAGCATTACAAAAGCTCACATGAAATGACACTTAAAAAGAAAGAATGCAACATGAGATGATGATGCTTTATGCTCATGAGATGTCAAGTTATGCATTTAGGGTTGCTTAACACCTAGGGTGTTACACTTTTCCTATTCATTTGTTCCTGATTCACTGTTCCCCTCCCTTCCAGGGTGAGTTCTTTCCCCGGCCAAACCTGGGTTCCCCTTCCAGAAACGGCAGATCCAACGGCTTCTCTCAATCCTTTTCGTTGGTCATCAGAATCCTCTGAGTCCGATGACTCACCTCGGCACACCCATTTGGATGCTCTCCGGTACCGCGAGGAGAGAGATAAGGCCCAGAAGGAATTGGAAGACGCATCCAAGAAGTACAGCATCGAGGAAGCTGAATGGGAGGACCAGCGGAAGCAGCTCTGCAATGCTATCACAGGTCAATGAAATCCTCGCTCGATTCCCTTCTTCTGATTGGGCTTGCTTTGCCTGACGCATCTTTTCCTCTCGCCAGCTCTTTCTGCAGAGAATGACCATCTGAGAACGGCAGCAAACAGAGTTGACGACAAGGTGAATGCCCACGGGAACTCAGCTGAAGCACGCCTTGACGCCACAGACGGCCGCATAGATCAGGCCGTCGTCCAAGGTGTGCATCTAGGCGTCTCCCTTGGTCTAGTGGCGATGAGCTCTTGGACCAACGAGGACTACTCCTTTCTACCAATCAGTTTTGCAGGCGGATGTTTAGATGAAATCGAAGGTATTGAAGTTTATGATGACCATGCCGCTGCTCTCGCCAGAGTCACCAACCCTCAGTCCGTTCTGAACAGATTATTCCAGGAGTAGTTTGTACTAGGACGGATCCACAAATGAATAAACGAAGTTGTTTTTCCTGAATAATGTCTATTTGCGTTTCCTGATTATCCCAGCGATTTTTCCGATTGCAACATTTCCTAAGAAAAACACTTCCCGAATGCATGACGTCATCTTAGCCGACTAGATCTTGTTTTGACATGTCATGTCACTCGGCATCTATGGCAGAACCTCCCGGCAATGTGGCCCACATGCACACGTCATCATCTCCCCGAGCTTTAATGACTGTGCACATGTACCACATCACAGGAAAGAACTGTCGGGTGTTCCCGAGAGGACCCCGAATCATCCATGAGTTACAGGATCGTCTTGTCTTTAGGTGGAACAATTACAACATTACAACAGTTGATACAAAATACATCGGAGTGCGAGAGCAAGAGAGATAAACTTTACAAAACCATGAATAAGTTACTTTTTATATAAACATAACTGGTATTGTGGAAGCAAAATAATACTACAGAACCACACTTAGGGAAGCACCTAAGTTGGAGAAGAAGAACAACCAGATCACGTCGAGCCCACTGACATGATCGTGGTCGACAACACCTGTTAAGAAACCTCCAACAGGGAATTAACAAACCCTGAGTACAAAGGTACTCAACAAGGCTTACCCGACAAGAAAGAAGAAGGAACAGGTATGCTGGTTTGGGTAGGCTCAACAGTACTTTTCGTTTGCATAAAAGCTTACTAAAGTAATCCTAGATCCAAATTTTACTTAATCATTTAAGTACTTGGTAAGAACTGAAAGTGAACACTAGTGAAAGATCATTATCGTTCTTTCTTAAACAAGTTCCATTTTATTCTACGATGCAGGTCGAAAGATTGAGTCTCCTTAACCGAGGAGCACGGCGATTCGAACCGATTAAACCAGATCTGAGAGTTTTCCACGATCATACGACATATGTAGACCCTCGATCACACATATATCAACCCCAACCTCGGATCCTCCAAACAAGACCGGGTCCGCGCCACCCGAGAGTACTTGTACACCTCCAATCCGGGACTTTAACCCACGAGGGTAGCTAGTACTCCCGCCATCTCTCCACTCCCAGTGCGCGAGTAGCCGTTCTCATCTAAGAACCACCAAAGTGAGGCTTACCGTAGCATATGATCGGTACTTCACAGTTTCTCAATCTAGCAGGCCAACAACGGTTAACCCTAACCCGACACATCCGGGTCACCCTACACCAACCCAAGGTTCGATGCATGTGCCCGTCTGGTCTTAACCATCATTCTTTCTCATTATCATTCCAAAACGATAAGTATCGAAAACATTTATCAAATGCTTCATAAAGCAAGGCTAAGCACTTCTATCATTTGCATAAAGCAGGTATCAAGGAATGATATATCGATAACAAGGTTGATCATGCATCAACAGGTTTAAAGCATTTATTTGATAAACATCTAATGCATCAGGTTATCGAAAGTAAGTGTAATTGTAAATCCAAGGAAATGGTTAAATGAACCGGGGCTTGCCTTTGTTGCAGGGTAGACAGGATCCAAGAAGGATCTACAGAGGTTAGTTCCTTGTTGACTTGAAGTGGAAGTGCTCCCTCGGAAGCTTGTCCTCCAAGGTTCCTCTCCAGAGACTCGATCAACTGGACCTTCTCGATCCGAAGCTTGATCAACCCAAACTTCTCACTCTCGAATACTACACGTAGATAAATGATATATGCTTAGTATGATGCCATGGAATGCATGCTAAGGTGCAGGACAATTCAAAAGTAAAACAGAAGATAACACAAGATAAGGAAAGTCGAGTACAACTTTCCTTCGCGGTAAAGTTGCAAACCAACAAAACCAACTTGCAACCCACCAACTAGAGTTTCTAGCTACACATACAACTTCCACCAAGCACCTTTAGGAAGATAACTAAGGATGGCTAAGGTTCATTAAAACATCACTCAAGCCATAGGATCACAAGATGAGAGGTGTCCCATGGTCTTCAAACAATAACCCAAAGTCACACAAGATGTAAAACCTGCTGCCCAAACTTTGGACAGATTACATGTTCTATACTAATCAAGCCATAACTAGAGCTACCAAGATCAAAAAGGGGTGATCTTAGACAATTTGAAAAGCTTATCAAATTGTCTACAAACTTGCTAACATCACCCAAGGTTGTTTCTATAGGAAACTAGGTCAACTAACTTGAATAAACATTCCTGTCCATAACTAGGACAGATTTGCTTACCCAACTTCAAGCAGCTATAACTAGAGCTCTGGGTCACCAAAAAGGGTGATCCTTAACAATCTAGAAATCTTATGAAAAACTCTAAAACTTTCCTATTATCTCCAACAGGTGATTTACAACTTAAAAGGCTCAAACAGCTTCATCTCTCAGGTCTGTCCAAAAGGTAGGACAGATCTGTCCTGCTGACTTATAAAAACTATATCTCCTAATCTAGCAGGCCTAAAATCATGAAATTTTAGGAAAAGCTAGAGACATCAGTTAACTACAACTTTTGTATACAACTTATTTACAGAAAACATAAAATTCATCATGAAAACAGTCCATTAAAGTGGACTGGTTCAGAAACTATACCAACATATGCATCAAAACTTAAATGCATAACTTGAACTATAACAAGTCAACCATGATTAACTAAAAACATGAAACATAACCATCAAACAACAGATTACTGAAGATACAAGATTAGTCATAACTTCTTATAAACACTTAATGACCTAATTATTCAAATAAAACTCAATTAACCATTTCTTTATAAATTAAACATAGGAGAAGGACTTATATTTAACTTTGTCAAATTGAGCCGAAACTTTTAGAGATGTTAAATTATATAAATTAACAGTAGCAAAATAAATATCACAATTTTTGAACAAACATATAAACATGCAGAATTAAATCAAACTATAAACATTTAAATGATTAAATAAAGCATAGAAATAAGAATAAAATTTATTTTCTCCAACAGAGCTCAAACTTTTAGTAAAGATACATTTTCAGCTAAAAACAGTGACAAAAATAGTTTCATGATTTTTGGACATTTAAATAAGCCTACAAAAATCATCAAAGATCACTTATTAATAAAAAGGCCTATTTAAATCAGTTTCAAAATTTGTTCAAAACTCAAATTTCATATTTTTCCTAAATACTAGACATCTTGGGAAAGGTACTCAAAAGTTTTGACAAATTTTGGAGCTTCCTAGAAAAACATATGAAAAAGACAAAACACAACTCTATTCCTTTAACTCAGAAAAAGAGAAACTCTTCGAAACCTTACTGGACCCGGCCCATCTTCGGCCCACAGCCGCTGACGACTGGGCCCCAGGTCACCTTCTCCTCCCTCACGCCGTGACTGGTCATGATCGGCCATGACCGCGCCCCGGCCATGTTTGACCGGCCGTCGATCTCCTCACCGACGAGGTATCCGGCGACGGCGAGGGCCTCACTCCCTCCGTCTTGACCTCGCGCATTGACCCATACCCTAAAAACGACCCACAGAGACTCGGTGATAGGGTGCCCACGGCCATGGCGGGTGGCCGAGGCTTGGCTTGGCGGCGACGAGCTACACCGGCCACTAGGGCTCGGTAGAAACCTAGAGGGAGCTTGGAACCCACTAAGGAGTCCATGGCGATAACTATGCTTACCCTAACTCAACCAGAGACGACCCGGAACACTACGGTCCACGATGGCGGCTATGGCGGATGCCCACGCCAACGGCAAGCTCCTCGAACTGGCCAAGATGACCCAGTAGAGACCAAACGAGGGAGCGCAACACGCCCAAGGACCCTTCAAACA
>VDCT01001103.1:0-15171 GCA_009763385.1 Coix lacryma-jobi var. lacryma-jobi | reverse complement strand
AGGATTTTCGTAAGAGGCCCTCGCCATGGCGTCAATCTCACTGGACTTGAGCTTACTGAAGGGCTCGTCGCACGTGAGAGTCTCATAGTTAGGCGATTCGATGATCGCCTGAACCTTGGAGTCCCACACCGATCGATCGAGAGTGTGTAAAAGCTTGAGAGCCCTCTCATGATCGTCGAAAGGCAACAACTTCTTGTTAGCCCTCATCCTGTTGACAATCACCTGAAAGCGAGCGAATAAACTTTCTATGCTCTCACCAGGCATGTGTCGAAAGTTCTCATACTCTCGCTTGTGCGACTCGTAGAGACGGGTTTTGACTTGAGTGGTTCCCTCATGGAAACGCATGAGGGTAGCCCAAATCTCCTGAGCCGTAGCGAGGTGAGAAACGCGATCAAACTCCGTCATGCTCAAACATGAGAAAAGAGCATTACGGGCTTGGCTATTGGCATTGTGCTCATCAATCTGATGCTGAGTCACACGAGGAGCCAAGACCACGTAATCAACAGAGTTGCAAATATCCCAAATGGAAGCACCAATACTCTTTGTCCATAGCTAGCTGGTTTACATAGCATACGTTCCCTATATATATAACTATAAAATAAAAAATACTAAGAAGACCCGTCCACCCCGATCCTGGCGAAGTCGGATCTCAGAAAGCTTTCACCGTGGTATGTTTTGGCGCCGACATGTGGCCCCGCGCCCTCTGCTCCACGGCTGCAGCCGCCTCCTGCTCACCCTCGCAAGAAGAAGAAAAAGCCCATGTACGACGGGTCCCGATGGACTCCGCCGCCGCATGCGTCCCTTCGTTGCCGGCGCCGTAGCCCCGCCAAGCCACACGCCCGACCCCCGCGCAAGGGCCCCGCCCGGCCTAAAAAGGGAGCACATCCAGCATCATCCTCTCTCTGCTAGATGCTTGCGCCGCACCACCAAACCCTAGGCCAGCCAGCCGCCGCCATGGATGATGATGACCTGGCCACTCCTCCTACTCACGGTACCTGCACCGAATCTACGAGCGGGATGTCGACTGGGAGACGACGCCACGGCCACGGCGGGGAGACGACGCCAATGGCCACTGCCCGTGCTAAAAAAGGAAGCCCATCCCTACTGCCGCCCCAACCTGATGCCAATGTCATCCTTGAGAGCCACCGGTGAGTCACTTCCCACACACCCTTCAAGTTTTTCGCACAGTACTGTTAAGTATTGTTACTGTTGTCGTCCGAGACTGGAGAACGAATAGTCCATGCGGCTACCAGATCTGTTGTATATATGGGGGAGAAGACCTGCAACAATCATAAAGTTACCTCTGTAGATAATTTATTCTTGACCATCGATTCTTATGGTTTTGTACTTTATTTTTGGAAACTACCTGACATGGGATTATTGAATTGATTAACTTCTTCGGTTAATCTTTGAGGGGCATTCCAACAAGCATCCATAAAAACATTCTTGAAGGGAAGATATTAATTTTGTCGAGGTTGCTACTACTGCACTACTTATAAAATATATTATTTCCAGTGATGCTTGTCTTACCTGATATATAGATTTAGTAATTAATTTAAAATATTTTTTCATGAGATTGTAGCAATGGATCCAAATTACAATGCATGCTATTCTATTCTTCTCGCAAAAGAGAGTTTTCCAATAGAGATTCTCACGGTGAAAATACAATGTTCGATATGAGGGCTATTCTATTGCATTCCTTGCATTCATATATATTGTCGTGCCCGGACGTAATTTGCAGTAGGTAGCTTTTTCTTTGTTTTGTTCATCATGCATCCTCTTTGTTGATAGACCGTTGTCGTCAATCATTGCAGGGTGTGGAACCAGATCTCACCTTCAGGCTGTAGCAAGTAATAAAAGGTTGACATTCGCCACTTTTTACTTGTAAAAATTAATAAAATGTTCCCTTATAGAAAAAACAATTTTAAGATTTTCAGGCACATCCCATTCAAATTGGATTTTAAGAATAAATAGGTACTTAATTGTATCTCAGAAAGCTAAATTCTAGGCTCAATGTGCCTCCACTACTGAAATAGCATCGATGTGCTCCATGTGCTTATGGGATTCTGAATGGGAAATGCACAGATCTGAATAATTTTTTATACTTGTGTTTATGACTCTAGATGAAGTGGTTGATACTAGGACCATATTCAATATTGTGTGAAAGCCCAAAACATCTAATATCTACTCATGGGAAGAGTTTCTGCAACTGGTAAGGTTCTCCCTTCCTAATTAACCTTTTATTACAGGGTACTCACCAGAGGAGCATCTTAAGGTTGACAGATTTTTTTTTTGCCAATATACTTTAGACAAGAAATGGTTTTCAGTGATGAATACAAGCCAGTCTCCAAGCCAATGAAGAAAGTCAGGGCAGCGCGTGCATGCGTGCGTGTGTGCACGTATTTCCAATGTACAACCGTGCCATACATTTGATTTGGATAATTTGAGCTTCAATTTGTAACCTTCTTCAACATATTAGTCAAAATATTTTCTTACACGGGAGGTTACTACAAGTCAACTCTTCAAAAAATGCAATGAACCATATTCATGTTTCTTACACGGGAGGTTGTGTACGTTGATGATATCCCTATTTTCGGGGGTTAGTTGTATGGAATATTTATCTACGAGGACTAAGAGGAACTAATGTTCTGGAGTCTCATTCCAGTTATAATAGTGTTAGCCAGTAAGAACCAAAAGCAGCATTGAAAATTTTCAATTCATTGTAAGTTTGTAAGAAATATAAAATCCATGGCCTCTAACTATAGCATATTGATTCCTTTCTCATTTCTCACAACTATCATGATGAAGAGATAAAAAAATGTCTGAGGTGCACTTGGGCCTTTGTCTGCCCACAGTGAATATGTGATATAGCATGCTTGACAATATAGAAGCCTGGAATATTGCAAAATCAAGAAATATGTTGGAAAAAAAATCTCAAGCGGATACTCTAACACCCGTAGCAACGCACGGGTACTTACCTAGTTTGAAAAGAACATCTAAGCCTAAGTGGGTTTTCGAGAATTGAGGACAACAAGGTTAAGGGACTAATAGATTTGCTTAAGTGTATAAGCATATATGGTTCCATAAATACCATTTGTTATGACTTATTGATTGGCTCGAATGATATAAGAGAGATTATTTCCCATGGATTGTGATATATATTCATATGTTGGCATGAAGTTGAAAGGTAAAAGAGACATGAACAACGCAGCGCGAATCATCACGCACGTGTTGTGCAAATTACAAAAAGTTTCCTCTACATGCTACAACATGCATCATGTGGTTTGTAGCACAATCGTCTTCTTCAGAGGACAACAATGTTCGGACTCATTGG
Organism: Coix lacryma-jobi var. lacryma-jobi; assembly: GCA_009763385.1. Taxonomy (NCBI): domain Eukaryota; kingdom Viridiplantae; phylum Streptophyta; class Magnoliopsida; order Poales; family Poaceae; genus Coix; species Coix lacryma-jobi. Next base: position 11,837 of record VDCT01001103.1, on the reverse strand, counting down.
ACCATCGGGTGTGGGATTTCTCGTACTCTCAAAATCTCAAATCAACGTCTGTGACTTGGCTGACAACATCCTGATGGATGCGACTGCTTTCTTGTTCTTCGTTGACATCATAGGTCTGCACAAGCATTAGAAGCACATGATTGAGCCGACAGACAATTTGAATCGGCTCACGATTGAGCCGGAAGGCAATTAGAATGGGCTCATGATCATGATTGAGCCCGAAGACAATTTGAATGGTCTCGAGATGCCGAACTTTAGTGTGTTTCTTAAAAACGTTCTCTAAATTATGGTGAGCTCAGATAAACATAGAGCATAATTTTAGGAAAAAAATCTATTTTTTCTGAAATAGTACTTTTGAATGCATTGAACTATCGTGAATTCTTCCTTTGTATGATGTGGCACCACGTAGGAAGTCTGACGTCACGCTATGTTCTAAAAACCTCTTTTAAAACCACTCTGAAAGGTACTCCTATGAGATAGTTTCAGGGCTAATTTGGAAGCAAAGATAAGACACACCCAGGGATAGAAAGCCCTCTATAAATAACTAAATGGTTGTTTAAATAATATCCCTATAGATTTTCCACCCTAAAAAAGTTAAGGATTTTAAGGGGATTTGAGTTTCCAAAGAGGGCCTCAAGAGTTGAAGTAGTATAAAAGGTGGTTCTATAATTAAGGTGTAATTCGGCCCCTCCATACGGCTCCAAGAATCTTAATTTTTGGCCTATGAAATATTATCTTTTGTGGAAAGTGGGTTATTCACATGGCTCCAAGTATCTTTTGGGCCTACAAAATAGTATCTTTTTTCCCCTGAAAAGTGGGCTTAACGACGAGCTTCGGGCAATTCAGATGGGCCTCTACTATACCTCTCACTCCACAATTAACCACAGGAGACCACACATCTCCAATGCTCTGATGCTCCTATTACAATATGTATCAAAATACACTTGAGAATTCCCCATAAAAATATGAATAGACTTTTGCTTCCCCACCCGGCTTCTATTCTAGATTCACCGTCTTAATTAAATGATGGCAAGATCTACACTCATGAAAATTTTGAGCTGCCACAAAAATCTGTGCAAGGAGATAAAAAATGAAATCCACAACTGACATGGATGGTACAACCACAACTATTCAAGTGCTGATTTCACCTTGTTATATCTTGTTGCACTGTTTTGGGTTGCATCTCAAATTTATTTTGTATGAGTAACCTTTGCATCATCTAACCATTCATATATATATATATATATATATATATATTTTTCATATTTGGATTCATTCTCTTTTGAATGGTAACAAGGGAGTTTTGCATCATCTAACTATTCATATTTTTTGTGGGTTTTCTTTTGGCATACTTGATACATTATTCTCTTTTGAAAGCTAACACGAGAGTTTTGCATCATCTAATCATTCTTTTGTGTGTTTGTATATTTGGATACTACGTTCTCTTTTGAATGGTGTAACACGGGATTGCGAGGACTAAGTTGTAATCCTAAACGCAGGACCCGTGAACTGTACGGAGTGCCCCGTACAGGCGACTCGCGGGCGACTCACCCCAAGCCGCCGCCGGTGGCCACTCCGGCCCCGACGTCCACCGCCAGCCGCCGGCGGTCACTCCGGCCCCGGCGCCCACCCCGAAGCAAGCTGCTGCGGCGCTGGATTTGATTTAGCGCCCCCATAGGTCACACATTCGCGTGTGCAGGGCGCTGACAGCTCGGGCTTCGAGCTCCGGTCGGTGGCCTCCCTCCCGCCGCCGGCTGCTGCCACAAGCCGGCCGCGACTCTCCTCAATCCCGCCACTCGTGTGCCCTCCTCCGGCATCCGTCTTCCTCTGCCCAACTCCTTTCCCCCTACCTCCCAGATTTGTTCTGCCCTCCATGGCGGGTTGCTCCGCCTCGCCTAGCTGGCCCCCGGAGCTTGAGGCTGCGCTCGAGGGTGGGTCCTCCGGGCGGCTCCTCGAGGCGCTGGCACGCGGACCGGCCGTCGCCGCTGCGCCGCCCTCCCCCGCCGGCGCTTGGGTCGATCTGGAAAGTGACGCGTTGCCGTCGCCCCAGACCTTCTTCGCCGACTCGCCGAGCCTACTCCGGGAGTTCCTCGACCGAGGTCCTGGGGGACACATAGCCCTCAGTGACTCGGAGGCCTCCCTGGACTCGGACTCGGATGCGGAGGATGAATCTGCGCCGCCGCCGCCGCTACGGGGGGAAGGGGTGAGGCCCCACCTCGTCGCAAAGCGCCGGCGAGTCCGCCGTCATCGCCACCGCAAGAGAAAGGAGAGACGCCTGGCCGCGGCCCGTAGCTCCCAACCATCCTCCCAGGTTGTTGTGCGCGCCGCAGCCCCGCCGCCGCTGCCGCCGACTGGGCCTCGCCGAGCCTCCCCGCCGGCCCACCCAGCCAGGGAACGTGGCATCCAGGACATCAATGGCTTCTACCCCGTGAGAAGCAGGCGCTACGGCAGGACGCCCACGCCACCGCGTTGGTCGCCTCCGCGTTCGCCGACGTACGTGCCTCCGGACCTCACGGATGTCTGCTACCGCTGCCTCAGGCCTGATCACGTCCGTGCGCGCTGCACACACCCGGCTCGCTGCTACAGGTGTTGGGCCGAGGGCCACCACGCGGCTGAGTGCCCAACGCGGCCACGCATCTCCGTCGGCAGCAGGCGTGCATAGTCTCCGCGCTCCGCCGGGGAGGGCCGCCGGGACACGGGTCCATCGAGCTACAAGCGCGCCCGGTCTCCACGCCCAGGCGCGGACGGGCGTCATGTTTTGGCGTGCCATCACCTGCAACCTCGCAACCCTTCCGCGCCGCATCACCGGGCCGAGTCTGCTGACACCGTGTCCGGACGCTCTGCCTCCACCCTGACCCGCAACTACGGCTGTCGCGGTACTTCGCCTCCGCCCCGGGCAGCCCCACCTCCGCCTCCGCCCCCGCCACCGCCGCCTCCACCTCCGCCGCCCCAGCATCCAGCGCCAACTCAATGCTCTCCGCTTGCTGGTGGGGGGGGGGGGTGCCCCGGCTGGGGAAACGTCGGCTGCTACCCTCGCCACCACGACCGAGGGACGCTCACAGGGACGAACCTCGATGGTCGTCGTCCCTCGCTCCGCTCAACTCTTGGCGGCTGAGGATGCCTTGGGCCTCGCTTTGGTGGCCATCGTTGGTGGAACACGTCCCCATGTTTCCACCGCAATGGTCTACGAAGCACTTTACAGTCAGTTCGATATCGGTGGCGACATGGTCGACGTCAAGAGACATGAACCGGAGGATTTCATTGCACGCTTCCATCGCCGTGAGGACCGTGACCGTGTCCTCGCCTCGCGTCCCGGGGGCTCTCTTGTACCCTTGCGCTGGAGGCCGTGAACACGGGTCGCGCGTGGCGTTGCTGGGACCTTCTCCTTTCGGGTCGTCATCGCGCTCAACATCCCCGCGCACGCCCGCTCCACGGAGGTCGCGCGGGTGGTCCTCGGCCGCTCCTGCTGCGACGTGCAGCTGACCAGCATCCGCGACCGGCCCCTAGATGATGATCGTGAATTTTTTGTGCAAGCGTGGTGCTGGGACCCTGCGTACATCGAGCCGGAGAACATAATCTTTATTTCGGAGCCTTTGCTACACAATGTTGGGCCCGAGGAGCGAGGGATGCCGTAGGATCGAGATGGCCGACTAGAGGGGGGTGAATAGTCAATTTTAAAATTAATTATAAAACTACTCAAAATTAATAGCGGAAGAGATGGACTCAATTATAATTTTGACTACACCCCTCTAATCATGAACTTAACAAGATATACTAGCAAGAGTATTTCTATTGTACACAAGTCACGTTTGAGCTATTTAGCAAGATGATCAACTATAAGAATGTATATCAAGATTGACTACACAAGATATCAATATATATATGAATGTAAATACAAGATACAAGGTCAACACAAGTATGTGTAATATGAAATGAAATGAAATGAACTTGTGTTGAGATAGGCAAACCAAAAGGAAGAGGATGACACATGATGTTTTTAACGTGGTTCGGTGACTTGCCGGTCACTTAATCCACGTTGAAGCAAGTTCTAGGATTGTTGCTCCTCTTGTTAGCTCCAAGCACATAAGCTTCGGACTACCCCCACAAGGTAGGCTCCACGTGAGCACTAAACTTTGAGCCAACCAAATCACTAGATACTCTTCACGTCTCAAGTTTACTAGAGATGCTCTTTGCCTTCCTCCGGCGGGGATGAGCTCAATAGCCCCTCACAAAGCCAACTCCGGAGCACCGCACAATCTCCTTGCGTGCTTCACGGAGACACAATCACAAAACCGTCTAGGAGCCGGCAAGCTCCAAGAGTAATAGATAACCACGCCCACATGACGACCACCTAGTGCCACAAGTAATCTCTCACGCAAGGATTCACACTAGTGGAGCACACTCACTCTCCAAATGTTGCTCTCAAGCAAGAGATATGAGATGAGGTGCTAGAGGTGTTCTCTCCCAAAGGATATGCTGTAAGAATGCTCAAGAGAACCCCCACAAACCGGGCAACCCACTATATATAGAGGCCCACTCAAAATCCAACCGTTATGTGCTGAAACGCGATTCCCGGACAGCCGCGGTACAAGTCCTGGACTGTCCGCCGTTGTCAGCAACTAGCCGTTAGATTCGAATTTTGACCGGTGGACTGTCCACCACCAGGGTCGCGGACTGTCCGCCGTTGACTTTTGCCTCGCTGAACAGAATGTCCAGCACCACTGCTTGACTTCGAAAAACACCGGCGGACTGTCCGCCACCTAGGGCGCGGACTGTCCGCCGTTGACCTGAGACTGCACCAACAGCGCGAGCAGCAACTCTGCTTCCTTTAAGAATTAGCCGGCGGACTGTCCGCCGCCAGGGCGCGGACTGTCCGTCGTTGCTTCGACAGCCCTCCAACAGATTACACAGAATCTGTTCGGTTCTCAGGTTTTGGCCGGCGGACTGTCCGCCACCAGGGGCGCGGACTGTCCGCCACCAGCCTGAAAACGCCTTTCTCAAGCGCTCTATCTCCTTTGCTTTGCCCCATCAACCCATACACTATGGATATGACCAAAGCAATAAGAAGTCAGCTCACAAGCGCTAAGAAAACCTTTTCTTAAAACAAGCCAACTCCAACCAACGATCTCTAAAAGAGCATCGTTTCGATAGCCACTAGTTAGCTTTTCACAAACGTTTTTCATAAAGGTTTTTGACTTACCACCACTCATCATAAAGCGATCAAAACGATAGAGTTCACAAGTGGCACTAGACAACCGTAATGCAAACGTGTTTGCCCCTCTTAGTAGTACGGTTATCTATCTTAAATCCGGCTATTTAACTTCTCTACACACCTCATAGCCAGTAAAAAGAAACACCCTATTGTCCATACCTTTGCCTTGCTTATCCACGATTTCCTTTGATACCCGCAAGGAAACATTCATGGACAACTTCACCAAGCCATTAGATATAACCAATGAATCTTTGACTTAGTCCATCAAAGATGATGTTGGTCACTCAACCATCACATAGACTTCAAGTCTCTCGCTTTAGCTTCACTTGCTATTCACCGTTGTCTCGGTCCTTCGGCGCCAAGCCCACTAGCTTGCCCTTCACCATAGGTCCATCAGCGCCAAGCCCACTAGCTTGCCCTTCACCTCCGCGTCGGTCCCTCGGCATCAAGCCCACTAGCTTGTCCTTCACCATCGCTTGAGCACACGGTCCTTCTAGCCAAGTCCTACCAAAGTCTTTGCTTGCTTGCTATGCTTAAGTTGAATACCCCAACAAACTTTAACCAATCATTTCAATAACATCATTCACTGATATTGTGAACTCAACCTATTTTCCTTTACACACTTGGATAGAATGGTTAGCTCACAAGTGTTGTCATCAATCACCAAAACCAAACTAGGATCTTTCAGATGCGCCGCAGACTGCACTACCTGGTGCGAGTGCGCCTCGTTGCGCATCAGGATATGCAGGTCCCGCCGGAGCACCCGGAGGCGGGGAACGAAGACAGGCATGACAACGACGAGCATGACACTGATGATGCGGGGGACACGGCTGGTGGGGGCGACTGGAATGACTTCTTCCCCTCACCCCGTCGAGACTCCGATGTTGACTCCGCGAGCTCCGACCACAGGCATAACAACAATCCCCCGGGCGCCTACTACCCTCCAGACGGGGCCAACGGGAGCGATCTTGCTGTGATGGTTGGCGCGGTGCGCTGCCGTCTGCGGCCGTGTGCTGCCATGGCATGTGGTGTGCTGTGTACGCCAGGAGCGCCGCTGGCCAAAGGTTTGAAACCTAGGCGCTTGATGGGGCAACCCTCGTGTCAGCGCGCGCTGCTGTTTCCCACTCCGTCGCAGGACGCCTTTCGGGAGCCCAGTGTCGCCGTCCCAGGGCTCGTCGGCCGCTTCCTCGACATCGCGTCGCATCTCCTGCATGGTGCTAGGGGCAGCGCCTCGCCCCCTCCCATGACGAGCTGCAACGACTGGTGGATTATGTGCATCGACGCGGAGCTCGCCCCGCCGCCAATGTCCCCCCCGAAGCCCATGACGAGGGGACCTCTGTGCTGGAAGCACCCACGGTCGCAGACTTGTGGCCCGAGTTGGTCTCCACAGAGTTTGCGCCGCCGGCCCTTGGCACTACATGTGCGGCTGCGGCAGCGCGGGGACCCGATGTCAGTACAGTCGCCATGGACGAGATGGGGGCCACGGTGGCGCCCACCTCCGGGCTGCCTGCGCTTGCTGGATCAGCAACACGTGTTGCGCCTCCGTCTGCGGCGTCTGTGGCCGACTTCATTGGCAACATGATCCTGCCCCTAGACACGCTCGTGCTACCCGCCCCTCCACGCGCACGACAATCAAAGATCTCCCAGGAAGAATGGCGGTCCAGGCGGAGCGTGAGGCTCGCTGCCAAATCAGCCTTCCGCGACCCGCATCCAGAGAAGCAGGCCCGACGTGTCCTCCTAAACAAGTGGGCTGGGAGGGCGGATAATGATGGCTCCAACACTCCGGACCCAACCATCGTCGAGAGATTCCAGGAAGCCTTCAATGATGACGTCCCATCCGAGCGACGGGACTCCATGCGCCGTCTATTTCCTCTGCTGGGTAGCAGGGTGGCTTGGCCTGACCCGTGCAGGTCCTGAGCCCCGCGCACGCTTTCTCCACCTCCCTGCATAAGCGTTTCACTATGAGTCAAAACAACCTTGTTATTTGGAATGCGCGCGGCCTCAACAATCGGTCGCGCCGAAGCATCGTCCGTAACATCGTCTCCCAGCAGCGTGCTTCGATCGTCTGCGTCCAAGAAACAAAAATCTCAGACCTCTCGGCTTCTATGAATATTGAATTAACTGGGTTCGATTATGACTTTGTCTTCCTTCCGGCTGTGGGGGTGGTAGGTGGTGCATGTACCTCCTGGCGGAGGGACATCTGGGAAGTGTCCTCAGCCACGCGACGCCGCTTCTCCGTCACCATCGCTCTGTCCTCTATTGCTGCTCAACATCAATGGTGGCTGACCAACGTCTACAGTCTAGTCCTTCGATCGGAAAAGAACGCTTTCCGTCACCATCGCTCTGTCCTCTATTGCTGCTCAACATCAATGGTGGCTGACCAACGTCTACAGTCCAGTCCTTCGATCGGAAAAGAACGCTTTCCTGCAAGAGCTCTGCGACGCTAGAGCAGCCTGCCCCGGGCCATGGCTGGCATGTGGTGATTTTAATCTTATTTACAAGGCCGCCGACAAAAACAATGGCAGGCTGCACCGGGGTCTTATGCGCGCCTTTCGCGACACGATCGACTCCTTGCAGCTGGATGAGCCGCACCTTAACGAACGTCTGTACACGTGGTCCAACGGGAGGGACAGCCCCACTCTTGAGCGCCTTGACCGCGCTTTTGCCTCTGTCGAGTGGCTGCAGCTCTTCCCCAACCACCACCTTCGAAGCCTCTCGTCGGACACCTCAGATCATGCGTTGTTGCTCCTCATACTCAACTCCCAGCCATGGGCCGTCCCTCGATTCCGTTTTGAGCAGTTCTGGACCAGAATCGATGGCTTTGTGGGCACTGTCGCGACAGCTTAGGGGGCGCCAAACCCCGACATCGACGTCTGCAAGAACCTTGACGTCAAGCTACGGCGTCTGGCGCGTGCCCTGCGGAGCTGGCGCGCCACGCACGTGGGCAACATTGCGTTCCAGCTCGCCGCGACGCGCATCATTATCAACAGCTTCGACGTTGCCCAGGAGTCCCGGGCCCTTTCACCGGGTGAGCTTGAGCTGCACAGGGAGCTGAAGGCTCACGTGCTCGTCTTGGCTTCGTTAGCCCGCACCATGGCGAGGCAGCGTGCCCGCACGCGTCAGCTGCGTGACGGCGATGCTTGCACAAGATTCTTCCATCTACAAGCGTGCTACCGGCGGAGGAAAAACTACATGCTTGCTGTTGCACATGAGGGCCAAACTTTCTCAGAGGATGAAGCCAAGAAATAGGTCATCTACAACTACTACAACGCCATCCTGGGCACGGCCTTTATCCGTACTCACAGGATCAACCTCCCTCAGCTGGATCTGTCGCGCCTAGACCTGCAGGGCCTCGCCTTGCCTTTCTCGTCCGAGGAGATCGTGCATGCAGTCAAGGACTCTCCCTCCGACAGAGCACCCGGTCCGGACGGGTTTGGTGCCGGATTTTTGAAGGCGGCTTGGTCCGTGGTTGGCTGCGACATCGTGCGCGCGTTCCATGCACTGTGGGACATGGACTTCAGGAATTTTAACTATGTCAAAGTGTAAGTGCAATCAAGCCCTATGTGGGTTTTGGTGTTGATGACCACCGAATTAGAGGACTAATGAGATTTGTTGAGTTGACAAGCAGGGAATAGCAAACGAAAGGATGGCATACATGACTGATGGGTATCCAATTGTTTTCGTGATGGTTTCCGACTTGAAGGAGGTTTAATTCATTTTCTATTTCGAATTTGAGTTTAGAAATGCCGTACTATCAAGAGGGATTCTAGCGCCCACAGTCAAATTGTGTTACCAATGCTCAATCTTTGCCAGATAGATACACATCCAGCCACCTTTCTAACCCCACAGGTTTCATATGAATCAGATCCTTTTGGGAGGTCGGCAGTGCCGACCCTTATGGTCGGCAGTGCCGATCATAACCGGACCGGTGGGCCCAGACTATATATATATACCTTTTCAGAAAGCCCATAAGGGGCCGGTCAACCAGTGCTTCTTCCAGCTCGCGTTTCTGACCGTTGCAAAAGGCTCTTTCTCTCTCTCTCTCTCACTCCTCCATTGTTGCTCTCAAAGCTTTCAAGTGGATCTCTCATTCCAACCACTAAAACTTGAAAGAGAGGGCTGCAAAACTCGATTAGAGAGCAGATCCATTGATTCCCAAAGTCTCAAGAGCATTGGTTCACGTTTGGCCGGAGGTTCTAGGGTTTGTTACTCTTGGAGCTTGCTCCTAGCCGGCTAGGCGTCGCCCTTGAGCTTGCCATCGATTGTGGCAGCCTAGGGAGGTTTGTAACCAACTACTTGCAGCTAAGAAATCACCCCTCATCTCAAGAGTTAAGTCTCTTGACTTGAGAACGAGGAAAGGGCAAACCTAAGTGGTGAGCTTGAGCCTTGGTGGCGTACCTCAACAACGTGGAGTAGGTTAACCTTTGTGGTAAACCGAACCACGGGATAAATCTTGTGTCACCTTGTGCTTTGGTTTCCTTTCTATTTGTAAAGTGATTTCTAGGGTTTCGGTTCAACCTGTGCTTTATGTTTCTGCTATATCTGTGAACTGTTTAACCCTGCAGGAAACTCACTCTATCTGTCCTCATTCTGTTTCACTCTCACGCAGCTTGATTTTATTCCTGAGCAGGTCGGCAGTGCCGACTATAGGATCGGCAGTGCCGATCAGGCTATTAACCGAATTAGGTTTTGAGTTTTGACAGGCCTATTCAACCCCCCTTCTAGGCCTCCAGAGATCCTACAAGTGGTATCAGATCAGGTTACCTTATATACGCTTCACCGCGTAAGGTATGGAGACCGGAGACGGTTCGGGTGGTGTGAAAAAGGACGATGTGCATCTCAATGATGAGAGTAGCGAGCTCAGCGCTTCCACAGAACATGACCATCCTCTTTCTCAAGCTCCAACCGACGTCGACAAGCCAGTCGATCCGGCTGAGAAAGAGAGAAAGAAGGAAGAAAAGAGACTAAGAAGAGAAGCTCGTGAAAAGCAAAGAGAGATTGATAGATTGCTCCAAGAGAAGAGAGAAAGAAAAGAGTTGAGAAGAAAGATCCGAGCAGCAAGAGAAGAAGAAAAGAAGGAGAAGGCCAAAGAAAAATCCAAGAAGAAAGCCGATCCTCCACCAAGTGACTCGTCAAGTAGCTCGGACGATGGAGATGATGATGAATCCTATCACAAGAAGAAAGGCAAAAAGAAGGAGAAGGATGAGGACAGCAGCAACAACAAGAAGAAATACTCCGCCGTATCCTTCAACTATTCTTATTTGACTAACCATGATCGCAAGTCTTTCATCAACGTGCCCGCGGGAAAGTTGCCTCATTTCGATGGGACCAACTTCGCCAAGTGGAAGCACTTGATGAGGGCTTACCTTATTGGTCTTCACCCCGGTCTTTGGGAGATTGTGTGCAGGGGATTTGAGCCGCCGGTTGATCCCGAAGACCCCACGAATGAAGAGATGGTGGCTGTCCATCTCAACGGACAAGCTACAAGTGTGCTTCTAAGTGCATTAGATGGTGAAGAGTACAATAGAGTGATGGGTGTTGATGTTGCCAAGCAGATTTGGGATACCTTGCACATTGCCCATGAAGGGGTGGACAAGGTGAGGAAGGCTAGAGTTGACTTGTTGATGGCCAAGCTCAACCGGTTTGTGATTTTGGAAAATGAAGGGCCACAAGAGATGTTTGATAGGTTGATGACCATAGTTGGAAAGATTAGAGGCTATGGGTGTGATGAGTTGGATGATCACAAGGTAGTGAAAGTCATGTTAGAGGCATATCTACCAAGAAATGAGACTGTGGTCACCTTGATTAGAGACAAAAGAAAGTTTGAGAAATTTACTCCAAATGATGTGCTTGGAAGAATATTGACACATGACATGCAAAAAGAAGAGGCAAATGAAAGAAGGAAACTTGGTGAGTTGCAAGCCAAGTTGGATGGGCTCAAAATCAAAGATGTAGCACTAAAGGCAAAGAAAACAAGCAAGCCAAGCACCTCAAACAAGAGCAAGGGCAGCATTCAAGCGATTACATACAAGGCAAAGGCACCTAAGCAATGTCAAGATCAAGAAGCTACAACATCATCATCAAGTGAAGAAATAAGTGATGGTGAGGATTGTGAAGAGATTGGTGACATGGCACTATTTATAAAGAAATACAACAAGAGCTTGAGAAGGCAAGGCTACAAGTTCACCAAAAGAAAGTTCCCAAACAAGAAGAAGAGGCTTTGCTACAATTGTGGTAGCACCGAGCACTTTATTGCAAAGTGCCCACATGAGCTCAAAGATGGCAAGTACAAAAAGGACAAGAAAGAGAACAAGCATGAGTACAAGAGAGGTCATAGGGACATGGGAGAAGCTCACATTGGTCATGAATGGGATTCAACAAATGAAGCATCAAGTGAGGAGGATGAGAAGATTGTAACCGTGGCCATTCAACATGCATCCTCTACACCAAAGCTATTTGACAACTTGACCGATGATGAGCATCACAACTCTCACATTTGTCTCATGGGCAAAAGTGAGAAGGTAAATCAATTCCCATTCCCTCTCTAACTCTAAATGATATCTCTAGTAGTGATCTTAGTGATACCTCTAGTGATGATGAATCTAGTGATGAAGAGTTGGATAAT
>VDCT01001102.1:0-15563 GCA_009763385.1 Coix lacryma-jobi var. lacryma-jobi | reverse complement strand
AGCTGGCCACGGAATCCCAGCTGTTCCGCGATGGGTACCGCGCCAAAGTACTCCTCACTGAGAAGCTTCGGGCTTGCCAGCAGGTCCTCCTCGACCAGTATGATGCCTTTGGCTTTGCTTATGATGCCAAGGAGGTCACCGACGACGAGGGCGAGGACTAGAGGTGGTGCTGAAGAACTAGGCCAGGAAGCAAGCAAAGCAAAGGGGAACAGTAGTTTACCATGACACTATGCCCTCTTAAGTGTCTGCTCGTTATCATGTTACTCTGTGTTATGGTCTTGTACCTTATAAGCTACTGGTACTAAGCTATTGGTACCTTATAAGGTGTCACTAGTTTGTTACAGTACATATTAGAGTAACTATAGAATTACCTGGAGGCCTCTGTCAGCCACAATTCTAAGTAAACCCAGAGCTCTTTTTCGCATATGTATCCAATGCATACATTATTTGCTGGTGATTTCTGTTGGAGCAAGTAGAGAGAGACTATCCAGGCCAAATTAGGAGCAATCAGCATTGTTAGACACCATCAAGGTACTATATATTATCTCAAGCAGCATTCTTATCTTTACTGGTGAATTACACATATACAACAGAGAATGTCAAATTCTTCATGCTCTTGGTTTAAGTGTTTCCTATGTTTCTTGACATGCAGGAATGTGCAAACCTTGAGAAGGTGAAGAAGAGTTAGGAGGTGAGCTATCACACGTGGGCAGAAGCAGCTGGAGTTGATGAGGTTGAGCTGAATATCAGGCTGCAAGCAGGTTACTACTGCCGAGAGAGAGAGGCTGCTGGTGCTTGTTCCATTTGGTTTACCGGTTATTTAGTTCAGTTTTTCTTGGTGTATGTCCAATATCTGGTACTTTATTCCCTAGATACCCTCACCACGGTTACAATTGCGGCGATGGTAGCACCCTTGGTGCGTGCTTCATCGCCTCTTCCTCTCCCCATCGTCTGCGCTGCATAGATGCTCAGCGGTGGCGGCGCGCAGATGCACAGTCAGTGCGTACGCCTCCACTTCTCCGTCGCCTCCACACCCCCACCCTCAATCAAAAAAAAAATCATCACTGGCATAGGTACAACCTCTCTCAACTCCGCAAATTTATCTATTTTTTCACCGACGGTTCTTATGTCCCCAAATCGTTTTGATTCTTGATCTAGGGTTCCAATTCGATTTGGTTCTTAGTGTACGGATCTAGCTATTATGGCTCTATCTTGATGTCCGACGTCATCGAGGTGATTGGAGTACGGGAAAATATCGACGGTGACATGCCTTTACTGGTCTTCCCCATGTCTTCTGTCCGTCAGATATTCCAGTTCTCATGTTTTTATGGGTTTAGGGAGTACAAATGTACAATTAAATACTGACTCAGAGGTCTTTTCTGGCTTCATTTTCCTTATTTTGCGACATATGGTGTTCATATGTTCAGTACTAATATTTATGTGTATTCAGGCCAGGCTGCTAGAGAGCTTCAAAAGAAAGCTATATATCTAGGTCTTCTGTTTATTGTTGAATGGTTTACAAACAAAGGACCTTTTATTAAATCCCAACTAACGGCTGCAACAGGTCAGGTTATTTTGTTTATTGGATTTCGTTGATGCACATAGATCTGAAATTTTCTCATGAGATTTTGTTTTCTCATTTATCTGCAGGTGTAATAGCTCCTATGCAACTGTAGGAAAACTAGAGCAAGTGCCTCACTGCTGAGTGCCACTACAGCAAACATGAAATGGAGTCTTAATTACATGCCGACACATAAGAGTGTTATGGTGGATTCATTATGGAAGCTTCATGTTGCGGATATACAGGCAACCCTGTTACATGAGTGTCAAATGGTTTGTTTTCAATACATGTCGGTATTTGCAGGTTTTTAAAAACATATCTTACATCTAATATTTTTTCGTTGTTAGTTGACAGTGGTTTTAATTGTTTTTATCAATATCAGGTGCTTCGAGATAGCAGTGCCAGGAAGTGCAAGCTCGACTAAAAGATTGAAACCTTTAGGCAAAAATTCCAGCTATGGTCATCTATGTTTGATTATGGTAAAATCCCATGCATCAACTTTGGTTCTACCATCACTGTTTTAGCAAAAACTCTTTGATGGTTGCTCAACTCAAATCGATTGGACTAATTGGTTGCCTACCCTTTTTTAGAAAAGAAGGGTTGCCTCCATATTTTTAGGTTGCATTACAACAGAGTGATTTCTTCATTTCCCATAATGTTATCTATGGATCTTGTCGTGCTCTACGCAGTACGCGTTTGCTCTCCCTAATCATAATTCTAGAATGTGTGTGTCCTGCATATTTGTATCCGGTCCATCAGGGAAGATTTCTGAATGCAGAGGTAATGTAATGTTCCAGGAGTGTTTCTTGGCTTCTAGAAATGAATGTACCATGCTGTCCTCAAAATGAAATCAATTTGTGGTTCGTCTGAAATCAATTTGTGTTTCATCTCAGTTTTATTTCACTATTCGCTTCACATTTACGTCGCCGCTGCTGCTGGATTCTTACTGCTCGTAGTTTCCTGCTGCTGCTTGCTTCCTACTGCCTTACCTGCTTTTGCTGGTTGACTGCTGCAAGTGCAGCGCAGCTTGGTGGACAGGCACTGTTCTTGCTAGAGCGGCTGTTGTTTCTAACGACCCTTCCGCTGCGTGGGGCATTGCCATGGAAATTTTGTAGTCTTCAAACATGCTTTGCATTGGCTATTTGCCTGATTTCCAAACTTGCTTTGTAGTCCTCCTCGACCAGTATGATGCCTTTGGCTTTGCTTATGATGCCAAGGAGGTCACCGACGACGAGGGCGAGGAGGAGGTGGTGCTGAAGGACTAGGCCAGGAAGCAGCAAGCAAAGCAAAGGGGATCAGTAGTTTACCATGACACTGCCCTCTAAGTGTCTGCTCATTATCATGTTACTCTGTGTTATTATGGTCTTGTACCTTATAAGCTACTGGTACTAAGCTATTGGTACCTTATAAGGTGTCATTAGTTTGTTACAGTACATATTAGAGTGACTATAGAATTACCTGGAGGCCTGCCTCTGTCAGCCACAATTCTAAGCTCAGAGCTTTATGACGGCGCTGAAGCTCTTTTTCTGCTGCCTTTTCTGCATCAACAGCTTACATCTATTTCAACGACAACTTTGAGGTTCTTACATTTGTCCTCACATAACCATGGGACTTCAGGGGCAACATCCACAGCAACATCATATCTGACCAGAATTTGACATTAACAAAGTATATGACCTCAAGATCACATTATAGTATATTAGCATTGAACTTGCTCTGTGTTTGCAGATTGCAGCCAGTTTGCACAGACATGATAGATGCCTTAAAACGCTTGGCGTACTCCCGTATCGTGGATTGGTAGCACTCGTGAACAGGGGCAGAGCCAGGATTTGAACTTAGGGGGAGATGTGTAATCCGGCAACACTCATGTATGTCAAAATATAACATGGTAAAAGTGTACATAACACCTAAACAAATGTTTGTGTTGCGATAAAAAACTAAAAATAAAGAGAAATAAAATAGTTTTAAGCCTTTAACTTTCAACCAATCAATATAGTTCCTTGTCTAGAAAAAGAATCATGATAATAAAAATAGTTAATTGAGTTAAAATTAATTAACACTAGAGTTAATTGAGTTAAAATTAATTAACACTAGATTCTAAACATTAAATGGCAAGCAATCAATCACTCGTTATTTAAGCCTTATTTAGATGTCTTCCATTTTGCAAATTATTGTAGCATTTGTAAATCAAAGATTAGGAGGACTAAATATAAACTAATTACACGGGTGGGACGGGAAATCACGAGATCTATCTATTAAGCCTAATTAACCTATTATTAGAGACTGTTTACTGTAGCACAACATTGACTAATCATGGCCTAATTAGACTCATTAAAGGTCTCGTAATTTTATCAGGGATTGTGGAATGAGTTTCATCATTAATTCACATTTAATACTCTAAATTAGTATTCCAACATTTACTGTCGAATGCAAAATTATTTTGGGAAACAACTAAACAAGGTCTTAGCCTCAAACAAAACGATCACTTAAACGAGTAAACTAGAAAAGTTGTCGTTGTCTTTTACTGGGCCTCACATACATATTATTTTTGGGATTGAATTAGGAGGGGCCAAAAAGCCTAGAACTGCCAGTATGTACGTACTCCCTCCATCCCAAATTATAAGGCATTCCAAGAATCTTGGAGAATCAAAGTTTTTTTAACTTTGACCAAAATTATAGAGAGAAACACAAAGATTTATAACATCAAATATGTATATTATAAAAATATCACTAATAAAGAATCTAATTGTATTTAATTGATATCATAAATATTATTATCTTATTATATAAATTTGGTTAAAGTTAAAAAATTTTTACTCTTCAAGATTTTTGAAATGCCTTATAATTTGGGATGGATGGAGTATATTATATGTATATACTTGAGGTATTAGTAGCAAGTCAGGGTGTGCCTGCCCCCCCCCTAGCCCCTCCCTCCCTCCGCCACTGCTCGTGAATGATGGAAGTAGGCACCTCCACGCTGAACTTAACCTGCGAAGAATGACACACACAGGTAGCCCTAAAATTGAATATTCTGGACTCCTTGCGAAAGGGGCATGAATATTCTTGTAACAGATTTTTCGAACTTTATCAATACAGCATTCGTCTGAACCCCATCCTCTGCTTGCTCCCTGCCTTACTCCGATTCCTTCCAACTATCCCGCTGTTAACAAATGGTATTCGAAGCCTTCCTTCCTTGGTTCCTCGCTTGTTCTTCACCTGATCTGGGAACGTGATCCCCGACGGCTGATTGTTCGCCGCTCTGCGCCTCGCATGCGGAGCGAGTGATCCCGGAAGTCCGTGCCGAGGTTGTTCCGGTCAGTGACGAGCATAGTGGGCGGATCTGAGTTTGGCTTTGGAGCCGCACGAAATCGACCACGCCCACTTCACCAGGTTCCGTCGGCAGCAAGGCGCGATGGATCCGAACATCAAGTTGCTTCTCGACGAGATGAAGTCATTGCGTTCGTCTGTGGAGAAGCGCTTCAGTGATATGGAGTCGACGTTGGGAAGGGTGGAGTCGACCTTGAGCAAGCGGATCGGATCTGTGGAACTGTTCGTCTCGGATCGCTTTGCTAAAATCGAAGATGCAGCCAAGGTGTTCGACGCTTGGAAGCCCGAGATCGAAGCGTCCGTGAAGGAGTTGCGCCAGGAGCTTGGTGGCGGCTACAAGTCTGATGAAGCGGTGGAGTGTTTGCGGGAGGAGATGATGGCGCTGCGTAAATCAGTCAGTCGAGTGGTTCTCGATTCGGCTCCATCTTCTTCGGCGAGCATCCTGCAACAACCCGTGGTGACCGCAGCAACCTCCGCTGCTGGGCATCCGGTCACCGGCCCGGTGTTTGGGCGCCCGCGTGGAACAGAACTACCGGGGACACGAGTCCTCGACTCGGTCTCCGGTCAAGGGTATGTTACCGATTCCTCTTCCTACTCCTCTGCCCCAGCCGAGTTTGCATCGTTCCTTTTCCGAGTCTATGTTGGATAGGGATGAAAACGAACGAAATTTTTCCCGTTCCGAACCGACCGTTTTTCCATATTTGACCCCGTCTGTTTCCGTATTTTCGGAAAAATCCGGAAATGGTACGGAATCCGGAATGGAGTTTCTCGAATCAGATCGGAAGTAGAAATGATGTTTTTCCGTCCGTATTTTCGGAATTCTATATTTGGTCGAAATTTTCCGGATTTGAATCCAGAATTTTACTGGACTTCACAGGATTGACATCTTTTATTTGAAAAAATCAATATCTTTTTATTCTTAGCTCTAAATATATCAAATAATATATCCATTTCGGGAGAGGGATATATTATTCCTAGCTCCAATAATATCAGGCTTAGGGCGGCGGCGGCAGCCCAGCGTCTGAGAGCGAGAGGGGAGCGAGAGAGAGAACGAGGAGTCACACAGGCGCATTCCTAAGGAGACTGGTGATATAAAAATATACACATACCACTTTCTAACAAATACTCCCTCTGTCCCTGAAAGAATCAATTTCTAGAGCAAAAATTTGTCCCCAAAAGAATCAATCTCTAGAGTTAAAAGGTCTGCTGACCAACTTTATTCCTCCTCGAATCCTGATTACATTTAATCACAGCCCCACCCCGCCTCCCCCAAATTCTCCAATCTGAAGCCACTTTGGCTGCTAAGACCAATGGAGAGCTCTATACGGTGATACCACGTTAATACTTTAAAAACACTGCTTAATTAAAGAGTCTTGGTAATTCAAAAGCTATGTTCGGTTGATCGTTTTTACGACTGATTTCGGCTGTTTCAATAGTGTTCTGTGAGAGAGAATAAGCCGAAGTACGACTGATAAGCCGGCTGATAACAAGGGGTATTATAGTCTTTTCTCTTGTTCACTAATCTGTCCTAAAATTGCTAGTAATTGATTCTTTAATAGACAGAGGGAGTATTTTAAAAGAAACAAGTGGTCAAAGTTACGTTTTTGAAGACCGTATTGCTGTCCGAAACGACATTATTGCTAATATGGAGGGAGTATATACCACGGTGTATGGTTCAATAATAAATACTCCTCATGCCTGCCTTGCCTACTATTAGGAGTTTCAAATAAATAATTTAGTCGACCTTTGCTTTGCCAATCCCTGCCCTCACGCGTGTTCTCCACCACCATCATCCATCCCTATTTGATTAAGGTTATCTTCCTTAATTAAGATAAGGATCGGATACCCTAAGCTCATCTTAGTAGCTTACTGTGTAAAGCAACTAATAAGTATATGTAATAATCAAAGCATATAACGACATAATTTGAGATATCTTAGGATCTACACATCGTTTTTTTTTGTTTCTTTCTTTTCACAAAGCACTCGGGTCACCTCCTTCCTTCAGCTGGACTAAAAACACAAAAGAGCCTATACTCTGCATTGTGGTGCATGCAACTACTCATGGTCGTCGTCATCCGTCTTCTTCAAATAAATCACTAAAGAGCTTGTGATTTCACCCAAAAAGGAGTTTGAATTAACAGTGTCATGTCCACATTGCCTGCTGAATGCCAACAACCAAATAGTGAGTCGCCGCCACGATAATCCACTATCTACGCGTACTAGCGTACCATCTCTATCTCACAAAGGATGTAATTCTGAAATTGGTCTAAGTCAAGCTACCTTAAGTTCGACTAAATTTATATATATGTGTATATAGAAAATAATATCGATATTTATGACTCTAAATAATATACTCATCAAGTGTATTTGATGATACTTATTTAGTATAATAAATATTGATATCTTTTTTATAGAAATTTGATCAAATTTTAAATCGCTTGAATTAGCATTGTTCTGTAGTTATTACATCTTTTCTAGGACAAAGAGAGTATATATATTTCATTCAAAGTAATTAAATACTCCTATACTAATAACACTAAATAATTTAAAATAATATTTATATCTATGATAATAATTTAAAATTATATTTATATCTATGATAATAATTTATATTTAGATATATTCTAACTCAAACACACTATGAACTATTTATATTCATAGTACAGTTATAAACCATTTTTTTATATAAAAATAGTGCTACACATATAATTTTTATAAAAAAGTTCAACATATCGAGTAGTGGAGGTTAGTAGGCTTCTCTTGTCTTTAAATATTCTTTTGGAGTAAACATATATAGATAATTATAGTTAAACGTTAATATCCCCTTGAATTTATCCCAAAGGCCTCCACTTTGTTCTGGAGCACATGATCCTTTTGGTAAAAAACCCACCATGGAAAGCCAGAAAGCAGACGTGCACGCATTTTTCTTAAAGCAGCTAATAAAGTTAATATATGATACATATTGGGAAAATACGTAATTAAACAGAACGTGCTATGCATGAAAGATTGATAAACTCTTTTGAATTTTTGAATATATATCCTATAACGTAGAGAAGCCATGTGCCCAATGCATATGTATTCACTATAGAAAACTGCTAGTTTGTCGAGTGCCACAGACTTGGCCGAGTGTTGCACTCGGAAAAGAGCTGGTTTGCCGAGTGTCATAGAGGATCTGGCACTCGGCAAAGAGGGGCACTAGGCAAAGACCCTCTTTGCCGAGTGCAACACTCTGCAAAAATAAAGGCCGAGCAAGCCCACACCGTTAGATTTTTTTAAGAAAATGTCTTTGTCGAGTGCCTTTCCCGACACTCGTAAAACACGTCTTTACCGGAATGAGATTTGCCGGAAGGTCTTTGCTGAGTGTTGCACTCAGCAAAGGCTTTGCCTAGTGCAACTGACACTCGGCAAAGTATGCAGCTCCTGTAGTGACTTAAATCCATTTCATTTCATTATTAATATCTTGATGGTACGGTGTTCATCATCTCGATATGATTATTGTTCTGAAGACAGCTGCTGGGACATGGCTCTGGCTGTAACCTGTACAGAGAGGTCGTTCATTCCCATGCAAATTTAAAAAGAAAAACCTCCCATGAGCTGAGCGACAGTTTAAAAGGCCATCCAACAGGGGTACCACTGCACCTGCAGCACTTGGGTTGGGATGCATCGACAAGAGCATGCATGAAACGCAGCAGCCGGCCGTCATCAGCTAGTAGATAGCGCAGTAAGCAGCAGCCTAGCACAGCAATGGCAATGGCAGCGCCGGTAGTGGCAGCAGCAGTGCTCCTTCTGCTCCTGCAACTGGCCTCCTGCTTCTACCCCAGCGTGATCCTCGCCGATGCGGTGCTCGGTCGGAAGGCGGGCCTCGTCGTCGACGGCGACGACGAGCCGGCGGAGAATAAAGAGAATGCTATTAATGCGGCGGCGCCGGCTGCTGGGCCGGGGAGGTACGCCGTGATCTTCGACGCCGGCAGCACGGGGACGCGGATGCACGTCTTCAGGTTCGACAAGAAGATGGACCTCGTCGGGATTGGCCACCGCATCGAGTTCTTCGCCAAGGTACGTTACACAGCAGATCGTCGAACGACGAGCCCGTCTTTCTATTTCTATTTCTCCATGGTACGTCGTTGGCCGATCGGTACAAGAACAAGAAGCAGCTGCCGGTCAGTACTGCATGTTAATTGTTATTGTGTACTAGTTGTGTACACTGCTAACAACAGTATATATGTTATTGTTACTGACCGAGCAATAATGACCATGTAGACAGCATTACCGGGCGAGCTGTTTATTTCCCGAGTGTCTAGGGCTTTGCCAAGTGCATCTAGGAAAACACTTGGCAAAAAATAAAGCACTCGATCGGCATGTTAATTTGTTGGTGCAGGTGAAACCTGGGCTAAGCTCATATGCTGGGCAACCCCAAGAGGCCGCAAACTCCATACTACCTCTCGTCAACAAGGCCAAGAGGATTGTTCCTTCGCAGCTAATGGAGAAAACCCCTCTCAAGCTAGGAGTATGTGAAGAAAATTGCTAATATTTCAAAATTAGCAATAACAAAAAGGTTATTTGTAGATCATCCCGGTCCTAATGTTTTCTTTTATTGTACCAATCGAATCTTCAGGCAACTGCTGGATTGAGACTTATCGGAGACGAACAAGCATACAACACTACTACAACAGAAATGAGCTTTAGCCCCGATCGGCAAGGGCCTTTAGCCCCGGTTGCCGAGCCGGGACTACGTTTCCGGGACTAAAGGCCCCCCTTTAGTCCCGGCTCCGTTCACCGGGGCTAAAGCCCCCCCTTTAGTCCCGGTTGGTAATACCAGCCGGGACTAAAGGGTGCTGCCAGCGGTGCCCCGCAGCAGCACCCTTTAGCCCCGGCTGGTATTACCAGCCGGGACTAAAGGGTCCCCTGGTTTTTTCTTTTTTATTTTATTTCAGTTCTGTTTTAGTTTTGTTTATTTATTTAATAGGTTTTCAATATGTATTCTTTGCTGCTATATATAATTTATATATATTAGCAACACAATAAGCTTATTGCATGCATATATAATTGAACTATAGAACTACATATATATATATAAAATATATGTACATAAAATTACAAGCAATATACATAGAGAAGTTGTCCAAATATCTATCTACAAGTTGTACTCCAAAGTTAGTACTGTAAACCTATTACAAGTTGTACTCCATCTAAAGATCTACAGGGCATACAAATGATCATCATTGTTTGGAATCAACTTCTCGTTGGTATTATAGTAGAACTCGCCGTTTGGATTTATGACTTGTTCCCGAAGAAATCCTGCTATTGTCTCTTGTATTGCTTTCAATTGGCCTTGTAGCATCACTTTTTGCTTCAACCAGTCAGTCTTCAATTGAATTAAGAAGATATTAGTATATCTATATTATCAATATTAAGTCTATAAAAAATGAAAAGAAACATGTTACGTACTTTGATGATTTCTTCAGGAATTCTATTTGATTCTATCATCATGTACTCGCAAACATAGAATCCACATAAGTTGGTACCCTGTTTTTGTCTCAAAATCCACTGTAGAATGAAAAGATTCATCTCGTAATAAAGATATGATATATGACATGATAATAAAGATACACGTACATTGACGAAGGTGTAAACTTACTGGTAGTCGTGGCTTTATTGTAAGGCCTTACACTGACTCATATGTTCCCGAGCAATGAATTTTTCCCAAACCCTAATCCGGCCAATGAAACATTAATAGTTGGATCATTATTATTAATTAGTATACATATATACAAGCTTAGTCTATACTTTAAGCATGCAAGCTAGGGATCGAAAAATTACCTTTGGAGGATGTCTATCATATCTTGGTAATCTTCTTGCGGTTTGCTCAACGAGTCATAGATTAACACATTGCTGTGTTTGAGATCGATGACCATCAGTATCCAGTGATAGCTGTTCATACACATGATTCATATATATAGATTATTAGGGTTAAGTAAAATAAAATGTGCACATACTTATTATTAACTATATATGTCTCACGCACTTAAAGTTGTATGGGAAGAGAATTCTTTCTCTATCTTTTTGGTTCACGAAGAACCTCATGAGATTGTACACGACTCATCGCTCCAAGTCGCTGAAGGGTTTGGAGCCTTGAAAACCACATATGGATCAACAAACCCAACAGAATTGTCATGTTTATCTCTGAGCTGAGTCATCTGATACCTGCAATATCGAGTCGATCCACAAGTATGTGTGTAAGAATACTACATACTTATACACTACTAGAGAGTTCAATGAAAACTATAAAAGAAACACTTACAAACAATAGCAGCTAAGGAGCGATTTGTCCAGTGCGTCCATATGACATAGCTGGTGTAATTCCTCCATCTGGACTAAGATTAGGTCATCGCCACGGAAGTAGTGATGGTTCCGAATTCGGACAGAAATCCAATTGACATCACCGTCTTTAGAAGCCTCCATGCACCATTTGTTGATTGCAAACATCTGCGTACCAAGTACATGTAAGTGATTGGGGTTCATTAGACTCCTGCCCGGTGCAAAATTTCTCCTCCATTCATCAACTACTTCCGCTCGTGGAAACTCCAGCCCAGTAGCAATATTTTGAATCGTGTCGTACGGGACCGCTGTCAATGAAAAAATTTCAATTGAGTCCATCTCAGACAAAGTGGTCTCTCCAGATTTCGCTGTACTCTGCCCATGTTTGAACCATACTGATTTTGCACAAATAACGGGGACAAAGGTCTTGATGTTTCCCCGAGCTGTGGAACACCCTTTCCCACTTTCTTCTTGCTGGATTGTTGTTCTTTTGCAGACTTCATTAGAGAGCGTTCGTAATCTGATTTTCGCGGAGCCTTTCGGGCTTCACGCATCTTGATACCATGTTGGTCCACCCTTTTCCTTAACTCCGTGGGTTTAACAAGAGGTAAGGCTTCTCGGGTTTCTCTTCGCTTTAGCAGCGGCCTCACATTCCTCTAAAAAATTTCGCACATCTTTTTTCACCGAAATTTCTAACTCCTCATCAGTCTTTTCATAAGCTAATTTCTCCTGGGCTTTTTTTCCTGATGCAGGAGCCTTCTTTTTTGGAGGTGGGGCCTTCGGTTCGTGGCGGCGGACCGCTTCTTAGGGCCGCGCGGTGGAGGCGGGGGTGTTGGAGCCCGCTGTGGAGGAGATGGTGGGGCCGGTGGCGGTGTTGGAGCCCGCTGGAGGTTGTGGCGTTGGAGCCGCGGTGGAGGAGATGTAGGGCCGGTGGCGGTGTTGGAGCCCGCAGTGGAGGTTGTGGCGTTGGAGCCCGCGGTGGAGGAGATGGTGGGGCCGGTGGCGGTGTTGGAGATCTTGTGCAGGAGATGGGGTTGAAGTCGTGTCCTCCAACACATCGTCACTGCCCGCAACACTATGATGTGCTGGGGAATGACAAACTGGACTATAGTTCCTACTACGCAAAACAACGAATGATGTGAGCATCCAATTAATATTACATATAGGAAGTTAGTGTAATAAAAATTGTTTCTCGTTCACGCGCACTACCTATGGTGAGGATCTTGATCAGTAGGAGGAGGTTGCGGTGGTGACACTCCAGGAATAATAATGAAGCGCTTGCGCCAGCAAATAAATGTCTTCTCCGCTTCACCTAAAGTCTTCTCCCCATCTCCCCCTTCGATTTCCAGTGCCACGCTGCCACAACCTGTCTCAACCCTATCCACCGAGACGCTAGCGTATCCGGCTGGCACTAGTTGACCATGGATTCTTGGTGTTCTTGTGCGGTCGATAGGGTTTACAACACCGATAGCCACCTTTTTCGTGGCATTTCCATCTGGAATGTGCAGCTCACAAGTAGTAAAAGGTTCTTTAACGTCATCCACGGGAAGCGTAGCTTGGAGTCATCTTGAATGGTTGGTACTTCCGTGGAGGCGCAACTGCTTTTCATCTGACCTGGGGGGCTAATGTTCGCTTGAGGCTGTTGTGATGATGTACCTTGCCCACTTGTCATTTGACTAAGTGCCGCTTGCACTTGCCTTTTGATTTCCTCCTGCATCCATTCTTCACGAGCTTTGTCACGCTCTTGTGTTTGAAGAACATACTCCTCCAACTTGTAGATCCGCTCTGCCTCCTCGTCCTTCTTTCTCTGGTGGCTTCTGTAACTTTCTCGATCCGCTTCGAAGGAATTAAGAAAAGTTTAACCTGATACATCCAGAAGTTTTGTTCAACATTCAGTTAGGTTGCTCACTAGAAAGTCAGATTATGGAAGCTCAGAAGTCAGATAAAGGAGTTGCTCATATCAAGCAAAAGATGTTAAAGATCCTTTAACTTCTTTTAAGTTGGATGAACAAGGAGTGTTATGGTTCAGGGATCGTCTTGTCGTGCCAAAGAACAAAGATCTCAAGGATAAAATCTTAGATGAGGCCCACTTATCTAAGTTATCTCTTCACCCAATGAGCAGTAAGATATATCATGATCTACAATCTCGTTTTTGGTGGACCAAGATGAAGAAAGAGATAGCGGCCTATGTTGCAAGGTGTGATACTTGTTGCAGAGTTAAGGCAGTGCATATGAAACCTGCAGGGTTGTTACAACCGTTATCTGTGCCTGTTTGGAAATGGGAAGACATCAGTATGGATTTCATAACTGGATTACCCACCTCGGAAAAAGGGAATGATTCCATTTGGGTAATAGTGGATCGTTTGACCAAATCTGCTCACTTTATTCCAGTCAAAACCGGATATCGACCGCCTCGGTATGCAGATATTTACATCAAAGAGATTGTGCGTTTACACGGAATACCAAAGACAATTGTTTCAGATCGTGGATCTCAGTTCACAGCGCACTTTTGGCAGCAGTTACATAAAGGTTTGGGAACGAAGTTGATTCACAGTACAGCTTATCATCCTCAGACCGCAGGTCAAACCGAAAGAGTGAATCAAGTGCTTGAAGATATGCTCAGAGCTTGTGTGTTATCCTCCAAAGGATCATGGGAATCATGGCTACCGTTAGCAGAGTTCTCGTACAATAATAGCTATCAAGAGAGTATCAAGATGGCACCATTTGAAGCTCTATATGGGCGTAAGTGTGTGACTCCGTTAAACTGGATTGAATCAGGGGAAAGGAGATATTTTGGAATTGACTTCGTGGCAGAAGCCGAGAAAAAGGTCCAGATCATTCATCAACTTTTACAAGCAGCACAATCCCGACAGAAAAGTTATGCCGATAAAAGAAGAAGACCGTTGGAGTTTAAGGAGGGAGATCATGTTTACCTAAAAGTAACTCCGATGAGGGGAGTACAAAGGTTCGGTATTAAAAAGAAGCTAGCCCCAAGATATGTTGGACCATATCGTATCTTGAAAAGAAAAGGAGAAGTATCTTATCAACTTCAGTTACCCGAAGCTATGAGTTCGATCTTTCCAGTTTTTCATGTTTCACAGTTAAAGAAGTGTCTACGTGTACCGGAAGAAAGAATAGAACCTCAGGAGTTGAAGCTAGCTTCAGACCTCACATATCAAGAGCAACCCGTGCGAGTTTTGGACAGCAAAGAAGAGTAACTCGCAGTCGCTTAGTAAAGGTGTATAAAGTTCTATGGAGTCGTCATGATGACGGAGATGCAACTTGGGAAACGGAAGACTATCTCCAGAAAGTTTATCCATCGTTCCATAAGCAATGGTCAGTAAATCTCGGGACGAGATTTCTTTAAGGGGGGAAGGGCTGTAACACCTCTGGTGTTAAGCTAGCATGACATCATTTCTCATCATGCATAATCATCTCATGATCATGAAGCATTCATATGTTATTCTTTTTCTCACATAAAATGTCATTTCATGTGTTTGCTTGCTTATAAGTTTGCTTGGATGAAGTGTTTCTTGTCTTGCTTGGGAGTGGTTAAGTCTTTCTAACCATCTAACCTGGTTGAGAAGTCAAAATGAAGGCATGGTTATGCTGGACATTTTGCCTAATCAAGTAGTTAAACCCTAGTCAACCCTATAGAGCCTCTAAAGTCCTTTTGTTTGACTAACAAAGACCTCCTTGTTAAAAGCTTTGCATGGCTGTGGGCCCTTAAGCAAAAGTGTGTAGAATTTAGTATAGAACAAAAGTTGTTTAAGGACCAACTCATGAAAATGGGTTTAGCATGGTGTTTTAGGGTCCACAAGACAGAATTGGAAGGGTTTTAGACTTGGAAATTTTCCTAAGTCCTAACTCTGAAAACCAGTTCGGTCAGGCCATGTTTGGCATCGATCTGAGCCCAACCCAAGCCGAACCAGTGATCAATCCTATAACCGAAGTTGCAGTCGGTGTATAGCTCTAACCAATGGTGCAGTTGGTTTAGCGTTTGATGGAGTGGTTAGTGAGTTAATCGCGTTTGAAGTTGGGCCGTCAGTCGGCCCAGGGCTTAACTGAATCGCCCGATTCAGTTCAAACCCCGGCCAGCGCGTCGTGGCCGACCGCGCGCAGGGGAAGAACGCCGCGTGGCGTTCGATTCCCGGCCAAAGCCAGCCAGCGAGCGCGGCGTGGCGAGCCTTAACCGCCCGCGCACGCTCTCCTCCGCCAGAGCGCGCTCTCCCTCCCTCTCTGCCTCACTCCAAGCTCTCGCCGGCGACCGCGCGGGCGAAAAGGGGGAAGTCCGCCGTCCGCCGTCGTTTCGCCGTGCATTCGCCAAGCAAACCGCACCGCTAGCCTCGCCTTGGTC
>VDCT01001101.1:0-15506 GCA_009763385.1 Coix lacryma-jobi var. lacryma-jobi | reverse complement strand
TTCATGAACTAGTTCACCATCAATTTGAATCCCAGCGGCTGATAGTAGATGAGTAAATGCTTCTTGAATTCCTCAATTCAACATCCGGCCTGACAAAATGGTCGATTTTTGGACTCGGTTTCATTTTGCGCGACAAACTGTTATCTCGAAATGCCTCCAGGTGGGCTCCTACACTACTCTACCTTCTTCATGAACTAGTTAACCATCAATTTGAACCCCAAGTGGCTGATCAGTAGCTGAGTAAATGCTTCCTCAATTCGGCAATTTCTACATCTGGCCTGATAAAAGGTTAATTTTGGGACTCGGTTTCATTTCGCGCTACAAACTGTTATATCGAAATGCCTCCAGGTGGGCACCTACACTACTCTACCTTCTTCATGAACTAGTTAACCATCAATTTGAACCCAGTGGCTAACAGTAGCTGAGTAATGCTTCCTGAATTCATCAATTTCTATGGCTGGCTAGATAAAACGGTTGATTCTGGGACTCAGTTTCATTTCGCAGACAACTGTTATATCGAGAATGCCTACCAGGTGGGCACCTACACTACTCTACCTTCTTCATGAACTAGTTAACCATAAATTTGAACCCCAGCGGCTGACAGTAGCTGAGTAAATGCTTCCTGAATTCCTCAATTTCTATAGCTAGCTAATAAAAGGTCGATTTGGACTCGGTTTTATTTCGCGTGACAACTGTTATATCGAAATGCCACCAGGTGGGCACCTACACTACTCTACCTTCTTCATGAACTAGTTAACCATAAATTTGAACCCCAGCGGCTGATAGTAGATGACTAAATGCTTCCTAAATTCCTCAATTTCTACGTGTGGCCTGATAAAAAGGTCAATTTTGGGACTCAATTTCATTTCGCGCGACAAACTGTTATATCAAAATGCCTCCAGGCGGGTGCCTACATTACTCTACCTTCTTCATGAACTAGTTAACCATCAATCTAAACCCCAGAGGCTGACAGTAGATGAGCAAATGCTTCCTGAATTCCTCAATTTCTACGTCTGGCCTGATAAAAAGGTCGATTTTGGGACTCGATTTCATTTCGCGCGACAAACTGTTATATCAAAAATGCCTCCAGGTGGGTGCCTACATTACTCTACCTTCTTCATGACCTAGTTAACCATCAATTTTAACCCCAGCGGCTGACAGTAGCTGAGTAAATGCTTCCTCAGTTCAGCAATTTCTACTTCTGGCCTGATAAAAAGGTCAATTTTGGGACTCGGTTCATTTCGCGCGACAAACTGTTATATCGAAATGCCACCAGGTGGGCACCTACACTACTCTACCTTCTTCATGAACTAGTTCACCATCAATTTGAACCCCAGCGGCTGACAGTAGCTAAGTAAATGCTTCCTGGATTCAACAATTTCTACGTCTGGCCTGATAAAAATGTAAATTTTGGGACTCGGTTTTCTTTCGCGCGACAAACTGTTATCTCGAAATGCCTCCAGGTGGGCACCTACACTACTCTACCTTCTTCATGAACTAGTTCGCCATCAATTTGAACCCCAGCGACTGACAGTAGATGAGTAAATGCTTCCTGAATCTGGCAATTTCTACGTCTGGCCTGATAAAAAGGTTGATTTTGGGACTCGGTTTTATTTCACGCGACAAACTGTTATATCAAAATGCCTCCAGCTGGGCACCTACACTACTCTACCTTCTTCATGAACTAGTTCACCATCAATTTGAACCCCAGCGGCCGATAGTAGATGAGTAAATGCTTCATGAATTCCTCAATTTCTACATCTGGCCTGATAAAATGGTCGATTTTGGGACTCGGTTTCATTTCGCTTGACAAACTGTTATATCGAAATGCCTCCAGGTGGGCACCTACACTACTCTACCTTCTTCATGAACTAGTTCACCATCAATTTGAACCCCAGCGGCTGATAGTAGATGAGTAAATGCTTCTTGAATTCCTCAATTCAACATCCGGCCTGACAAAATGGTCGATTTTGGGACTCGGTTTCTTTTCGTGCGACAAACTGTTATCTCGAAATGCCTCCAGGTGGGCTCCTACACTGCTCTACCTTCTTCATGAACTAGTTAACCATCAATTTGAACCCCAGTGGCTGATAGTAGATGAGTAAATGCTTCCTGAATCTGGCAATTTCTACATCTGGCATCATAAAAAGGTCGATTTTGGGACTCGGTTTTATTTCGTGCGACAAACTGTTATATCGAAATGCCTCCAGGTGGATGCCAACATTACTCTACCTTCTTCATGAACTAGTTAACCATCAATTTGAACCCCAATGGCTGACAGTAGCTGAGTAAATGCTTCCTCAATTCGGCAATTTCTCCTTCTGGCCTGATAAAAAGGTTAATTTTGGGACTCGGTTTCATTTCGCGCTACAAACTGTTATATCGAAATGCCTCCAGGTGGGCACCTACACTGCTCTACCTTCTTCATGAACTAGTTAACCATCAATTTGAACCCCAGTGGCTGATAGTAGATGAGTAAATGCTTCCTGAATCTGGCAATTTCTATGTCTGGCCTGATAAAAAGGTCGATTTTGGGACTCGGTTTTATTTCGCGCGACAAACTGTTATCTCGAAATGCCTCCAGGTGGGTACCTACACTACTCTACCTTCTTCATGAACTAGTTCGCCATCAATTTGAACCCCAGCGACTGACAGTAGATGAGTAAATGCTTCCTGAATCTGGCAATTTCTATGTCTGGCCTGATAAAAAGGTTGATTTTGGGACTCGGTTTTATTTCACGCGACAAACTGTTATATCAAAATGCCTCCAGCTGGGCACCTACACTACTCTACCTTCTTCATGAACTAGTTCACCATCAATTTGAACCCCAGCGGCCGATAGTAGATGAGTAAATGCTTCATGAATTCCTCAATTTCTACATCTGGCCTGATAAAATGGTCGATTTTGGGACTCGGTTTCATTTCGCGTGACAAACTGTTATATCGAAATGCCTCCAGGTGGGCACCTACACTACTCTACCTTCTTCATGAACTAGTTCACCATCAATTTGAATCCCAGCGGCTGATAGTAGATGAGTAAATGCTTCTTGAATTCCTCAATTCAACATCCGGCCTGACAAAATGGTCGATTTTTGGACTCGGTTTCATTTTGCGCGACAAACTGTTATCTCGAAATGCCTCCAGGTGGGCTCCTACACTGCTCTACCTTCTTCATGAACTAGTTAACCATCAATTTGAACCCCAGTGGCTGATAGTAGCTGAGTAAATGCTTCCTCAATTCGGCAATTTCTACATCTGGCCTGATAAAAAGGTTAATTTTGGGACTCGGTTTCATTTCGCGCTACAAACTGTTATATCGAAATGCCTCCAGGTGGGCACCTACACTACTCTACCTTCTTCATGAACTAGTTAACCATCAATTTGAACCCAGTGGCTAACAGTAGCTGAGTAAATGCTTCCTGAATTCATCAATTTCTATGGCTGGCTAGATAAAACGGTTGATTCTGGGACTCAGTTTCATTTCGCACGACAAACTGTTATATCGAGATGCCTCCAGGTGGGCACCTACATTACTCTACCTTCTTCATGAACTAGTTAACCATCAATTTGAACCCCAGCGGCTGACAGTAGCTGAGTAAATGCTTCCTGAATTCCTCAATTTCTATAGCTAGCCTAATAAAAAGGTCGATTTTGGGACTCGGTTTTATTTCGCGTGACAAACTGTTATATCGAAATGCCACCAGGTGGGCACCTACACTACTCTACCTTCTTCATGAACTAGTTAACCATAAATTTGAACCCCAGCGGCTGATAGTAGATGACTAAATGCTTCCTAAATTCCTCAATTTCTACGTGTGGCCTGATAAAAAGGTCAATTTTGGGACTCAATTTCATTTCGCGCGACAAACTGTTATATCAAAATGCCTCCAGGCGGGTGCCTACATTACTCTACCTTCTTCATGAACTAGTTAACCATCAATCTAAACCCCAGAGGCTGACAGTAGATGAGCAAATGCTTCCTGAATTCCTCAATTTCTACGTCTGGCCTGATAAAAAGGTCGATTTTGGGACTCGATTTCATTTCGCGCGACAAACTGTTATATCAAAAATGCCTCCAGGTGGGTGCCTACATTACTCTACCTTCTTCATGACCTAGTTAACCATCAATTTTAACCCCAGCGGCTGACAGTAGCTGAGTAAATGCTTCCTCAGTTCAGCAATTTCTACTTCTGGCCTGATAAAAAGGTCAATTTTGGGACTCGGTTCATTTCGCGCGACAAACTGTTATATCGAAATGCCACCAGGTGGGCACCTACACTACTCTACCTTCTTCATGAACTAGTTCACCATCAATTTGAACCCCAGCGGCTGACAGTAGCTAAGTAAATGCTTCCTGGATTCAACAATTTCTACGTCTGGCCTGATAAAAATGTAAATTTTGGGACTCGGTTTTCTTTCGCGCGACAAACTGTTATCTCGAAATGCCTCCAGGTGGGCACCTACACTACTCTACCTTCTTCATGAACTAGTTCGCCATCAATTTGAACCCCAGCGACTGACAGTAGATGAGTAAATGCTTCCTGAATCTGGCAATTTCTACGTCTGGCCTGATAAAAAGGTTGATTTTGGGACTCGGTTTTATTTCACGCGACAAACTGTTATATCAAAATGCCTCCAGCTGGGCACCTACACTACTCTACCTTCTTCATGAACTAGTTCACCATCAATTTGAACCCCAGCGGCCGATAGTAGATGAGTAAATGCTTCATGAATTCCTCAATTTCTACATCTGGCCTGATAAAATGGTCGATTTTGGGACTCGGTTTCATTTCGCTTGACAAACTGTTATATCGAAATGCCTCCAGGTGGGCACCTACACTACTCTACCTTCTTCATGAACTAGTTCACCATCAATTTGAACCCCAGCGGCTGATAGTAGATGAGTAAATGCTTCTTGAATTCCTCAATTCAACATCCGGCCTGACAAAATGGTCGATTTTGGGACTCGGTTTCTTTTCGTGCGACAAACTGTTATCTCGAAATGCCTCCAGGTGGGCTCCTACACTGCTCTACCTTCTTCATGAACTAGTTAACCATCAATTTGAACCCCAGTGGCTGATAGTAGATGAGTAAATGCTTCCTGAATCTGGCAATTTCTACATCTGGCATCATAAAAAGGTCGATTTTGGGACTCGGTTTTATTTCGTGCGACAAACTGTTATATCGAAATGCCTCCAGGTGGATGCCAACATTACTCTACCTTCTTCATGAACTAGTTAACCATCAATTTGAACCCCAATGGCTGACAGTAGCTGAGTAAATGCTTCCTCAATTCGGCAATTTCTCCTTCTGGCCTGATAAAAAGGTTAATTTTGGGACTCGGTTTCATTTCGCGCTACAAACTGTTATATCGAAATGCCTCCAGGTGGGCACCTACACTGCTCTACCTTCTTCATGAACTAGTTAACCATCAATTTGAACCCCAGTGGCTGATAGTAGATGAGTAAATGCTTCCTGAATCTGGCAATTTCTATGTCTGGCCTGATAAAAAGGTCGATTTTGGGACTCGGTTTTATTTCGCGCGACAAACTGTTATCTCGAAATGCCTCCAGGTGGGTACCTACACTACTCTACCTTCTTCATGAACTAGTTCGCCATCAATTTGAACCCCAGCGACTGACAGTAGATGAGTAAATGCTTCCTGAATCTGGCAATTTCTATGTCTGGCCTGATAAAAAGGTTGATTTTGGGACTCGGTTTTATTTCACGCGACAAACTGTTATATCAAAATGCCTCCAGCTGGGCACCTACACTACTCTACCTTCTTCATGAACTAGTTCACCATCAATTTGAACCCCAGCGGCCGATAGTAGATGAGTAAATGCTTCATGAATTCCTCAATTTCTACATCTGGCCTGATAAAATGGTCGATTTTGGGACTCGGTTTCATTTCGCGTGACAAACTGTTATATCGAAATGCCTCCAGGTGGGCACCTACACTACTCTACCTTCTTCATGAACTAGTTCACCATCAATTTGAATCCCAGCGGCTGATAGTAGATGAGTAAATGCTTCTTGAATTCCTCAATTCAACATCCGGCCTGACAAAATGGTCGATTTTTGGACTCGGTTTCATTTTGCGCGACAAACTGTTATCTCGAAATGCCTCCAGGTGGGCTCCTACACTGCTCTACCTTCTTCATGAACTAGTTAACCATCAATTTGAACCCCAGTGGCTGATAGTAGCTGAGTAAATGCTTCCTCAATTCGGCAATTTCTACATCTGGCCTGATAAAAAGGTTAATTTTGGGACTCGGTTTCATTTCGCGCTACAAACTGTTATATCGAAATGCCTCCAGGTGGGCACCTACACTACTCTACCTTCTTCATGAACTAGTTAACCATCAATTTGAACCCAGTGGCTAACAGTAGCTGAGTAAATGCTTCCTGAATTCATCAATTTCTATGGCTGGCTAGATAAAACGGTTGATTCTGGGACTCAGTTTCATTTCGCACGACAAACTGTTATATCGAGATGCCTCCAGGTGGGCACCTACATTACTCTACCTTCTTCATGAACTAGTTAACCATCAATTTGAACCCCAGCGGCTGACAGTAGCTGAGTAAATGCTTCCTGAATTCCTCAATTTCTATAGCTAGCCTAATAAAAAGGTCGATTTTGGGACTCGGTTTTATTTCGCGTGACAAACTGTTATATCGAAATGCCACCAGGTGGGCACCTACACTACTCTACCTTCTTCATGAACTAGTTAACCATAAATTTGAACCCCAGCGGCTGATAGTAGATGACTAAATGCTTCCTAAATTCCTCAATTTCTACGTGTGGCCTGATAAAAAGGTCAATTTTGGGACTCAATTTCATTTCGCGCGACAAACTGTTATATCAAAATGCCTCCAGGCGGGTGCCTACATTACTCTACCTTCTTCATGAACTAGTTAACCATCAATCTAAACCCCAGAGGCTGACAGTAGATGAGCAAATGCTTCCTGAATTCCTCAATTTCTACGTCTGGCCTGATAAAAAGGTCGATTTTGGGACTCGATTTCATTTCGCGCGACAAACTGTTATATCAAAAATGCCTCCAGGTGGGTGCCTACATTACTCTACCTTCTTCATGACCTAGTTAACCATCAATTTTAACCCCAGCGGCTGACAGTAGCTGAGTAAATGCTTCCTCAGTTCAGCAATTTCTACTTCTGGCCTGATAAAAAGGTCAATTTTGGGACTCGGTTCATTTCGCGCGACAAACTGTTATATCGAAATGCCACCAGGTGGGCACCTACACTACTCTACCTTCTTCATGAACTAGTTCACCATCAATTTGAACCCCAGCGGCTGACAGTAGCTAAGTAAATGCTTCCTGGATTCAACAATTTCTACGTCTGGCCTGATAAAAATGTAAATTTTGGGACTCGGTTTTCTTTCGCGCGACAAACTGTTATCTCGAAATGCCTCCAGGTGGGCACCTACACTACTCTACCTTCTTCATGAACTAGTTTCGCCATCAATTTGAACCCCAGCGACTGACAGTAGATGAGTAAATGCTTCCTGAATCTGGCAATTTCTACGTCTGGCCTGATAAAAAGGTTGATTTTGGGACTCGGTTTTATTTCACGCGACAAACTGTTATATCAAAATGCCTCCAGCTGGGCACCTACACTACTCTACCTTCTTCATGAACTAGTTCACCATCAATTTGAACCCCAGCGGCCGATAGTAGATGAGTAAATGCTTCATGAATTCCTCAATTTCTACATCTGGCCTGATAAAATGGTCGATTTTGGGACTCGGTTTCATTTCGCTTGACAAACTGTTATATCGAAATGCCTCCAGGTGGGCACCTACACTACTCTACCTTCTTCATGAACTAGTTCACCATCAATTTGAACCCCAGCGGCTGATAGTAGATGAGTAAATGCTTCTTGAATTCCTCAATTCAACATCCGGCCTGACAAAATGGTCGATTTTGGGACTCGGTTTCTTTTCGTGCGACAAACTGTTATCTCGAAATGCCTCCAGGTGGGCTCCTACACTGCTCTACCTTCTTCATGAACTAGTTAACCATCAATTTGAACCCCAGTGGCTGATAGTAGATGAGTAAATGCTTCCTGAATCTGGCAATTTCTACATCTGGCATCATAAAAAGGTCGATTTTGGGACTCGGTTTTATTTCGTGCGACAAACTGTTATATCGAAATGCCTCCAGGTGGATGCCAACATTACTCTACCTTCTTCATGAACTAGTTAACCATCAATTTGAACCCCAATGGCTGACAGTAGCTGAGTAAATGCTTCCTCAATTCGGCAATTTCTCCTTCTGGCCTGATAAAAAGGTTAATTTTGGGACTCGGTTTCATTTCGCGCTACAAAACTGTTATATCGAAATGCCTCCAGGTGGGCACCTACACTGCTCTACCTTCTTCATGAACTAGTTAACCATCAATTTGAACCCCAGTGGCTGATAGTAGATGAGTAAATGCTTCCTGAATCTGGCAATTTCTATGTCTGGCCTGATAAAAAGGTCGATTTTGGGACTCGGTTTATTTCGCGCGACAAACTGTTATCTCGAAATGCCTCCAGGTGGGTACCTACACTACTCTACCTTCTTCATGAACTAGTTCGCCATCAATTTGAACCCCAGCGACTGACAGTAGATGAGTAAATGCTTCCTGAATCTGGCAATTTCTATGTCTGGCCTGATAAAAAGGTTGATTTTGGGACTCGGTTTTATTTCACGCGACAAACTGTTATATCAAAATGCCTCCAGCTGGGCACCTACACTACTCTACCTTCTTCATGAACTAGTTCACCATCAATTTGAACCCCAGCGGCCGATAGTAGATGAGTAAATGCTTCATGAATTCCTCAATTTCTACATCTGGCCTGATAAAATGGTCGATTTTGGGACTCGGTTTCATTTCGCGTGACAAACTGTTATATCGAAATGCCTCCAGGTGGGCACCTACACTACTCTACCTTCTTCATGAACTAGTTCACCATCAATTTGAATCCCAGCGGCTGATAGTAGATGAGTAAATGCTTCTTGAATTCCTCAATTCAACATCCGGCCTGACAAAATGGTCGATTTTTGGACTCGGTTTCATTTTGCGCGACAAACTGTTATCTCGAAATGCCTCCAGGTGGGCTCCTACACTGCTCTACCTTCTTCATGAACTAGTTAACCATCAATTTGAACCCCAGTGGCTGATAGTAGCTGAGTAAATGCTTCCTCAATTCGGCAATTTCTACATCTGGCCTGATAAAAAGGTTAATTTTGGGACTCGGTTTCATTTCGCGCTACAAACTGTTATATCGAAATGCCTCCAGGTGGGCACCTACACTACTCTACCTTCTTCATGAACTAGTTAACCATCAATTTGAACCCAGTGGCTAACAGTAGCTGAGTAAATGCTTCCTGAATTCATCAATTTCTATGGCTGGCTAGATAAAACGGTTGATTCTGGGACTCAGTTTCATTTCGCACGACAAACTGTTATATCGAGATGCCTCCAGGTGGGCACCTACATTACTCTACCTTCTTCATGAACTAGTTAACCATCAATTTGAACCCCAGCGGCTGACAGTAGCTGAGTAAATGCTTCCTGAATTCCTCAATTTCTATAGCTAGCCTAATAAAAAGGTCGATTTTGGGACTCGGTTTTATTTCGCGTGACAAACTGTTATATCGAAATGCCACCAGGTGGGCACCTACACTACTCTACCTTCTTCATGAACTAGTTAACCATAAATTTGAACCCCAGCGGCTGATAGTAGATGACTAAATGCTTCCTAAATTCCTCAATTTCTACGTGTGGCCTGATAAAAAGGTCAATTTTGGGACTCAAGTTTCATTTCGCGCGACAAACTGTTATATCAAAATGCCTCCAGGCGGGTGCCTACATTACTCTACCTTCTTCATGAACTAGTTAACCATCAATCTAAACCCCAGAGGCTGACAGTAGATGAGCAAATGCTTCCTGAATTCCTCAATTTCTACGTCTGGCCTGATAAAAAGGTCGATTTTGGGACTCGATTTCATTTCGCGCGACAAACTGTTATATCAAAAATGCCTCCAGGTGGGTGCCTACATTACTCTACCTTCTTCATGACCTAGTTAACCATCAATTTTAACCCCAGCGGCTGACAGTAGCTGAGTAAATGCTTCCTCAGTTCAGCAATTTCTACTTCTGGCCTGATAAAAAGGTCAATTTTGGGACTCGGTTCATTTCGCGCGACAAACTGTTATATCGAAATGCCACCAGGTGGGCACCTACACTACTCTACCTTCTTCATGAACTAGTTCACCATCAATTTGAACCCCAGCGGCTGACAGTAGCTAAGTAAATGCTTCCTGGATTCAACAATTTCTACGTCTGGCCTGATAAAAATGTAAATTTTGGGACTCGGTTTTCTTTCGCGCGACAAACTGTTATCTCGAAATGCCTCCAGGTGGGCACCTACACTACTCTACCTTCTTCATGAACTAGTTCGCCATCAATTTGAACCCCAGCGACTGACAGTAGATGAGTAAATGCTTCCTGAATCTGGCAATTTCTACGTCTGGCCTGATAAAAAGGTTGATTTTGGGACTCGGTTTTATTTCACGCGACAAACTGTTATATCAAAATGCCTCCAGCTGGGCACCTACACTACTCTACCTTCTTCATGAACTAGTTCACCATCAATTTGAACCCCAGCGGCCGATAGTAGATGAGTAAATGCTTCATGAATTCCTCAATTTCTACATCTGGCCTGATAAAATGGTCGATTTTGGGACTCGGTTTCATTTCGCTTGACAAACTGTTATATCGAAATGCCTCCAGGTGGGCACCTACACTACTCTACCTTCTTCATGAACTAGTTCACCATCAATTTGAACCCCAGCGGCTGATAGTAGATGAGTAAATGCTTCTTGAATTCCTCAATTCAACATCCGGCCTGACAAAATGGTCGATTTTGGGACTCGGTTTCTTTTCGTGCGACAAACTGTTATCTCGAAATGCCTCCAGGTGGGCTCCTACACTGCTCTACCTTCTTCATGAACTAGTTAACCATCAATTTGAACCCCAGTGGCTGATAGTAGATGAGTAAATGCTTCCTGAATCTGGCAATTTCTACATCTGGCATCGATAAAAAGGTCGATTTTGGGACTCGGTTTTATTTCGTGCGACAAACTGTTATATCGAAATGCCTCCAGGTGGGCACCTACACTACTCTACCTTCTTCATGAACTAGTTCACCATCAATTTGAACCCCAGCGGCTGACAGTAGATGAGTAAATGCTTCCTGAATTCCTCAATTTCTACATTCTGGCCTGATAAAAGGTTCGATTTTGGGACTCGGTTTCATTTCGCGCTGACAAACTGTTATATCGAAATGCCTCCAGGTGGGCACCTACACTACTCTACCTTCTTCATGAACTAGTTCACCATCAATTTGAACCCAGTGGCTGATAGTAGATGAGTAAATGCTTCTTGAATTCTGCAATTCACTATTCTGGCCTGACTAAAAAGGTCGATTTGGGACTCGGTTTTATTTCGCGCGACAAACTGTTATCTCGAAATGCCTCCAGGTGGGTACCTACACTACTCTACCTTCTTCATGAACTAGTTCGCCATCAATTTGAACCCCAGCGGACTGACAGTAGATGAGTAAATGCTTCCTGAATCTGGCAATTTCTATGTCTGGCCTGATAAAAAGGTTGATTTTGGGACTCGGTTTTATTTCAGCTCGACAAACTGTTATATCGAAAATGCCTCCAGCTGGGCACCTACACTACTCTACCTTCTCATGAACTAGTTCACCATCAATTTGAACCCCAGCGGCCGATAGTAGATGAGTAAATGCTTCATGAATTCCTCAATTTCTACATCTGGCCTGATAAAATGGTCGATTTTGGGACTCGGTTTCATTTCGCGTGACAAACTGTTATATCGAAATGCCTCCAGGTGGGCACCTACACTACTCTACCTTCTTCATGAACTAGTTCACCATCAATTTGAACCCCAGCGGCTGATAGTAGATGAGTAAATGCTTCCTGAATTCCTCAATTCAACATCTGGCCTGATAAAATGGTCGATTTTGGGACTCGGTTTCATTTCGCGCGACAAACTGTTATCTCGAAATGCCTCCAGGTGGGCACCTACACTACTCTACCTTCTTCATGAACTAGTTCACCATCAATTTGAACCCCAGCGGCTGATAGTAGATGAGTAAATGCTTCCTGAATCTGCAATTTCTACATCTGGCCTGATAAAAAGGTCGATTTTGGGACTCGGTTTCATTTCGCGCGACAAACTGTTATATCGAAATGCCTCCAGGTGGGCACCTACACTACTCTACCTTCTTCATGAACTAGTTCACCATCAATTTGAACCCCAGCGGCTGATAGTAGATGAGTAAATGCTTCCTGAATTCCTCAATTTCTACATCTGGCCTGATAAAATGGTCGATTTTGGGACTCGGTTTCATTTCGCGGACAAACTGTTATATCGAAATGCCTCCAGGTGGGCACCTACACTACTCTACCTTCTTCATGAACTAGTTCACCATCAATTTGAACCCCAGCGGCTGATAGTAGATGAGTAAATGCTTCTTGAATTCCTCAATTCACGATCTGGCCTGACTAAAAAGGTCGATTTTGGGACTCGGTTTTATTTCGCGCGACAAACTGTTATCTCGAAATGCCTCCAGGTGGGCACCTACACTACTCTACCTTCTTCATGAACTAGTTCACCATCAATTTGAACCCCAGCGGCTGATAGTAGATGAGTAAATGCTTCCTGAATCGGCAATTTCTACATCTGGCCTGATAAAAAGGTTCGATTTTGGGACTCGGTTTTCATTTCGCGTGACAAACTGTTATATCGAAATGCCTCCAGTGGGCACCTACACTACTCTACCTTCTTCATGAACTAGTTCACCATCAATTTGAACCCCAGCGGCTGACAGTAGATGAGTAAATGCTTCCTGAATCCTGCAATTTCTATGTCTGGCCTGATAAAAAGGTTGATTCTGGGACTCGGTTTCATTTCGCACGACAAACTGTTATATCGAAATGCCTCCAGGTGGGCACCTACATTACTCTACCTTCTTCATGAACTAGTTCACCATCAATTTGAACCCCAGCGGCGACTAGTAGCTGAGTAAATGCTTCCTGAATTCCTCAATTTCTATATCTGGCCTGAATAAAAGGTCGATTTTGGGACTCGGTTTCATTTCGCGTGACAAACTGTTATATCGAAATGCCTCCAGGTGGGCACCTACACTACTCTACCTTCTTCATGAACTAGTTCACCATCAATTTGAACCCCAGCGGCTGATAGTAGATGAGCTAAATGCTTCCTGAATTCCTCAATTTCTACGTCTGGCCTGATAAAAAGGTCGATTTTGGGACTCAGGTTTCATTTCGCGCGACAAACTGTTATATCGAAATGCCTCCAGGCTGGGCACCTACACTACTCTACCTTCTTCATGAACTAGTTAACCATCAATCTAACCCCAGAGGCCTGACAGTAGATGAGCAAATGCTTCATGAATTCCTCAATTTCTACGTCTGGCCTGATAAAAGGTCGATTTTGGGACTCGATTTCATTTCGCGCGACAAACTGTTATATCAAAATGCCTCCAGGTGGGTGCCTATATTACTCTACCTTCTTCATGACCTAGTTAACCATCAATTTTAAACCCAGCGGCTGACAGTAGCTGAGTAAATGCTTCCTCAGTTCAGCAATTCTACTTCTGGCCTGATAAAAAGGTCAATTTTGGGACTCGGTTCATTTCGCGCGACAAACTGTTATATCGAAATGCCACCAGGTGGGCACCTACACTACTCTACCTTCTTCATGAACTAGTTCACCATCAATTTGAACCCCAGCGGCTGACAGTAGACTAAGTAAATGCTTCCTGGATTCAACAATTTCTACGTCTGGCCTGATAATAAATGGTAAATTTTGGGACTCGGTTTTCTTTCGCGCGGACAAACTGTTATCTCGAAATGCCTCCAGGTGGGCACCTACACTACTCTACCTTCTTCATGAACTAGTTCGCCATCAATTTGAACCCCAGCGACTGACAGTAGATGAGTAAATGCTTCCTGAATCTGGCAATTTCTACGTCTGGCCTGATAAAAGGTTGATTTTGGGACTCGGTTTTATTTCACGCGACAAACTGTTATATCAAAATGCCTCCAGCTGGGCACCTACACTACTCTACCTTCTTCATGAACTAGTTCACCATCAATTTGAACCCCAGCGGCCGATAGTAGATGAGTAAATGCTTCCTGAATTCCTCAATTTCTACATCTGGCCTGATAAATGGTCGATTTTGGGACTCGGTTTCATTTCGCGTGACAAACTGTTATATCGAAATGCCTCCAGGTGGGCACCTACACTACTCTACCTTCTTCATGAACTAGTTCACCATCAATTTGAACCCCAGCGGCTGATAGTAGATGAGTAAATGCTTCTTGAATTCCTCAATTCAACATCGGCCTGACAAAATGGTCGATTTTGGGACTCGGTTTCTTTTCGTGCGACAAACTGTTATCTCGAAATGCCTCCAGGTGGGCTCCTACACTGCTCTACCCTTCTTCATGAACTAGTTAACCATCAATTTGAACCCCAGTGGCTGACAGTAGATGAGTAAATGCTTCCTGAATCTGGCAATTTCTACATCTGGCATCATAAAAAGGTCGATTTTGGGACTCGGTTTTATTTCGTGCGACAAACTGTTATATCGAAATGCCTCCAGGTGGATGCCAACATTACTCTACACCTTCTTCATGAACTAGTTAACCATCAATTTGAACCCCAATGGCTGACAGTAGCTGAGTTAAATGCTTCCTCAATTCGGCAATTTCTCCTTCTGGCCTGATAAAAAGGTTAATTTTGGGACTCGGTTTCATTTCGCGCTACAAACTGTTATATCGAAATGCCTCCAGGTGGGCACCTACACTGCTCTACCTTCTTCATGAACTAGTTAACCATCAATTTGAACCCCAGTGGCTGATAG
Organism: Coix lacryma-jobi var. lacryma-jobi; assembly: GCA_009763385.1. Taxonomy (NCBI): domain Eukaryota; kingdom Viridiplantae; phylum Streptophyta; class Magnoliopsida; order Poales; family Poaceae; genus Coix; species Coix lacryma-jobi. The sequence continues at coordinate 511 of VDCT01001101.1, read as the reverse complement.
TAGATGAGTAAATGCTTCCTGAATCTGGCAATTTCTATGTCTGGCCTGATAAAAAGGTCGATTTTGGGACTCGGTTTATTTCGCGCGACAAACTGTTATCTCGAAATGCCTCCAGGTGGGTACCTACACTTACTCTACCTTCTTCATGAAACTAGTTCGCCATCAATTTGAAACCCAGCGACTGACAGTAGATGAGTAAATGCTTCCTGAATCTGGCAATTTCTACTGTCTGGCCTGATAAAAAGGTTCGATTTTGGGACTCGGTTTTATTTCAGCGCGACAAACTGTTATATCAAATGCCTCCAGTGGGCACCTACATACTCTACCTTCTTCATGAACTAGTTACCATCAATTTGAACCCAGGCGGCTAAGTAGATGAGTAAATGCTTCATGAATTCCTCAATTTCTATCTGGCCTGATAAAATGGTCGATTTGGGACTCGGTTTCATTTCGCGTGACAAACTGTTATATCGAAATGCCTCCAGGTGGGCACCTACACTACTCTACCTTC
>VDCT01001100.1:0-17919 GCA_009763385.1 Coix lacryma-jobi var. lacryma-jobi | reverse complement strand
ATCACAATGTTAAAGGACTGCGACTGTTGAAAGGGCTACTACTCCAAGCTCGGCGATAAGAGAGAAGACGCGCCTAAGGGCAGAAGGATAACAATCGGCGACGGTTGGACGCGGAGGCAACTTCCCCCCGGTGCGCGACTGCTTACATGATACGGGGGCCGACGTCGGGCTCTCAGCTCGGAGAAAAGAAAGACAGGAGCGCCGCGGAGATCTTTGCGCTCAGCCACGATGCCCCCCGGTATCTTGACTGGTCTGATGCGCCATCCACGTTCGACCGTGACGACCATCCGGACGTGTCATAAACCCGGGGGCCGTACCCCCTCGTCGTCGACCCCATCATGTCGACGTACGGTTCTCCAAGGTGTTGGATGGATGGGGCTCAGCCTCAACATCATATACCTCGAGACCCTCGACCTCCTGGGATTTAGAGGGTCAGCTCCGACCCAGCGTCGGTGGGATTCCACGGAATCGTGCCAGGGGAAGAAGGCCCACCCCCTTCGGGCGCATCGACTGCCGGTTTGCTTGGCACACGGCTAACTACCGCACAGGAGACACTCACCTTCGAGGTGGTGGGATTCCAAGGGACCTACCACGCCATCATCGGCGGCCAGGCTACGCCAAGTTCATGCGCGGTTCCCAACTACACGTACTTGAAGCTCCAAAATGCCGGGGCCAAAAGGGGGTCATCCACCGTCGACACATCCTACGAGCACGCGTTACCACTGCGACGTGGAGTGCGTTCGAGCGTGGGGAGGCAAACGTCCAGCTCGACTCGCTCGAGGCCCTAGCCGCCCTGGCCACCGAAGGAGGCTCCTGAAGCGAAGCGCCACTGTGGCACCTTCGAGCCGGTTGGAGCACACAAAGCGGATACCGCGACCCGACCTCGACCGATGGCAAGACGCTGGCCGTCAGTGCCAGCCTCGAGCCTAAATAGGAAGCAGTGCTGTCGACTTCTCCGCGCGAACATCGACATGTTTGGTGGGGCCCCTCGGACATGCCGGGCATACCGAAGGGACGCGAGCACGCCTTGGAAATCCGGGCCGGGTCCAGACCGGTGAAGCAACGCCTGCGCCGCTTCGACGAGGAGAAGCGCAGGATCATCGGCGAGGAGGTGCACAAGCTTTTGGCGGCCCGGGTTCATCAAGGAGGTATTTCACCAGAGTGGCTAGCGTAACCCATGTTATTAGTTTAGGAAAAAGAATGGAAAAATGCGGATGTGTGTAGACTACACTGGTCTGAATAAAGCATGTCCAAAAGTTCCATTCCTTTCCTAGATTGATCGCATGATGTCGATTCCACTGCTGGGTGCGGAAGTGCTTTCGTTCCCCGGCTACCACCAAATTAAGATGAAAAATCCGACGAACTCGCAACCTCTTTTATCACTCCATTTGATAGTATTGCTACGTTACGATGCCCTTCGGGCCTACGAAACGCCGGGGCAACCGTACCAACGTTGTATGCAGCACATCTTTGGCGAGCACATAGGCAAGACCGTCGAGGCCTACGTCGATGACATCGTGGTAAAACAAGAAAGTCGGGAACCTCATCAGCGACCTCGAGACCACGTTCGAGTGCCTCCGGGCCAAGAATGTGAAGCTCAACCCCGAGAAGTGTGTCTTTGGTGTGCCTCGAGGCATGCAACTGGCTACATTGTCTCACACGGGAGATCGAGGGAAAAACCCTGAAAAAATCTCACAGCATCACGAGGATGGGCGCCATTCGAGACCTCAAGGGTGTGCAGAAAGTGACAGGCTGCCTAGCCGCTCTCAGCAGATTCATTTCGAGGCTAGGGGAAAAAGCGCTACCCCTCTACCGCCTGCTAAAGAAGACGAAAACACTTTGCGTGGACTGCCCGAAGCCGAGGAGGCCTTAACCAAGTTGAAGGTTTGCCTGACTTCCGCACCAATCCTCGTGCCTCCGCAACCAGCCGAAGTGTGGCGATTCCCCGAGCCTCTCCTCCTCATATGTGGGCCGCAACACACTCAGGTGGTCAGCTGCGGTCATAGTCGTCGAGAGGCACGAGGGGGTCATGCATTGTCGGTCCAAGAACTGGTGTACTTCACCAGTGAGGTACTCTCGAGGCCAAGGTCCGGTAATCCGCACATCCAGAAGCTCTGCTCTACGGCATCATCGTCACAAGGCGCAAGCTTCCAACACTACTTCCTCTCTCATCCCGTATATGGTGGTGACGTCCTTCCCCCGGTGAGATCATCAAACAATCGGGGAGGCCACGGGGGCGCACGCCAAGTGGTCCGCCGAACTAATGGGAGGGGAGAGCATCACCTCGCCCCGCGAAAGGCCATCAAGTCGCAAGCGTTGGCGGACTTCGTTTGCTGAATGGACCGACACTCAGCTCCCGCCGGCGCAGATTCAAGCCGAGCTCTGGACCATGTACTTAGACGGATCCCTCACGAAGACGGGGGCAGCGCAGCCTGCTCTTCATCTCACCCTCGGAGTCCACATGCGCTACATGCTACGCTGCACTTCCCGCCTCCAACAACGTCGCCGAGTACGAGGCACCTCGTCAATGGACTGCGCATCGCCCATCGGACTCGGGGTCCGACGCCTCGATCTCCACCTCTCTTTTTTTTTTTTTTGTTTTTTTGAACTTGTGATTACGGGGCCCCTATGATAAGTGCAGGGGTCCTCGAGCATCTGGTCGAAAACAGCCCCGTCAGGGAGGCCTCGGGGCTTCTTAGGCTCGAGGGCGCCTGCGAGCACTTCTTCGTCGTCGTCGTCATTGGCGTCGCGCTTCGCCTTCTGACCTTTGCGTTTGTTCTTCTTCTTTTTGTTGCTGTTATTGTTGTCGTTCTTGGCGTCGTTGCCTTTGTTCGAGCCCTCCGGCGCGGTCACCGCCTTATCTTTGTCCGTGGAACGGCCAAAGAAGGCCCCCACTGCATCGTCGCCTGAGGCAAAGCTGGTGACACGATCCATCAGGTCCTCGACCGTCCTGGGACGGTAGCGTCCTAGCTCATGAACTAGCTCTTGGCATGTCGTGCCCGCGAGGAACGCTGAGATGACGTCCTCATCAGGCACGTTGGGGAGCTCGAGGCGCTGCTTCGAGAACCATCGAGCAAAGTCGCGGAGGGGCTCGTCCGCCGCCTGCCTGCAACGCCGTAGGTCCCAGGGGTTTGCTTGGGCGCACGCAAGTCCCCTTGAAATTCCCGTCGAAGACCCTGACTAGGTCGGCCCAGTCGTCGATCCGATCCGGCGGGAGCCCCTCGAGCCACCGGCGGGCGGTGTCCGAGAGGTAAAGTGGGAGTTGGCGTATGATCACACGGTCGTCGTTCTTCGCTCCGCCTAGTTGGCAGCCTAGGCGGAAGTCCGAGAGCCAGAGCTTGGGCTCGACCTCCCGTCATACTTCACGATGTTGGTCCGGCGGGTCGAAGCGGTTGGGGAGGGTTGAGCTGCGAATGGCCCGGCTGAAGACTCTGGGGCCCGGGGGCTCGAGGACTTGTCGGTCCTCGTCACTGTCGTAGCGCCCCCCTCGATGGGCACTATAGCCGCGCTCTTGGGCCCCCTTGTCCTTGCGCCGTCGGTTGATGTCGTTACGGGCGTCATTGGGGTCTTGAGGTGGCCGGTTGTCGATGATCCGTTCGCGGACTGGCCTAGCTCGAGAGGCGTCAGGTTGGTGGACGGATGCCTCGCGCTCGTTGCGGGGCGTGTCCGCCGGCTTCACCGAGGCTGCTCCGCGCCGTCGTGACGCCGAGCTCTCAGCCTGCTGCACAGCGGCTGTCTCGAGGAGGTTCTTCATTTCCCCAAGCATGCGCCTGGCGTCAGGGTTGGAGACGGCGGGTAGATCACGGAGCAGCATCGCCGCCCCGCCCACCACGTTCTGCCCGGCTCGCGGGAACGCGCCTCGGGGCGTGCTGGCGCCCCGTCCTCGAGGATCTGCCGGTGGACCTCTCGAGCTCGGCCACGAACGCCGGCGCCTCGAGGGCTGGGCTGGTTCTTGTGCTAGGGTTTTCTCGAGCTGCAGCAGGCGTTGTCGGTCCTCCTCAGCCTTGGCGATGGCCTCCCGCAGCTTGCGCGAGCTGCTCCGCTCGGTCGTCGCTATGCTGGGATGGTGCAGCCGGTGCCGGGGGTTCGTTTCCTCCCCTGAACGCGTGACCCGCCTGCCGCAGCCACGTCTCCGGGCCCTTCGAGGTTGAAAGCCGGCCTGGTGTCCGTCATCGCCGTCGTCCTCGGCATCGTCCGCGACCCCCCTCGAGCTGGAAACACTCCCCTGGTAGGGTCCCAGAGGTCAGGGTCATGGTAGTCGTACTCATCGGAGTCGGAGCTGGTGATGCCGCGCCGCCTTGGCTCATGCCGGGGCTGCAGCTCGCGGTACCAACTCCCCGAAGGTGGCTTGACGAGGGGCCCGACGGCTCGTGAGGGGCCGCGGTCGACGCGCGCGGGGTAGACAAATCTCCAGGTTGGCCATGGCCTGTAGTAACATGCCCGGGCGTTCCTCCTGCTCCGCCGGCTGTCCGGCCCCGACTGCGCTCGTTGAGCTGGCGGGCGCAGGCTGCCGCGGAGCTGTCGAGGCCCGAACGGGAACTGCCGCGTCGAGCGCGGTACACCCGTGCGGGAGGAGGCTGGGTGGCGTCGACGGTGCGCGGCTCGGAGGCCTCTGGCTTGGCTCCTGGTCCGTGCGCATGATGAACGCGAAGTCGCTGGGTGGGCGCGAGCGCGCCCTGGAAGTCTCCAGCCGTGCGCCGGGCAGGCTCCTCCTCGGGAACTCCGCGCCGGCCACGGGGAAGTGGGTGTACGCCGCTGGCACCGCCTGTGCCTGGCAACGATGATGACGACGGCGCCGCTCACGGGGTGGCGGACGCGTGGTGGTGTGGGCGACGTGCCACGCTCCTCGCACGGGTGGCGTGACACGCCCTCCACTCGGGCCCTCCGTGGAGAGCAAGGTCAGCTCGTTGCCGTTGTCGGTGGCCAGGAACTCGAGGCTTTCGAACCAGATGACGGCACCGGCAGAGAATGAAGGAGTCGAAGCAGCCATCCAGGAAACAGCGAGAAACCGACTCGACACGCGAAGCCCCCTACCTGGCGCGCCAACTGTCGGTGTTTCGAACCCGGGGGTATGACACCAACGAGTAATGTGATCGCGTGCTCTCTTCCTGGATAGTGATGCAAGATGACACAAGGATTTATCCTGGTTCGGGCAAAGAAGGCCCTACGTCCAGCGGGGGAGGAGATTCTTGTATTACTTGCACCTAAGTGCTTGTACAGGGGCGAATACAAGCTCAGTGAGCGTGGACCGGAGTCCGAACTCGTATGCATGTGTGTGTGGACTGGTGTGTTGTGTAACCGTGGACCTGTGTCTTGTCCCCTACGCGCGAAGGGCCCTGGCGTCCCCTTTTATAGAACAAGAGGAGGCCAGGGTTTACACAGGATAGATATGTACAACGCTCGATATGGCGTAGGGTAGGAATCCTGTCTTGTCGGGGCCACTGGAGCCGATGTGAGCGTTGCTGTTGAGGCGTCCTTGGGGCGTGGCCTCCATCCCGGGCGCGGACATGACGGCGTGACGATGTAGAAGCCGTACAACACCCATTCCGGCACGCACAGGACACGACGGGGTCCCTCCGGATCTTGGGGTACCTGTCTTCCAATAGCATGAAAGCGGTTAGGGCTCGAGGGGCGCGGAGCCGGCCTCGAGGTGGCGCCTACGGGGGGCTCGAGCCCCCGCGAGTATGGGCAAGTCCCAGGACGCCCGGGCGTATAGCGGGAACCCAGGCTCCGGGGTGGGGCTCGAGCGTGCGTCAGTGCAGGGCATGGCCTAACAGTGTTGTACTGGCGCCTTTTTGCCCATGCTTGTGGTGCAAACGAGACTTGACTCTGCCCTGGTTACTGTGGTACATGTCGGGCTGCAGAGGACGTGACTGGCGTAGGTGGAGACATTAAATGCGCGGTATGGGGCTGGCATCTGATGCCTGTGCCGCTCGAGGGAAGCATAAGCATCTCGAGGGATAGGCTGCCGTGCCAGAGAGGCTCGAGGTCCCCGCGTGGGGTCTCGAGGTGCGGTGTTCGGCTGTGGGGGGGCTCGAGCCCTAAATGCTAGGACTCGAGGTTTTAATGGAGTGCTCGCCCGAGGCCTGGCTTGGCGGGCCAGCGTTGTGGGCCTCGAGGGGTTGGTCTCTTTAGGGGGTTAGGCTAGTTAGGCTTGTTATTTACCGGTGTTCTAGGTTTAACCTATTTGTTTGCGTTGATTGGGGGTACCCCTTTGGTGGACCCCCGACAAATTTCTTCTATTTTTTCATGATAACTCTTCAACGAAACATCAAATTCAAAAATGGTTTTCACCATTTGAATCCTGATATTTTTATGCACGATTCAAGATCCATTTTGAATTTTTTTTAAAAAAAATTTGAAATTCATAATTTTATACTTTAAGGTATAGAGTTTAATGCTTCTGACTACGCATAGAATCATGTGACTGTGAGCATAGAAACTGGTGGACGATCCGATGTTCTCTAAAAATTTGAAATTTGAATCAAGGCACATTGATACGAAAGTTTTCGTCGTATAGCACTGCATAATTAGCAAATGAAAAATGCATAAAAACCCTACAAAGCATAGAATCATTCTCCCCTTCCCTCTCATCTACGGGATTATTGTTTCGAAAACCGTATCGGGTCCACCCTAACATGGAGGATGTATTATTAACAGGAGATGAGTGCATAGAATCATGTGGCCGTGAGCATAAAACATGTGCACCATCCGATGTTCCCAATAATTTTGAATCATGGCATGGTCCATGTGAAGATTCCATTATAGAACAATGCATAATTAACAGATGAGCAATGAACAGAAACCTTACAAAACATAGAATCATGTCCTTCTTTTCTTACATTTTGAAATTTGAATTTAACTGAGCCTGTGAGGTATAAAAACTTATGCCTTAATGTATAGAAATCTAGGTACCACCCTTTTTGTTTGAATTTGAAATTTGAATTCCACTTAGCCTAATGTATAGAAACTAATAGCTCGATGTATAGAAATCTATATTTTACTGTAAAATTTAAAATTTGAATCCTATTTCCATTGAGATTCTATCATTCTTACGGACTCTTCCAACGTATAGAATGTTGAAGACGAGAGCATAGAAATAACATAACAAATACATATATTCATATAAGAGCATAGAAATAACATAACGAATGCATATATCTCCAGCATCACTTTTACATCGTGCATAGAAATCTAGAAAGCTCAACGCAGTTTTCACAAATATTTCTAAAATGACAGTTTCAACAATGCATACAAACCTATAATTGCAAGCATAAAAATATTATTTTTCTCAACATATTTGCATACACAGTTTTCACTATGCATAAAGGTCTATACTTGGAAGCATAAAAACTATCTGTCATCGTCGCTCCGCGTCCACCGCCACACGCAACCGTGAGCTCTAGGGCGTCATTGCAGTCACCACACGCCGTCGTGGATCCGCCATCACATCAAACAGTCCATCGGATGCCGCGTGTTGTCCTCTTCCTTCAACTTCAAAAAAAGAAAAAAAATCATCACCTCAAGCAGTCCATTCAATGCATAGAACACTATTTTTAATAGCCTACTGATGCATAGAACCCTAGTAGTTAATGTATAATTAAATGACTATCAGTGTAAAAATACTCTAGTAATGTATAGAAATATGCTCCAACAATATGTAGAATTGTGTAAAAGTGCACGCTCCAATAATACATAGAATTGTGTTCTAGCAATGTATGAAAAATGTATACAATAAACGCATAGAAACATGTTTTAGCATGTGCTGAAACCTTAGAGCAGAAAGAAAGTACAGAAACATCTTTTAGCCAACACATAATTTATAATTTCAGGAAAACAACAGTAGCCAAAACAATGCACTCGTTCAGTCAAATGTAGAAATTCTTCTGCAATACCGTAAAAAATTCAGCAATACTTAAGTAGCACATCATACAGGGTGTGTACCGTCGACACAAGTAGCATACTAGCAACGGTAAAAAATATTTTTATGCAACAAAAAACATAATTCATGTGTACCAAAACCCACCTATTCCTCTATCGTGCTGGCCATACACACCATCCTTGATGCCGCCAAAAGGATCCTGCAATCCAACACCGTATAAAATTCAGAAAAAATTAGACACATCTCAATTAGTTAGGAACACAATGATATAGTTTTGTGTATCAAGCTAGAGGTAGGAATCGACCTGCAAAGTGGCCAACTAATTTTGCATCGTGCCATTGCAAAGCACATATGCTCTTGCATCTTGCTGTTACACAACATGTCTATTAGCTGCATAGATACCTATTTATAAAATTAGTATCAGCTAATATTAATGCAACACTACAACGGAAAGGAAATAAAAAAATAATATATCAAAATAATTTGCTATGCACAGAAACATATGCATCTAAGCACGGAAAGCAAATTTATCTCTCGCTAGAAGCATCCATATTATGATTCAAAATTGCATAGAAATCTTTGGTTGCTTGTACAAAAAGCTCCGTGGAAGAAATCAATTGTGACGTAAATAAAAAATGGATTTCTAGCAGGCACAGAAGGTGGTCGTGGCCAAGGGCTGTAAAAGAACGAATCCACGTAAAATGTCTTCTTTTTACATATCAGCCCTAGTGACCATCAAGAAATGGGTGAACCTTACCTCTAGATTTGTAACAACTACAAGTACTCGTTATAACACAACATGATCAGAAATGGGTGAACGCTGAATGGTGATTAAATCAAAGATATCACGACACCATATCCCATTTTGCTCGCTTTCCAGATAACCACGATGGGAGTCCAACTCACAGGGCAAACATCTGGACGACAGTAAAAGCAGCTGCGCACTTGTAACCACGCTGACGTAGCTTCAGAACCCGAGCGTGGACTGTGCATTGCCGTGAAGACGAGACAACGTTTCAGTACATATTTGCCATGTCCCGGCTTCTGCCTCCAGGACAACAAGACATCAGACAAAACTGAATTTTTTCACTGAAATGTCTGAGCTGAAGGTAAAGGAATTGGATAATAATCACTCCATATCAGAAATTTCATCTCCCACCTCTTCCTCATCCTCATCAAGGATATAAACCAAGGCATGCCTCCGAGATGAAAAAACACAGGCTACTCCTCTTGATGCTGCATAAAACAATCAGAGAAGGAAGCGCCGTTACACTATATGTCTATATTGTAATGACAAATAAGATTCCTGTATAGAAAGTTCATGCCCAACATACCACTGACTGCAAGTGGAGTAGATACTGTGTGAGGTATGCTACGAACTTTCCCATAATCTGTGTCCAACTGCAGATCTAGTGCCTGCAAGTGTCGTGACAGGGAAGAAGAAAATATATTAGTACCATTTCCATTTAACAGAAAAGGAAAGGTCATAATTACTAACGAGTAATAAAATAGCACAAAATTAAGTTGTTGCCAGCACACCAATTTGAAGACGTCGCTAATGATTGTATAGAGAACTGCTAAGAAATTAAGTATATACCAGGAGATCAAACATAAAGGAAACAAGAATTATTACCACTAGTTTTTGCAAACTGTAAATGTTTGCAGGGAATGTTCCTGGGAGTGGCATAAAGGAAAAGTTCTCTGTCTGCAGCATCACCATCCAAGGATTTCCAGGGCTATCAGAACAAGACGTTTCACTCAGTAGTAAAACTACCTGGCTGTCCTGTTTGTAATTATTACTGTTTGAAAAATGTGGTGAATCTTCATCCTGCTTTTTTAAGTAACAATGGTTAAACAACATCATCAACGATGCAAGGTATGTACATGAGTTCCAGACAGGCATAATAGCAGATAATAATAACTTAATGAATATGATTTCCGGTTCCACCTGCAGGAGGACGACGACGGTTCCCCATGAGCAGCTCCAGCAGCAATATCCCGAACGCGTACACGTCCGTGCGCGCGCCGCGCTTCTTCATGGAGTGCAGCTCCTGCGCCTTGTACCCGTCCGCCTTGGCCGCTGCCAGCACCGGCCAGCAGCCGGTCCACCGCGTACTCCGTCAGACGCACCACGATGAGGTCCCCCACCAGCACGTGCGCGCGTTCCCTTGCGCCTCGCCATGCCCCGCGTGCAGCTACGCCAGCACGCGCGCCGCGCGCAGGTGAGCGCCGGCCGCCGCGCCCAGGTGAGCGCCGGCCGCCCCGCCGCGGGCTCGCAGCCGCCGCCGTGCGGGAGCTCCGCCGCCGTCGTACACCAGCAGCTTCTCGCCGCGCCTCCGCAGGAAGTAGGGTGTGGCGCGGCCGCCATGGCCGCGGGGGAGCGCGCGCGGAGGCCAGTGGCGGCGAGCGGCAGGGAGTGGCGGCCAGGGTTGGGTGGGTGGGGATTAGGCTGGCGTGATTGGTTCCATGACTAGGAGAGCCTGGCTCGTTTCTCTCAGCCAGGCCAACAAGTTGAGCCACGCTTGCTGTAGACAAGGTGGTAACTTTTGGTAGACTGCATACGTATATAGAGAACGAGTGCATCAGTTGTTTGGTTCCGTGTTAGTTTGGTTATTGCTACATCCACCCTCTCACGAACGATTCCCGAGATATACGCGCAGGAGCCCATGCGAGCCTGGCTATAAAGAAACGGAGACCATCTGCGTTCCCCGCCAGCCGGGCCCGTCGCCGCGGTTTGCATGGCGCCAGCCAGGCCCTGGCATCGCTGCAGGAAACCAAACGTCTGGTTTCTACATGCCGCCGGCGAGGCCAGGCTGGGTGCAGGGCACCAAACACGCCCATACGATTAGGGAAGATGGACTTGATGGGCCTGCGGATAGGCTAGCGGGCTGATGGGGAGCTCGTTTAGTTTGGTCAAGGTTTCGCGTAACTATTGCAAGCTCAGGGCTCCTATATAAATATATATATATATATATATATATAATATATATAATCCATAAAATACTTATATATAACAAGACGTAGTATAGCCATGTCTGGTCTCAACCATCTAATTTACTATTTGCCAGTACATTACTACGAACATATACAACTATCACTAGTAGAAAGATGATTTTTCCTAGCGCCTCAAAAAAAATTTACTGGCGGTTTGAGTTACCACACGCCTGTAGAAATGAACCGGTGGACCTCAAGTCTAGAACCGCCTGTAGAAATAGATTTTTACAGGCGGGTTGTTAAGACAACTGCTTGTAGAAATGTCTTATTTCTAGTGGCGGTTGTCTTAACAAACCGCCTGTAGGTTCTACAGGCGGTTCGTTAAGACAACTGCCACTAGAAATAAGACATTTCTACATACAGGCGGTTCGTTAAGACAACCGCCACTAGAAATACACGTGTTTTTTAAAATTTGATTTTTTCAAACTATCTCGGATGAGAAAACACCAAAAATAAAAGTTGTTCATCTCGAAAAGTTATAAAACTTTGTAAATTACAACTTTTTAATTTGAAGTCATCTTGTCAACAAAAAATATGTTTGAATGGTCTCAAATTTGAAATTCAAATTTTGTAAACGACCTCGGATGGGAAAATGACTAATACAAAAGTTGTCCGTCTCAAAAAGTTATGAAACTTTGTAGTTGACAATTTTTTGATTTGAAATCATTTAGGACCTCAAACAAGCAAATTATACTTGGATTTGTATAATATGGGGAACCGAAGGGGTATTTGAACACATGTGAGTGTGTAGTGCAGTGGTAAAGGTGGCTTCGCGCGAGGCCGAGGTCGTGGGTTTGAATCCCACCGGCCACGTTAGCCACGGATTTTGCGCGAAAAATGCCGCGACTTGTGACGGAGACGGGTGGGCGTTGGGCGGTGAGGGTCCTCGCCGTAATTAAAATATTTTTTCCCTATTTATTTTTGGCTTTTTTCAAAAACAATTCCACAGGCGAACCGCCTGTAGAAATGCTCGCCGTAATTAAAATATTTTTTCCTTATTTATTTTTGGCTTTATCAAAAAAATTCCACAGGCGGTTCGCTATATCAACCGCCTGTAGAAATGCTCATTTTCACAGGCGGTTTGCTAAGTCAACCGCATGTGAAAATCCTTTCCACAGGCGATTCACAAGCAACCGCCTATGCTGTGGTCCTATTTCTACTGGCCCCCGTGCAGGCGGTTGAGAAAAACGCCTGTACAAATAGATCTACAACCGCCTGTGCAGTATCCTTCTGTACTAGTGTATTTGCCAGTACATTACTACGAACATATACAAAATTCCATCACATTATGTCGCACATGAGCAAAAAATAATAAACACAGTAAAAGAAGCATAAAATAACATCCTGCTCCTCCGCCAGGAGCGCGATGGTCACGTCTCCTTAATTTCTTTCAATCGTTGGATCGCCCCCTTCAATGGTTGCGGTTATTTCCGACAGATTCCGCTAGAAGAGAATTCTCTTTGATCTTCCCGCGTAGCTTCTTCAGCTCCGTCTCTATTTCCCTTCCTCCGGTTCGGCTTCTCCTCAGAATCGCTGGATGACAAATATATACGTGAGGGGCTTCTGCTTCTACCCCCACGCTTCTCTTCCCTTCCTGATGCTTCTTCTCCATATTCCTCCCTCTCCTTCGCTCGACGCCAGCAACAGCCTAGGGTTTCGTCAGCCCAACACTTGTGCAGGCCCTCGTGGCGGTGAGGCCCCCGGCCTGGTGGCCGGTGCGTTCGGTTGTCCCCGCGGCAGAGACGCTTGGCAACGGGCGTAGCGTCGGCTCAGGCCCGAGCGGCCCCATCACACCCCGCGTGGTGCTAGGCGGCACGACCGACCGTCCCTGTAGGCTCCACCGAGCGGCAGTGGCAGCGCTGAGCGCAGTGGCGCTAGGCGACAGACGGTGGGCGTTGGCTCGGCTCGAGCAGAGCCTGGAGGGCACCCTCCCTCCCCCCTACCCCCCACCCGCTGGTCCCCGCAGGCTCCTCTCGACGACAGAGGCGGCCTCCGGCAGACCCCTGCATAGGCGCTCGCGCGGCAGCCAGTGGGTGTTGCCTCGGCTCAGGCGAATACTGGAGGCCCTCCTCGTTGGACGGCGTGTCAACGAAAGATGATCGACAGTCTACTGTTGGTGTCCTTATTGCCTATTTATAACCGCCAACTCTCACATGAAATGATCACCAAACTAGAATTAGGATCTTTATATCTAACAAGTTGAAGGACCGAATTGGCGACCAGAGGGGGGGTGAATGGGAGCCTAAAAATTTCTTTCAAAATTACGGCCTCTGTCCCAACAAAATCAACCCCAAAAGCTTCGGACTCAACCGTGATGCCCACGACCCTCGGGAAGAGGGTGGATGATCCCTAGGATCACAGCGAGGCACCACACAAGAGAGCAATCCAAAACTCTCAAAACTCCGAGTCAAGTTCGTGCCTAAAAGACCCACTCCCAAACGTAGATAGAGGGCTACATTAGGATTCCTCCAAATACCGATGCTAACGCGCAGCAAAGATATGTAGAGAGGTTCCTAAGTGAACTCTAGGAGAAAACGAGAAGTCCGGAAACAAAACAGAAAAACCGGGAGGGCCAACGCACTAAAACTGCACAAGCTGCAGAATCTCGGACAGTCCGCCGTCAGGCTCCCGGACTGTCCGGTAAAGGCCGGACTATCCGCCACACGGGGGCTGGACTGTCCGCCGGCCAAAGGACAAAACCAGCAACGCTGCTAGACGCTCCTATGCGACTCGCGGACTCTCTGCGCCTGTCACTGGCGGACTGTCCGCCGGTTACCCGAGGGGAAAGGCGCCGAGGCAAACAGCCACTGATCCGGCTGGAACCCCGACTCGCGGACTGTCCGCGGCGGGGGGGGGGGGGGGGGTGGACAGTTCGCCACTGCCCAGAACGCCCAAAAATGCCACGGGACAAATCCAAAATCGATTGGATCCTCACCAAATCGAATGGGGCTGCAACAAAACTTCTCCCAAGTGTTCTTCTACGTGTTGGGAAGCTAATCCTAGGATATCATCGCTCCAAACCAACTAATCCATGAGAAATCCGAAGAACACTAGAAAAGAGGAAGAAACGAAGAACGAACGTGATTTTGACCCGATCTATGTGCTCGTGAGGTTAGAGGGGAAATCCTTCGGTGGAAAGAAGGAGCTCACGACATAGAACAATTTGATTCAAACGGAATCGCAAATCGTCGCTCGGAGAGGCAGAACGAGGCAAATCTCCAAGAAGGGAAAAACGAAAACGCGAAGAACAAAAACGTGATTCGATTCTAATTGCAGCCAACAAAGAGAGGGGCGAAATTGATCCTTGGATTGCTACTAGATGAAGAATTGTGTAGCACTCTGTGTCGGGTTACAAGCCACTCCTCGCAACAACAAAGCGTGGATGGCGAAAAGCTCAAGAACAAGAGCCACACCTCTCTCTAACCCTAGCCTCCTCTCAAATCAACAAAATGAGAGTGACACCTCCAAGGATGGGCAACCCTAACCAGCCCCCTTCATATATATAGGCGCACGTTCGAAGACCAAAACGCCCTCTCATGAAGCACTGACCCAAATACCCCCCAGGGGTAAAACTGTCCAACCCTAGCAGTTTTCATCCGACGACCACGCGCCTTCTCATCCTTCGCTTCGCCTCGACGCAAGCTCCAGGATGCCGCCACGTGCCGTCACCGTCGACCGCCGTGCCTTCTCACCGATAGCTTCGCCACAACGCAAGCCTCTCGGTGCCGCCACGCGTCGACCGTCCTTTTGGACCTTCCCCCGGTTTTGAGGCCCAAACCGGGAAACCTGCCAGCCCAGGTTTTGAGGCCCAAACCTGGAAACCGTCCACTTCGAGTTTTGAGGCCCAAACTCAGAAACCCGCGAGCCCAGGTTTTGAGGCCCAAACCTGGAAACCGTCCATCCCGAGTTTTGAGGCCCAAACTCGGAAACCGGCCACCCGAGTTTTGAGGTCCAAACTCGGAAACCGTCGATGGTAGCTTTTTGAGGCTCAGCTACCGAACCCGCGCCGTAGACGGGATGTGGTTCGCACACCCCGACCACCGGTACCGATGCTGATGCATGTCCAGCCTCCACGCCGGGCACAACGCCTTCGCCTTCCTTCTTGACTCGGCCGACGGCACTTGCGCCGCACGCAAGCCCGTGTCCGACCTCCCGCCAAGTGCCACGACACAATCATCTTCGTCCCGACTCAGCCGATGCACCGCACATCCCCATGTGCTCTCGCTCGCCGATGCCACGTGCCAGCTACCACAGCTGGTCCTCTGGCCTCTTGGTCCGTCGGTCCAAGCCTCACCTCCGCCCTTCACCGCTCTGGGTACATCGGTATGGCACGTCTGCCGCACGACACGCCCATCCTTCGCCGCTCCCGGTCCGTCGGCACGGCACGTCTCTACTTGACCTTCACCTCGCCATCGACCACTGTATCCGAGCTCAACACCTGCATATCAACACAGCCAAGAGGCACATGTTGCATACGCACACCAACACAGAAACACCACAACTCAACGCCACCGGTTAGTCATAAACATTAAGCGCATAGTGAATAATGACTCAACCGGCAAAAGCCTCAAACCTTCCTCATCAAAGTCAATCATTCATCATATATGTTCTCAATCTCCCCCTTGATGAATGCATTGACTAAAAATAAAACCACAAAGGAAGAGTTTGAAGGCAAGCCTCATTCAAGTGCCCAAAAGCCAAGCAAAAGCAAACACAAGGCCACTTGATATGAGGAAGGATCATGAAGACTCCAAATAAAAGCTCTCGGTCCCGAAAGAAATGGGAAAAGCAGGCAAAAGCCTCCACACAACCGAAGAGACAAGAGAAGATAAGAGTTCATGAATCCCAAAAGGCACTCAAAAACCAATCTCAAATAAAATTGTCAAACAATCATCACAAAAGAAACCAAGGTACTTATCCACTTGGATCACAAAAGAAACCAAGGTACTTTTCCACTTGGGTTTCAAAATTTAAGGTTACTTCTTGGGTTTCGAAATTTCTCCCCCTTGATGATTGAATTGACAAAAACTTGGCACAAGAGATGGTTTGAGATACCAAAACTGAAAACTTGGTCCCCAAAGACATGGGCAACGGCTCAACGCAATCAAGCAAAGGATTGGAGCAACAACTCAACAAAGAGCAAAACTCGATCACACAGAGTAAAAGACTTGGTTCCCAAAGACATGGGCAACAGCTCGACGCAACCAAGTCAAAAATGAGCTAGCCCTCAAGAAAAGGCAGAAAAAGGGCTCAACACCACTAGCTCAAGGCTTGATACCAATTGAGGCTGAATCAACGCATAAGAATGCAAAACTGCTAGTCCCTCAAGATAGAGGCACATATGCTCAACACAAATAGCAGACTCGATACCAAAAACAAGCAGCCAAAAATTGGTGAAAAACAACTAGTTCCTCAAGACAGAGGCACATAGGCTCGACGCAACTAGCTGAAGGCTCCATATCAATCGAAAATACCAAGCAAAAAATTGCTAGTCTCTCAAGAGGGAGGCAACAACGGTCCAACACGACTAGAAGGCTTGATACCGATTGAGAAAAACACAAAGAGAAGCTCAACACTAAATGGAGCACAAACACTCGGAGCACGCGGAGAAGCAACAAGACAAAAACGACTCCCCCTGAAAGCAAGCCTACACACAAAGGCTATGCACCAAAGCTCACTATGAAGAATACCAATTGAAACACATAAAAGTGCTATACCAATTAAAGAAGAACATAAAAGAGCTAAACTCCCCCTAGCTCAAAGCTCTCCCCAAAATGCATGACTCTCCCCTTTGTGCCAACACTCAAGCTCCCCCTTGCAAACAACTTCTCCCCCTTGACAAAAGGGAACATGCTAAGGGGTTTTGACATTTCAATACAAAGTTGACATAAACAAAAGAGAAGTCATCAACCAAAAGCATATGGGGGCGGTGAAAAGCATTGAAAGTGACCATGAAGTGTATCAGAGCTGGGGGTATGTATACTAAGCTACAAATGCATGATATGCACAATGCAACAGCTTCAAGTGTATAGCGATCAGAATGAAAAGATGTTCAAAAGGGTGCTGCCTTGAAAGTGTAGCAACCAAAACAATTGCTAGCAAAGGCTCAAACTGATCAAATGAATACGAAATATGAACAATTGAGCATATGAGCAGTTTTAAGCCATTCAAAAGCAGTTCACCACTAAAATAGCACTAAGCATGAATAGACAGGAAATCAACCAAGTGCTAACTCAAGTATAAAAGGTGAACTACCCCTAGCAAAGTTCAATCATCATGCCATAGAATGAAGCATAGACTTGTGTTATTTTCATATTTTATCGGATTTGCAGCGGTATTAACACAAGTTCAAAATCAAAGCATGTGATTGCGAGAGGTTGAAAGCATGGTCATTGCCTAACTTTTCAACCGGGCTAAGCCTATGCAAGAAAAGCAATCGGAAGCTTAAAGCACCGGTTTCGGTCTTACACTACACGGCTTAAGTTTAACTCAATAGTGCAATGAGAAACAGTCTCGATATCGTGAGGTGCTGACACATGCAATCCCATCTCAATCTTTTCATTTTACTTAGACTTGGATCAAATTTAAGCACAAGGTAAATATCTACAATCCAAGCTAGTGAATGACTCAGTGCAAGAGACATAGCAACCTAGCATACAAAAGATAGCACAAGTGATCTGAACACATCCTACCCATGCTAGTTGCCACTCTCAATGGTGAACAAATTAAAGGTTTCATCATCGATTAGTCAAGTTCACCATTTGCAAAAATAGCTTAGCTCATAACATGTATCAAGTGATCAAAAAGAGCCTAAGCTACAAGCATCATCATGAATAAACAGGGCATACCAAAAAGAGCATAACCTCATTCTCATTGCTCTAAACATGAAGCTCTAAAATGCAAGATGTACATGATAAAATGCATGCAAAGCTAGCCTATTAGGAACGGAGCAAAAGCTAGTCTAAAAAGGAAGACCCAAAACAAAAGGGTATCGAAGAAATCAAACTAAGATACAACAGGCAAAATGTTTCCCCAACTAAAGG